>OY283145.1:9599109-9992109 GCA_958299785.1 Medicago lupulina | reverse complement strand
GCAACATTGACAATGCAAAAGTCATTGATTGAAGCTAATATTTTAACTTGAATCAAGTAAACATCGCACTAAGATGGAAAATAAAAAACACACCGCACAAAAACGAGAAATCAAAATAAAAAGTTGTGCTAAAGAAATGTGAAAATCACCTATTTAACTAAAACAGAAAGAAAAACAATTTTGATGGGTGATTTCGGGTAAAAATTGACCCTAAATCACCTTTTTTGGTAGATCAAAAAGAGGAAAAGTTGTGACAGATAGGGTTTGTGAAAGAAAAATGAGAGAAAGATTTTTTTCTTTTGTTACTAAAAAAAGAGTGAAAAATTGCCAAGGGGGTTACTTCTCCATTCTATATTAAATCTTACTTTTTTCTATTTTTTTTTTAGCAAAAATCTTAATTTTTTTTAGCAAAGGCAAAACTAGTTCATTTCATTAATAAGTAATGGATACAAATAAGAGGGTACATCTTTAAAAATATGGGGATAAAGTAAGATAGGGAAGCTTTAGATATGCAATGAACCACCTTATTTGTCTGTCTCTTAACAAATCTCACAATGCGAGATGACAATTGATCCTTACATCTAGAAATAATATCTCTCCCGTCTCCTTTTGGGGAGTCAAAGGGGAGTTAACAACATCAACAAGTTTACAATGCGATTAAAAAATAATTGTTGGCATGGCTTGATTAATAGCAAATCGAATAGCCTTTAATAGGCCCAAAGCTTTTGAAGGAGAAGAGGTATGAAAAGCATAGCCAAACATACCCAGAAGCAGCTGCCCAAAACTTATTAATTTACAGTGCCAATGCCCAAGAATTTCAGAAAATGTTTGCAAATCAACTGCATAAGAACTGCAGCAAAATTAACGAGGTGTACCACATTTATTTCATTCTATCAATGTTATGAAATTGGTGGAAATATCTGTAATCAACTTATGATGCATACATGTAACCAAATGAATAAGAAATTAATACTACAAATGCAGTAGCAAGGAGAAAGAAAAAAGACACTAAAAACAATATAAATTGAAATATTAAAGCATCCAAACAGAATAAAACAACACTGACAACAAATAAGCACGGTATATGTTGTAACATAAGAAAATAAGCACAATCAAATCAGACAACATTGTTCAAAAATAGAAAAAACAACTCAGACAACAAATAGGATTCGGAACAATTTTTTACTTTCAATGCAATAACACAAAATAAAATTAAAAGCATCCGAACCGAATGATTAAAAATGGAAATCAATAGTAGAATTCGTCAATACTAAAGACCATCATCCCAATTAATTTTGACATGAAGACCAAGGCTGTTATGTTGTCCAAAAAACCATACTAAATAATTGCCTATTAGAATATAAACTAATAAAAAAACACTTGTAATTCTAGTAACTCTAAATAAATTCAATTGAAATTTTGCATCTTGGAGTTATGGTTGGACATGAGGATAATTCTTCTATAATCAAATTGCTTTGCAGAAGCATTCCATAAGCAGCATACCGGATTTTCATGTCTCGTAAGAGAGTTGCATTCTGCAAAATATATTTTACAAATTTAAGATCATTTGTCGAGCCTTGAAAGTTTAAAACAGTACATGATCTGAGGTGAGACGAAATGCACTCCGGAATCGAAATTGGGCATTTCCATTCCTTGGTTGAGCTGGTATTCATCCACTGTCCAAGAGATAAAAAATAATATTGATCAAAATATACGGAAAAAGAAAACCTCAAGTAAACAAACGAACTACTAATCAAACCTTGCCAATAGAAAGAATTTGAAGCTTGGGACAATGGCAGAGGAGTTGTAATACACCATCCCAACAATGAAGTGAGTGACTCCAAAACACTATTTCTATATGAACTAAGTTTGGAAACAGTGGAATGGCTTTGAAAATAGTATCTTGAGCATTATCAATACCATAAAACGGATCACCTGTTGAATTGATATTCACTCTAACCAACTTGGGCAATGTCAAGGATTTAAACCCTTCTTCTTGTGCAATGTTCGCATTATGTATGTAGATAGATTTAGCATGTAAATCTTCTAGAATAGGACAAGCAGAAAGAAAATTCATGTAATCATTCCGATTTGTAAAATAAACGGATTTCAAATGCAATGTTTTGAGCGATGGAAGATCAACACACGAAGTATCAATTGCAAGTTGTAAGAACTCAAGTTTGAGAACAACAAGAGTTTGGGAGATGAAAATAATGGGATTCAATGTTTGGTAATACAGATTGAGATGTAATTCCTCAACATCACGCCGTTTTGTGGCTTCAAGCCATGCATTGAAGATGTCACAATCACGCTTGTGATTTCTTCCAGACAAACAGTTTAGGCGAAACGATTTGAGGGGTTGGTTGGTTGAAAGAGGAGAGAACATGAAATTGTTGACAAAACGACAGAAGCTATCGAAGGTCTTGAAGTCTCTGAAGGTTTCATCGTGAAAGTCTAGAACCGGTAGTGAATAGCAGAGTCGGGACCACCTCTTGGAAAGTGCTGTTGCAGTGAAAACGAGTTTTGTTGGAAGAAAAGAGAGGATGTGACACAATAACTCGACCGGTAAATTGTTGATTCTATCCCTCAAATTGTTTTCATGATCGTAGAGTGCCTGCTATAATAATATATTTTATTAGTTGTTCTCAATCAATGAAAACTACGATTACTACAACAATAACTAGCATCATGACGGGAACGTCAGCTTTTATGGTTAAAATTATTGTTGTCAAAATCCCGGCTTAAATTTAAAATTCACGATTGTGCGAACCACTCAAATCCAACAGTGGAATCCGACATAGGCAAAATCGTGGTAAAATCGTATCAAAATTGCAAAAAATCATGAAATTCATACAAAATTGCAAGATTTTAAAGGGTTACGAAGTGTTGTGTGGACTTTAAACCGAGTCATTTATGATTATATACAAAACTAGTTGAGTAAAAACCAATTTTAGATTTTACTCTTCCCATTCGACCCAAAGCAAAATCCCAATTTTGACAACTTGGTTAAAATCACAGATATCATGTTGTTTTAACTTACGTTTTCGGTTCTTAAACAATGGATTCTAGCTACAAAGAATCATCCAATCGTCAACAGAAAAACACATGCAGAAAAACATATGTGTAAAGGTAATAAGACATGAATAAATTAACCTGAACCTAAGGAGAAGAAAGAAACCTCTCTTGATGCTTCTCGTTTCCTTCTCAGTTTCTTCATAGCTGAACAAATGAATTAATTCTGCAATGAATCAAGGATGGTTAGTTGGAAGTTATCTATTCTCTTTTATATATCAAAGTTAATGTCTACCAAAAATACAATTTTACTTCTTCTTAATTTTTATATATATCCTTTTGTGTCTTTTCCTTCAATCTTCCCTTATTTTTTCTCCCTTAAAAACAAATTAAAACAAACTCTCTCGATAAATCATAAATAACACTAACTTAATCTTTTTTTAAATAACAAACAAACTTAATATTAATCTCAATAAAAACAAATTCTCCTATAATTCAACTTCTAAATATCTAAAGAGTTAAAAACAATTTACAATCTTTTTAAAAAAACAATTTACATCTATTCTCTATTCTTTATTATATATGAAACTTAATGTCTACCAAAAATACAATCTTACCCCTTCTTAATTTTTTGACACGTCATCATAATTATATCCTTTTGTGTCTTTTGCTTCAATGTCCCCCTATTTTTTCTCCCTTAAAAACAAATTAAAACAAACTCTCTCGATAAATCATAAAACAACACTAACTTAATCTTTTTTTAAAGAACAAACAAACTTAATCTTAATCTCAATATAAACAAATTTTCCTCTAATTCAACTTCTAAATATCCAAAGAGTTAAAAACAATTTACAATCTTTTTAAAAAAACAATTTACAATCTATTATCTTATTCTCTAATTATGAATGTTAATGACATGTTAAAATACAAGTTTCGTCTATGTTAATATTTTGATACATCAACATATATTTACCCTTTTGTATCTTTTGTAACAAAAGATCCAATTTAGTTGAGAGAGAGAGTAACTTTCAAAAGATTGATCAACCCTAAAAAAAAAAAAAAAACTCACTAATCACGGGTGCAACCCAGTGAGCTCATATATGAGCGCGAAACCAAGTTACAAAAAATAAAAAGTGAACATATGCGTAGAATAACTAATGGATCGACCGTCAGCACGATATCAAAATTCAAGTATTAAGAACTAACTAAATAAACAACAAGTATAAAAGATCTTTCGAGTTTGAAGAACCAAAGTGTAGGCAAACAAGAGACCTTGAAACCTGCAGATCTCAACATATTTAAAAACAACCGAGAATCAAATAGGTCAGGCCACCATGTCATATTATATAATACTCCCTCCGTTCCTTTTTAAGTGTCTTTTTAGCGTGTATTTTTCGTTCCTATTTAACTGTCCTTTTTGTATTTTTAGGGTATGATTTGTCAATTATACCCTTTTTCAATTACTCTTAACTTTTTCAATAAATCTAATTAATGTTATCTATTTGGAAAGCTAAAGTTTGTTTTTTTTAAACAAAGTTTTTTTTTTTTTTTAAACAAAGTTTGTTTCTTATTATCTTCAAATTTAAACAAAATTTTGTTACAAACAATGGTTCAAAGAAGAGTTAAAATTCTATAAATAAGATGAATAACAATTCTATAAATTTAAAAATTCTATAAATAAGATGTCGCACAATGCGAATCTAGCATTGGGAGAGAGAGCGCGTAAAAAAATAGGAATTTGTTGGAGAAAAAGATAATAACTAACAACTGTTTGTTACGAGAAAAAGATAACATATTAAATTTATTGGAAAGATAAAGCGTGTGCAAAAAAATATGAATTTATTGTTGAATTAAAAGGAGGGTATAATTGGAAGAAAACGTGAAAAAATACACTTTGCTATTTTGATGGAAATTTTCTAAAAAGACACTTAAAAAGGAACGGAGGGAGTAATATTTTATATTGTTGTTGATTATTAGTTATTATATCTCTTAGAAATATGACTATAAAAAACATGAAAAAATGATAAATGAGTTACTAAATAATCCAGTTATTCAATTCATACACGGGACTCATAACGACATCTTTATTATTTTTAATATTTTTACCATTTTTTAGTAATTAACTTTTTCATACGAGTAATTTTCGACCATTTTTTCTTTCCATTTCACATAGGTGATTATTCCCAACTTATTGTTCCTCACTAAAGGTGTTATAATTTTTAAACTCTATTATTTAGTTTTTATCTTTAAGTCGACTTTATTCATTAGTTTTTTTTTTCTTTCTCAATTCATATAGCATTGCAATGTGCTTTGATGCATAACCCCCTCGCTTTGAATTAACCCGTGCGGAGCACGGGTCCTTACTTAGCACGGGTTTGTTGCTAGTTTGTAATTTACATTAAAAGGCCCAACAAGGATACGAGCCAGACTTCAAAACTTTTACTTTTTCGATTGATAAACTTTAAACTCTTTATTTTTTGAAAGAATAAGCTTTAAACTCTTATTTAGTGTCTTATGTTTAAGCTGGTTTCAATAAAAACACGGTTTAGGGTTTGCTATATATAGCCGAGTTTGCATGAAAATTAGGGTAGTCGAGTTTGTATGGAAATTAAGGTATTTTGTATGCAAACGTATTAAATAAGTGTACAACAACTTGTCAAAAAAAGTCTAAAGAAACAATAGATATATACAAACGATGACACAACATGATATGAATGTCATCAGTGAGGAAAAATATTAGGGATTGCTGCATTTTAGAGGGAATTTGTTATGTTAAATTGGTGCGCTGCATTTTAGATAAAATTTGTTAGGTTAAATTGCTGCTAAACTAATGCAACATTTTAGAGGAAAATTATTAGGTTAAGTTGCTGCAGACCTAATAAAATTAATGAATAAGGATTTTTTTAGTATTAAATAAGTGTACAAAATATTATCAAAAAAAAAAGGAAACAACATAGGAATGAAATTGGTGCGATGCATTTTTTTAGATGAAATTTGTTAGATTAAATTACTGCTAACCTTATACAGCAAATTGGAGGGAAATTATTCGGTTTAAATGTTGGAGACTTAACAAAATTAATAAATAAGGATATATATATATATATATATATATATATATATATATATATATATATATATAATGTGTCAATTTATAATTACTGACCTGATAAAAATATTCTTTAAATTTTTTTTTTATTTGGTAAAGCTAGCAATATATTGATATATCAGGAGAGGCCTGAACCTATTACAAACACCAATTCATCAACAAACAAACAATACAAGCCACCTAAGGTGAAAGCTAAACATAAAGAAACATAACAAACAAATAATACAAAAGCTTCCCAGAAACAGCAAGCAGAGGGAAGTAAATCAAAGCATAGCTATTCTAGAGAAAGGTAACCCAAGCCTGTCCCTTAAGAGGAGTGAGTGGATGAAGGGGGGTGGTGAAGGCCACCACTGAGTGGAGTATGGAGACAGTCTTTGACCGTTTTTCGCAAGAGCATCTGCCACCATATTTCCTTCTCTATGTGTGTGGATCCAGAGCAACTAATGCCAGAACAAAACTTAACACAATTGTGCCATTTGGCTCTCATCTGCCAGGGAACCCCATTCTATTTGATAAAAGCATTAATCACTTGTAAAGAATCAGTTTCCATGAAAATGTCTCTGAGATTCATGTGCCGAGCTCTTTCTATGGCAAGCAAGCAGGCACTGAACTCTTTCTCTAGAGGGGAAGCATGTCCAATATTGATGGCAATGGCTCCTATGAAATCAGAATTGGAGTTTCTAATTACCACTCCAACAGCACCACAGGGAGGGGCTCCTATGACAGTGTCATACCCCAAATTTTGACCAAGGTCCCATTTTTTGTTCATTTTATGCACATTTTAATTTCGTATTGTATTCGCATTTTATCTGCATTTTGTCTCTCATTTTGTTCACATTTTAAAACTCATTTTTATTCGCATTTTAATTCTCATTTTATTAGTTTTAATCATATTTTAAAAGTTGAGAAGTTTCGTCGTTTCAGACAAAATTTCGGCAGAGAGGTATTTTAAAATACCTCATTTTGGTTACCGAAAGGGACCGTTTTAAGTGTTTTTTATTTCATTTCATTTTATTATTTTTTCAATCATTTTTAGATTCTTGTATTTTATTTTTATGACATTTTATTAGTTATCCTTTTATTTTATTGTTTATTTTCGTTTTTATTTAATTAGTTAATTTTTAATTCTATTTCTTTTTAAGTGTCCTTTAGTCCTGTCCATGTGTCTTATGCCCATTGGTCCTTTGTTTCCTCTTGCCCAAGTCTGATCCAACCTACAAAGGTATAAGTGGTCCAATCAAACAGGGACACCTCATCACTAAACCTGCAAAACCCTAGTTTTTTTTACTATAAATAGAGTCCCAATCATTGGAGAGGGGGGCTGCATTGATTCTCAAAGAAACACTGTTCAAAATTCAGCAGTCACAAAATAAGATCAAAACCCCACTTTCTGAAATATTTTCTCAAGAACAACACAATTTTCCAGCAAAGTTTTTTTCACAAAAATCACCAAATCCTCATAACTATTTCCGATCCATACACCAAACCCTCAAACTGTAAGCCTGGATCTCAGTACCGATTCCAGTTCAAACGTATCCGTACAACAACGAATCTCGTGAATCCCAACAATAACACAAAGCTTCAGCTCTCATACTAAAGTCAAAACGCGAGTTCAACTACTGTCAAGATCAAACAACAACAAACTAAACTGAACCGGCGCCGAAACAAAGCTCTAACGGAACAAACTGAACCGGTACAAGTAGTAGCAAGAACCGGCCATATCTAAAAAACGAAGCTCAGTCTGGATCTGTAACAAAGAAGGTAGAAGAAGAGTAATTTTGTTTATCTTTTAATCGTTAGATCTACAACTGTTTGTGTCATTCCTTGGATATTTGAGGCCGGATTTGGAATTATTTTGAAAAAGGAGTGTGGAACAAGTCTTTGCTTTTTAAAACGGAAGAGTGTCGATTCCGGCACGGCGGCGCAACCGCCGGCCACCGTGCTGGAATCAGGAAAACGCTCGAAGGTTCATCGGAGAAGATGAGTGTTCATCTTCTATTTTTTCAGAAAGTTAGAGAGAGGAGGGAGTTATTTGTTTGTTAGAGAGAAGTTTTCTGTTGAAAATGATTTAAAATAACCAGTCTATCCTTTTTATACTCTTTAGTGAGCCGGTTTGGTTATGTGAACCGATCCATTCCAAAACAAACCGGCCTCAGTTTCAGGCCGTTAGATCTTAGATCTAACGGCCACTGTTGTTTCCCTGTTTAGTTTCAGTGTGAGTTGGATCTCTGTTTTTCCTGTATACCTTCACCTTTTAACCTTTGATTTTAATTCTAGTGGCTATAATGATATTTTACTGTGATTGAATCTGGACCTCTTGATTCATCAGATGGTCCAGATTCGTCCAGCCTGAGCCCAAATTGTTTTCAATTTCCTCTACTATTTTGCTATTTTCACTACCTTTTTCACTTTCTGCACCTCTTTTACTAAAAAAGTTTTCTCTAAAAAACTTACAAAAAATATTGTGATTTGTTTTAATTGTTATTTACTGTTTTTATTATTTTAATAGTATACTTGCTTTACATGTTTATCATCTCTTGCATATTTAATTTTGTCATTATTTACTTTAATTGTCATTATTTTAGTATGTATTTAGGACTTGGTGTAATTTAATTTTCGCACTTTATTATTTTCGTCATTCTTTCACTTAGACTTTAGGCAATATTTCAGAAATAAATAAGCAAGTAATTAGCACAAGATAATTTAGGCAAGAGGCTCCTTCGGAGTACCGAAGTTGTTTAGGGTGCTTAATACCTTCCATATTCGAAATCAACCCCCGAACCTTGATCTCATAAGGGTTTTACTCACTTTTTCCCTTCCCACGAATAAAAGTTGAGAGTTCAAAGATTAAAGGTTTAAAAACAATTAATGGATTGATAACCGAAAATCACGAGGACAGACAGAACCATCACAGTTGAACTTGATAGTTGCACCATGAGGAGGGGTCCAAGTAACATGATGAACATGAGTGAGTCTTTTGCTTCTAAAAGGGATTTTGTCTAGGTTGTTCCAAAGGCACCAAATAGAAGGTATAGTGTTATTGATGTTAACAACATAGTGACTGAGATTAAGACATTTCCAGTACCAAGAGGGAATACCAGAGAAGGACACCAAAGGCTCTGCTAAAAAAAGGAAGTCAGGTTTGTGAGTCTTAACCATGTAGAACAGATGCACCTTAGTTTTAATGTTGCTAATCCCTCTGATGTTCCAAAAGATGCACTTCATTGTGACTTATTGCTGATTTGTAATTTACAACTAGTTTTGGATCTGGTGGTGACAAAATCACTGCTATGTTCACCAGAACTTTGAGTTTGGATTTGTTCTGAAGCGGCCAACTTGTATTTGGGGCTCTTCTGTTTCTTAGGCCTGCCTCTCTTGCTTTTTTTGGCTGGTTCACTTGAAGGTGCTAAGTAGTGAGAGGAATCTGGAAATTTGTACTTGAGTTTATGAGCCTCTAGTTCAGATTCCAAATCAAAAGTACTATCAGCATTAGTATCTTGCTCATCACCCCAAAACTTGCTTAGAATTATGCCACTTTGCAAACAAGCAGCAGACATGTTCTTAGGTCCTTCAACAAGATTCACTTTCCTCTTGTCCAGTCCTAAAGTCTCATTGGTGGTAGTAATAGGAGTAATGATAGGCTGCAAAACAGTATGTTCATTCAGGTCAGGATCCAAAGCTTGGCCAGCTGATTTAGTAACAACACTGGGGAATGATAGCCTCCCAGTATGGCTGCACTGAACTAGAGGTGAAGGTTGGACAATGGGGAAAACCTGCCTCCCATTCTTAGTAACCTTTTTGGGGTTGTTTGGGATACAAGCCACTGTCTTAGAGGGGCCATCATTCAAACTTTCTAGGGCCTCCAAGACTACAGGGTGTATCCAAACATCCTTCTCCATGGGATCTTTCACCACCTTGCAACTGATATTCAGATCATCCTCAACAGTAAGGGGAGAAGGATCCCCATCAACTGGCCTAGCCTCCCCTTCAACAGGGTGGTCATCATCTACAAGCAGATCAAAAGAGTTTTGCAATGTCAACTCTGGATTAGAGGTATTATTAGCATCATGAACCTCAGTTTGAGTAGGCAAAACCTTCTGGGAGGATAATATTTCCCCTTCCTCAAGCTCAGTAATCGTATTCAACTGTTGTTTATCAGGGCACTTTCCATTCTTTTGGTTTCTATCAGAATCAGCAGTGACAGTCCTAGTACCAGTCAAAGAGGAACTGCCAGAGGCAGGCTTGCCCTTCCATCCAGTTCTGGTCATATCATTGCCAGAGTTATTCATGACCTGCTTACCACTCAAACTAGTTTTGGTCATAGTATTGCTAGGAGCATGATGTGTTTTCTGAGAAAAATGCACAAATCCATTATAATTGTTGGATGTATTCAGTTTGGAGCCAGTTTGAAGACTATAACCTAACATCTTGCAATGAGCACAGTACAGAGGGTGCTTTTCATACTGAACCAAGATAGATAGAGCATGATCATCTCTTTCAATAACCACATATTCAAACAATTTATCAGAGAGGTCAACATCAACCAGGACTCTGGCAAAGATTCTAAATTTCTTGTTCTGAGTATTTTCATCAATGATTAAAGGAGTGCCCAGTCCAAAGGCTATTTCAAAAAGAGTTTGTTTCTCCCAATATTCTTGTGGTAAGTTCATGAATCTTACCCAAATTTATGCGTGGGGTTGAGCTTGCGCCTGAGGGGCAAAATCCTTCGTCCAGCGGTAGAAACGAAGCAATCCAGGCTTAAGATTTACAGCGCCAAGTGCCCAAATCCATCGCATATCTTCAATGGAGTTGAATCTAGGCTCGAAAAACCACTTTCCAAGTGGAATTAAACCCCAATTCTTCAATTGAGGCCATTGCTGATTGAGCTTCTCCTTCAAAGCTTGCGTTGTGACCGAAGAATCCCCTTTGTGAAGGGTTAATCTTCCATGGAGATGGGTTCTACAAGCGGCCAAACCAGATTCATACGCATCTTTGGAAATCCTAATTCGCACTGAATCTCCCATGATAACCTTCGGAGGTAGTTGAGCTAGAAGATTCGCATTGGAAACGGTACCAACAAGAACTTGAGCAAAGGATTTGGTGGGTTCCGGAGGCATCACCATCGAGCTTGGTTTCTTATCCACCGTCGAGTCCAAAGAAACCATAAACTGCCATGGACACGTCATGAAAGTGGAAGAAGAGAGCTGCACCGGAGAAGGAGCCTCAAGAAGTAAAACAGCTGCAAAAATATAAAAATTAAACTCTAAATTATAGCTTGCATACATGTTTTTATTTTCTAATAAATATTATTGTAATAAAAAATGGTTTTATGAGTTAAACATAATGACTAAAATACAAAATCATATCCCAAATTACTATAATATAAACTTTCGAGCAGCTAAGAGAAAAATGAGAAAGAAGCACAAGCTAGCAAGTGTTTTCCTCTCCATCACCTTTTTTTTCATCTAAAAAAATATAAGTGGTTATATGCTATCATATTGTAGATAGATGTAGCCAATTTATAGAAACCAAAACTTGGAAAAATATTCCCACCATCAATTTAAATTGTGATAGGAACTAATTGTTGTTTGAAAAGTCACCATGAATGTGACCCATACCTATTAGGTACCTCATTTGCGAGAAAAGTTTTAAGTCTTATAAGACTCAATTTCTCATTTAAAACCTCAATGTTAAGTAAGATTCACATTTTTTTAATATTAAAAAATTGATATGTAGTGATATGAATTTATTAATAATTGATTAGTGAGTCTCATTTAAAAAATTTGTGTAATATGTTGGGTTGAGGGATTGAATACTTATTAAATACTACTATTAAAAAATTATAAATGAGTGGTATGTACACACATGAGACTCATTTAAGTATTATAAGTTTATAAGTTTTAAAAACAATCTAACAAATCAAAATAAATTTTCGGAAAATTAAATTAAAATTTTTTAAAATTTATTCTCCATTTTTTCGTAAATATTTTTTTTTATGGTGGTCGGGGTTTGAACCTCTGACGTTGCATATTTTATGCATTGTCCGTACCATTTGAGCTAAGCTAATGGGGACCAATATTCAGATTATTTAATTTTCAAAAATTTATTTACGTTTTTTTTAATTTGAAATTATAAAATTTTAATTTTTAAAAATTTATTTAGATTTTAATTTTAATATTTTTATATTCAGATTTTTTATTTCAAACAATCTTAGATTACATAATTTTTGAAAGGTTTAATTTAAATTTATATTTTTAAATTAATAGAAATGTCTCATCAACGCCACGTGGTAAATAGTACACAGTCAACAATTGTTACGTTAACTCGAGAACCATTTGCTACTCTTATTCCTGCAATCCCTATTATAAACTCAAACTCTAGGACTTGATCTTAGCGGTGGCTTGGGATCCTAGAATGTGCTACTCTTTAGGTCTCTGGTTCGATCCTCCTAGTGCATATATAATTGTTGTGTTGGGTAAATTTATACATTGATTTGCTTTGACTTAGGCATTTGTAATTGTTAGTAGACGACGAGATTCATCCTCCAAATTTATTGGTCATTAGGGGGGCCGAATAATGAGTTTCCAAATTTATTATTAATTGGTCATTAGGCGGCCGAATAGTGAGTTTCCAAACTTATTTTTTATCTCGAACTCTCCTAATCACCTCTTCAAAATTTGGAAGGAAGCATTAGGCCTGACTCCATTTCCAAAACAATCCAAAATGAATTCCTTCCAAAAAATAATGTCACCAGAGGTTTTCAAGTCAGACTCTACACAAACTCTTGAAAATTGTATACTATTTGTTGAGCAGCTTAAACAACATATGGTTAAGGGCAATTGATTTGGCATTTGAGAGTAGCTGGACCAATATTTGGTTGGAAACTGATTTAGCTTTAGTGGTGTAGGCATTTAAGAATGAAAGTCACATTCCTTGGTCTTTAAGAAACAGATGGCACAACATGAAGTTTAAGCTTAGACAGTTAAACTGCATAGTCAGCCACATCTATAGAGAAAGTAATGAAGTTGCAGATACTTTGGCCAATTTTGGTTTATAATTAGAACAATTAACAGTTTGGCAGGAGATTCCTAGTTTTATTAGCTTTGCTTATGTAAAAAACAAGTCAGGATTGCCTTCCTATAGGTTCATATCCTTCTAATGGAGTTTTGGTTTGTTCCCCTCCATTTTGTAATCTCCTTGTTCTTATTTTATCAGAGTGTTTTGAATTGGCCCCTCCTGATCGTATTTCGCCCGAGATTATAGAAAAGATAGGTAATTTGTCTTTTCAAAGCTATTGTCCCACAAAAAAATATTCTTGTGGTAGGCCCCGTTCCTGGGAAGAAATATAGTGAAATTACCTTTCCTATTCTTTCTCCAGATCCCGCTACTAAGAGAGATGTTCACTTCTTAAAATATCCTATATACGTAGGCGGGAATAGGGGAAGGGGTCAGATTTATCCCGACGATGTTTAATATATTTTGGTAGTGTAGCATCTTTGCTACCTACTTTTTGTTTTAAAAAAAAAAAAAAATCTAATAACCTATAGGCAGGGGCGGACCTGAACAAGGCATGGTGTGGCAAGTGCTACACCAGTTCAGGTCCAATTCTTTTTTTTATAATTGTTTTTATCTGCTCATTTTATATTTTTACTCATATCAATACAAACATCTATTTTTATTTTTTTTTATGTTTATACATGCGTCTATAATTTTACTCATATATTAATACGGGTACAATTTTTTTTAATTTATACACGTGTCTGTATTTTTACTTATATAAGAGAACCTATATTTTTTTAATTTATACATGTATACTTTAACTTATATACTAATTCGGGGACCTTTTTTTTTTTTTTTAATTTATACACATGTCTATCTTTTTATTCATATCTCAATACATAGATTTATATATATATATATATATATATATATATATATATATATAATTTCTATGCAATTACGACTTGCTTCTAAAAAAAAAGAGCGCAACGCGCTCACCCATCCGTATGCACGGGCATCCTGATAGAGCATTTGACATCTCTTGTATCCTATGGATAAAAAGATGTTCTTAGAACCATTAGTAATGATATAATTTTAGTTCATTTTCAATAAATAAAAAATAGATTATTTTATTTGTAATTTTGGTTGCTACAACTATTTTTAATATAACTTCTTATTAAATTTAATATTATTTAATTATTTGATAAAAAAAATGTGCCTCACTGGTATCGAAAGTCCACGTCCGCCCCTGCCTATAGGCCACACAAGCAACCATTGAAGAATTTATGTGAACCAACTACAATTATAAATTGTGAACACAAAGAAGAATCCCACTCTAGTCCTAAAGAGAAAATTATTCCGTCATACTCTAAAACTCTTGAGACTTTTACTTTGGCCACATGGCTCTTAATAAATAATCATACAGTACATCTGGCAGGTTGGCCACATGGCTCTTAATAAATAATCATACAGTACATCTGGCAGGTTGCAGTGCCTTCCTATAAATAATGGACTTCTTAGTATGTTGAACATGCAAGTTCATAATCAATACAAGTTGAATGTTAATAATGGCTAATAAGTCATCTTCTTCTGCCATCGTCTTCCTCGCTTTTCTCTTGCTTGTTGGATCAGGTTATCTATTATTTATGTCGAGTCGATCGTTTTCTTTCATATTTGGGTTTATATTTGTCATCAAATAGTACGTATTTAATTTATTTTACTGAGATTATTATTATTTAATATATTGCAGCATACGGTCAAGATGATTTTGACATTTGGAATCAGTGTGCTCCAGAATGTGAAGACTCTTGGGGAATTTGTATTGGTTGCATTGTTGCCGGAACTGGATGTCCTGTAGGTTGTGTTGAATGGGTTTACGGCCCCAGCCTCTGCAATTGTATACCAGAGAGATACTATCCTCGTCCTGATTCTGCTAGTCCTTGAACAATATGCAAGAACATACTAAATAATTTGGACTTATTATGATTTTCATTCTATCTTTGTGTATTTGTATATTTTGTTATATTTTTAAATAAGCATGCATGTGTTATATGCATAATTTGTGCCATCGACAATGGCTGGTGAGTGTGAAGAGTTGAGTTTCCATCAGTTGACTATTTGTGCTGTACCATTTGAATACTTATATAATATGATAAATGGTTTGGGATTTATGAATTTATTAAAAATGTTCGCGACAAATTTTAAAATTGCATGTCATACCATTTTAAAGTCGATGAAAAGAATTGTATCAATTAACATTAAATTGTACCCAAGAGCGCTTAGATGAGATGGAACGGGTCTCTTTTAACTTAACCAAGGTCTTGGGTTTAAATACAACCTTGGACATGCAACATCGTTAAAACTCTTAAGAAGAGCCTGCCACCCAATTAGGTCCCACAATGCTCGAGGGATTAGTCTTCACAATTGCGCACGAAAGATACCCAGTTTAAAAAAAAAAAATAACATTAAATTGTTTGTGCAGAAAGTCCAATTAGTGCAGAAGATTCAAGTAAGATAAAAGGAATATTCTAATAACATATAGAGAATATTTTAATTTCATCCCTGCATTTTTACAAGACTGTCTTACCACTGAGTTGACAACTATAAACATATTATTTACAACCTTTTGAAAAGCACTACCATATAATTTTATGGCTAAACTGCACTACCATATAATTTTATTCTCCATTTTTAGGACATGTGACGTCATCTCAACAATTTTGGGATAAAATGGGGCAAAATCGCATTTTTTTAGGGTTAAATATGTTTTTGGTCCATATAAATATACCAACTTTTTCTTTTAGTCCCTCTAAAATTTTTCTTCAACTTTTAGTCCTTATAAAATTTTCAATCACTACTTTTGGTCCCTATTTTTAAATTAATTTTAGCATTTTTTAATGAAATTGTGCAGATATGTGTGAAATATTGTAAAAATAATTCCTAAGAAAACATAAATTAAATATGAATTTTTAACCTTCAAAAATATAAAAATTCATATTAAATTCATGTTTTGTTAAAAAATCTAAATTTTTTGGGAGAGATTCTTATAATATTATGAATTTTTCTACAAAACTTTATTCAAAAATATGAATTCTACATATGAGTTTACTTTAAAAGAGAGACCAAAAGTAAAGATGACAAATTTTATAGGGACTAAAAGTCGAAAGAAAATTTTAGAGGGACTAAAATAAAAAGTTGGTATATTTATAGGGACCAAAAACATATTTAACCCTTTTTTTTAATAGGGGGCCAAAATCGCAACATTTTGAAACTTGGGCGAAAAGTGCAGTTTAGCCTAATTTTATTAGTGTCTCTTCATATCTATGTTCATCTCTTATGTTTGCCCTTACACACTTTGACACTATAGCATCCTCAACGTTGATATAGGGACAAAACCTCGACAGCTCCTCAAACTTAGCGGCATACACCGCAACAGACATGTTACCCTGCTTCAACTATAAAAATTCCACCTCTTTCTTGTTTCTCAAGTCTTTCGGAAAGTACTTCCTTATGAAATCACTCTTGAATCTTCCACGAGATACCACTTCTCCACCAACTTTGAGTCTCCTCTTAGCACCAGCCCACCAATATTCAGCCTCTTCCGCTAGCATATACGTAGCCAACCTCACATTCTGATCGTCGCTGGTAACTGTAGCACAAAAAATCCTCTCTACACCTTGCATCCAGGTCTGTGCAACATCCGGGTCAAACTGTCCCTTGAACGTCGATGGATTTTTTTCGCATGAAACGATCCAGCCTTCGTTCCTTAGCTTCACCATGATCATGATGACCATGTCCAGCATTCTCCTGAGCCTGCGCTAACACCTGACCCATCGCAGTCAAAGCCTCTGCGATCACAACATCATTCCTACCAGCTCCACCGTCCATCTCACTTCTACACAAAACCAAAACCAACAGATAATAAGAACAACATAACAAGTATCGAAGGTAAATCAATATCATTCGCATACAAACAAGAATAATCACCCAGTGTTCGTCCAGAAAAGACCGACATGGCTCTGATACCATATTTTAACACCCAAGTAACTTAAAGGGATAAATTACGCAAATAATACAATCATACAAAGGATTTAGATGCTACTTTTTCTATTAGTTCAAACATGCATAAATAATTTTTCAAAACATCGCAGCAGAATATCATAACATCTCATCAACAACTAAATTAAACATCTCCAAAGTAGTCATGTCACATAATCATACTACATCACCAAATATAAAATCTCATCTCAACATACTGAATGATAAAGAAATCTTAACAAGTCATATGACATAAACAGACATACACCATAATCAAAGCCGACACACTAAGACTCCGAAAGCAAAAGACGAGGTAGCTCCAAAGCTAGCCTCCAACATACTCACCAAGCAAAGTAGCTACTCCTACACGCCGTCTACTCATCCATACAAATAAGATAGGCGGTCAACCAAACGACCACTAGGGGTTAGTCCACATTTCACAATTAAGGTATAATCAAATTAAAGTAAAACATCATAATTAAATTCAATTGAGTAAGCAACCCAACAACATTATTAATCATCAAGCATACAAGTATAATAATCCACAAGCATACTTTCCCATCATCATATATTCGCCAATTTCACCAAGTTCACCAATGCACATAAGTCACCAAGGTTCACCAAGCAAATAATCAAATATGACACATTTAACCAATTATCAAATGTATGTAATGCACCTAGACACGACTTTATATGCATGTGGTACGAGTCATCATCAAGGTCGTCACCTCAAGATACAAATGTATCATAATCATCGTCGTTGAATACATAGTATTCTAGTCATCGTAGTTGGATGAAAACATCCTAGTCATCTTCACTGGATATAATATCTTACTTATGAATGCATGAACATATGACTCGATAATGCATAAGTTCACAAAACATCGTCATCAAACATCGTCACTTTGCATACATGCCGTGATCATAAAAAACATCGTCATTTTACATGTATGAATTCATCGTCATTATTAAATCATCATCATTAAAATCATCATCATAAACATCATCAATAACAACCATTTCAAAGAAAACAACAAAGTACCAATTACAATTTGGCACAAATACCGATAACTAGCCACATAATGACCTTCAACATATTAAACATCAAATCAACATTGGTTCATTCTTTTTCTATCATATCATCTTAAGCATGAAGCTGATTGCAAGTTATCCGGTCATGAAACCACATTGTAACAAAGTTCGTCTATTTTCACCACTTTCTGCATTTTCTAAGTAATTCGACAAAACAAGGTAAATGTGTTTAAACACCTCAATGAAGCATATACACTACTCATATATGATCACAGTAGCATATGCATATAAGCATCATAGGTCAATTCCTATAAGTTCTAAAATTTCACTAAGTTCGTATCGTTTTGTCATTTTTCCAAAGAATTCCAATTTTTAAAGTAAAATCAAGTTAAAGCTCATGAATATCATTCAAATCTATTTTATAAATCATGATTACAGTAAACAACCTTAACCCTATCCTTTTTCCTTGACAAAAACGAGTTTCGGAAAATTATGCGTTCTTGAGCATTTTTCAAAAAGTTTGATTCGATTCACAACCAAGTTCAATCCAATTCATTTGATGTTTCCAAAGATTTAGAAAGCATAACAACAGTTAAATACATCAAAAGAATCATTTAGGAAAGTCTAGATCAGCCCCTGAGTACCCGGAACACCCAAAACTTGAGTTGTTGAACTGAGCAACTCGCCATAGCAAGTAATCACTCGCTCAGCGAGTTCACCGGCACAGGGGAACCCAGATTTTGGCTTCCCCTAGGTAACTCACTCCAATTTTCACCAAAACCCCCGATTTTGCTCCCCTTTGACTCAAATTTGTTTATTAGTTAACATACATCAAAAAACAATCAAAACACTTACAAACGTCGAATCATAACATCAATTCATGTCAAAATCATCATCTAGTTCATTTTTCACTAAAAGTTCATATTTTCTCATTTTCATTCAAACTCCACAAACAACCACACCAATTAAGACCCCATTAACATACAAACATTTATGAATTGAATTTAAACATGTTTCAACAATAATCACCCATCAATTCATTATTTACATTCAAATAAGCAAAAATCATCAAAACAACTTATCAACAACAACAACTTTGAAATTTGAGCATATAACACATCTATTTCATGAAGTTTATCATACCCATAAATTCACTTGAATTAAGAGTACTAAATTCATCATCAAAAATCACAAAAGTCACAATTTACACAAAAACACTTAAACTCGAAAATGAAAATAGGAGATTATAGCTTTTAATTATGAAAAGGACTTATCCTCCTTACCTCTAGTCTTCAAAGATCCTAGCTATGGCTTCAATTTAGCTCGTAGCTCTTCAAACCCCAAGTTCTCTCCCTAGCTTCCTCTTTTTTCCTATTGTGATCTACTTTCTCTCTCTACCTCTTATGTTTTTGTGAAATGAAATAATGGAAGCTTAACCTAATTTCTCATAAGAATTATGTGTAACACCCAAAACACTTTAAAGCGATAAAACACGCAAATGATACAATCATAATAAAGAATTTAGATGCTACTTCTTCTATAAGTTCAAAACATGCATAATCAATTTTTGCAAAACATTGCAGCAAAATAATTCATAACATCTCAACAACAACTAAATAAATCGCCAAAGTAGCCATATCAAATATGCCATAATACATCACCAAAATAAAACTCCAACCTCAACATACTGAGTGATAAATATCTCAGACTGACATAATATAAACGATAACAAATAAACACCCCTAATTATCATCATTAAAATCATCATCAAACGTCAACACAATCATCATCATAATCGTCATCTAACATCAACGTAAATCATCTTCATAAAAGCATCATCATCAAACATCAACATCATTATCATCATATTCATCATCAAACATCAAACATAAATCATCATCATAAAAGCATCATCATCAAACAACAATCAACTCATGGAAACAATAGAGTTCCAAAATCACATTTTACATAAGAAACGGACATACAACAACTTCATGACATCCATCATATTAAACACTTAATCCTCATTCATTCATCATCATTCAACTATCTAAACATGAATACACTCCATTTACAAGCTTAGAAACTCAAAAATTCATTTTTAGTAAAGTTCGTATATTTTCACAACTTTCTACATTTGCCAAGTAATTCAACAAAATAAAGCACACATGATCAAACACCTCAACCAAGCTTATACAATACTCACATATGATCACAGTAGTATATGCATATACGCATCATAGGCCAATTCTGATTAATTCCAACGTTTAACTAAGTTCGTCTCAATTTATCATTTTCCAAAAGAATTTCAATTTTCAAAGCAAAACCATGTTAAAGCTCATGTAACCATTCAAAAGTATTTTATAAATCATAGTTACAGTAAAAAACCTTAACCCTGCCCTTTTTCCCTTCAGAAAACAAGTTTTCGGAAAATCATGCGTTCTTGAGAAATTTTCAAAAGTTTGATTTGATTCACAAAACCAAGTTCAATCCAAGTCATTTGGTGTTTCCAAAGGTTTAGAAATCATGTCAATAGTTAAATAAATCAAAAGAATCATTTAGGGATGTCCGAAACGACCCCAAATGCCCGGAAACTCCAAAATTGTGGGTTCAGCCCTATGTCACTCGCCACGGCGAGTTGCACAGCACACAACAACCCAGAATTTTGGTTCTTCTCGGGTAAACCTCCAATTTTCACACCAAAACCCCATTTTTGATCCCCTTGACCCCAAATTCGATCCACAAACTTGTTTACTAGTTTACATACTTTTAAAGACAATAATAAACATCACAAACATGAAATCAAAACACCAATTCACATCAAAATCTTCACTTAGTTCATTTTTCACCAAAAATCCCAAATTTTCTGTTTTCATCCAAAACTCACAAACAACCACACAAATTCAAACCCCATCAATTCATGTTTCAACAATAATCATTCATCAATTCATGCTACACACTTGAATAAGCAAAAATCATCAAAATAACTTATCAACAACAACAACAACAACAACTATGAACTCAAAGCACATAACACACCAAATTCATAGAGATTATCATAACCATAAATTCACATGAATTAAGAGCACGAAATTCATCATCAAAATTTACAAGAAAACAAAATTCATAAATAAGCACTTATTCACAAAATTGAAAAGATGAACCTAGAGCTTAATTGATGAAGATTATATCCCCCTTACCTCTAGGTGTTGATTCCACTAGCTTAAACCTCAATTTAGCTCCTAATTCTTCAAACCCCAAGCTCTCTCTAGCCTCCTCTTCTTTCCTCTTCTCCAAGCCTTGATCCACTTTCGCTTTCTACCTCTCAAAATATTTTGAAGTGAATGAATGTAAAGACTTAATTTTCTCTTTAGTGTTATGTTTATATACCACCATCTAATAGGGCTAAGTTTATAATTGTCATAATGGGCTCAACATCTTCACTAATTAATTCACAAAGGTTACTACTCACTTAAACCATAAAACGTCGGATAATTACCGTCTATAATTAATTTCCCCAATTCACCGGTAACTTAGTAAAATAATGTTTCCCTCTAAAACACTAAAAACAATCCCTCTAATGAAATTACTAATTTATCCTTGCTAATCTTAGCCTTTAAAATGACCAAAATACCCCTCACTTATAGAATGACGAAAATACCATTCTAGACCAAAAATCCACTAAGTCCCACACAAATACACACAAAGGCAATTAAGCACATAAAAACACCCACAAACACATACAAATAATAATTCAAATCATTCTAGCAAAAAACAGGTTGTTACATTATGCTTATATAGTCACCTTATAATTGGGCAAGGTTTCTAATTGTCATAATGGGTTCAACATCCCTACTAACTAATTTCCAAAAGTTACTACTCACTTAAACCGTTAAAATACCGAATAATTACCATCTCTAAATAATTACCCCAACTGACTAGTAACTTAGTAAAAATAATAATTCTGACCAAAATACCAAAAACAACCTTTTGAATAAAAATGACTAATTTCTTCTTACTCGCCAAATGATCAAAATACCCCTTAGTCTAAAAATGACTAAAATACCCTTCTAAGCCAAAAATCCACCAATCTCACTTAAATACACACAGAGACAAATAATCATACATAAACACCTACACACGCATATAATATATAATTAAAATAATACTAACGAAAAACGGGCTGTTACAAAAATTAGCAGGAGGAAAGCTTGTTAGAACAACACAACAAACGGTTATTCAACATTTTATTCCTAATATTTCTACCTCGGACCTTCCCGTATAAGGTATGGTAGAGCATCACAACTACACGTTTATCTAGCAATCACTCTATGAGGTGCCCACATGTTCACCCCACCTCTCACAAGTTGCCAAAGTTGTTGTTGTTTCGTCCATTACCAATGAGAAGCTCGTGGTGCAAGCTAACAGTTTAGCAGATGCGCAACAGGCCAATTATATCACAAGTTCTGACTTGATACACGAAGGTGTTAGAATTTTTTCTAATATTTTGTGGGCTGCAATCAATTGTTGGTTTTGGTTTTAATAAAAACGGACTGATGTTGTGATCCATTTGATGATGCTTAGGCCCTAATAAAAGTGATCAAAAGATAATGGGCTTTTGGACACTTAATCTGATTTGTGTAGAAACATAGTGTACGCCCAAACACTAGGCTCATAATGGGTAGTGCCTAGGGTTACACGGTTATAAATATAGAGGCTAGGTCCCCGTTGCCATCACTCTGAATAATTCGCTCATTAGTGGTTTGCCCAATCGACAACCCTAAGAACTGGAGCACGTGAAAGGCAAAGGAAGACTTAGCCATGACATCGGTACCGACAAGTAAGTGTGTTCTATCTCATATAATATTGTATAATTTTCTCACATGTGGTATCAGAGCCACTATTATATGATTTAGAACCCTAATTATCACTTGTTTTGAATTTCTAATTGATTTTATTCGATTTTATGATCTCTGCAATTTTTATCTCATAATTCGTTGAAAATTGCCTTATGAAACTTGAAGATTTTTTGTAAATTATGATCATATGAATCCAACGAGATCAAAATCGTTAATTTTCATATTCTGTACAGAGAGAATTTCGAATAACATCAATTATAATTTTAGGGTTTATGTGAAAATTGAATTCATGATTTCGATTAAAATTAATTGGGGCTTTTGTTGCCAAACGATTAGAAATACGATTATCATTGAAAACCATATTTTTTATTTGAAAATCGATTCATGAATTCATGTTGTTTTTGTTGAATTACATCCGGTTACCTTTTGTGTTCAATAACATGATTATGTTGCTTTTTCTTTGCGATTCTTGTGTGTAATGTATTGGAAATTCAATTCCGGCCGAGACCCATCAAAAATCGCGTAAAACCGTTGAAATTTGAGCAAAAAAACCCGTTTCAAAACTCAGACCCGTGTCTGACCTGGTTCAGGTGCGCGGGTTGACCCGCCAGAGGTTGAAGATGAAGTTCTTCACCTTCCAACGAAGCCCACTCTCACTCAGAGAGAGTGCAGGTGCGTGTGACCTCTCTGTAGGTCCGAATTCAATTCCGTTTTTTGCGTTGATCTCGAAATTAAATTTCTGATTTTTCTATATACTTTTCATAATTTTTCCCGCTGCGTAAATATTTTACATTAACATGTTTATTTATCCATTTTTATGATATTTATAAAATAGAAAAGTATATTGAAAATTAGAATTTAATATTCTAAGTTCAACCACACTGGTCACTCTCCCTAATTAATGACTCATGATTATGAGTTAATTTTTTGTTCCTTTAGCACTATTATTAAATTGTTCAACAATCCTGTAGGAGACAAAATTGTGATGAATGCGAATTAAATTGATATTGACTAGATTAGATGCATTTAAATAATGCATATGTTTTTTTTCTGTGTCGTATTTTGACAAGAGTTATTGATTCCTATGCAAAAAGAATTTCTTGCGTTGATATAGGCCGTTACCACCAAAGTGGGACCGCCTCTATTGATTGATTGATGAAATTTCCTTTTGTACTTTGAGGAATGTTTTTAATTGTAACACGTAGTTTCCTGCCAAAGGTGGTTATTGCATTTTACGATTAAAAATTTATTTGAGATAAGTTATTGGAGAATGTTTTGAACTAAGGAATTTGCCTGCCTAAAGGTGACAAATTTATGAATTCAATACTAGCTCATTGATTAACTTACCTAAGGTTTTGACTGGGGTTTTAAGCTTAGTTTGTACATTCTGCCCAAAGGTGATTGTACTATTGTATTGGCCTCACTGTGATAGCTTGTTTATTTTGAGCTATATCTTGTCACATGATTGATTTATTTAATTTTAATGTATAGAAGGAATCTTATTTCTATTTCTTTGTTGGATGAACTTGGTTTTAGTTTCACTTTCACTTTCACTTTTGGTAGAAGTAAAATAAGTATGACATTGAACTCCCAAGTTATTGGTTATGGAATTTTAGTTGATGGTTTATATAAATTGTCGTTGAATAATGTTGCTAAAAGATCTAAGGTTGAGGAAAAATCCTTTTTCTTGTGGCATAAGCGTCTAGGTCATATTTCTAGGGAAGGGGTTGAGAGACTAACCAAAGCAAATATTCTACCTTCCTTAGATTTTGATGATCTAGGTACTTGTGTAGATTGTATTTGAGGCAAGTTCACCAAAACCAATAGAAAAGGTGCAACTAGAAGTTCTGAACTCTTAGAAATTTTCCACACTGACATTAGTGGACCTTTGACTCCTATGATTTGTGGTAATAAGTTGTTTATTACCTTCATTGATGACTTTTCCCGATATGGTTACCTTTAATTGATCAAAGAGAAATTTGAAGCTCTTGATAAATTCAAAAATTTTAAAACTGAAGTAGAGAAACAATTGGGAAAAGTAATCAAGATTGTAAGATCTGACCGTGGTGGAGAGTATTATGGCAAACATGGTGTTGCAGGACAACATATGGGACCATTTGCCTCATACTTGCAGGATTATGGAATTGTTCCACAATAGACCATGCCTGGAACTTCTGAACAAAATGGTGTAGTTGAAAGGCGTAATAGGACACTGAAAGACATGGTGAGAACCATGATGAGTAATAGTAACTTGCCATAATATTTGTGGGGTGAAGCCTTGAAAACTGCCCTTTACATTCTGAAACGAGTACCCAGTAAATCTGTCCCCAAAACTCCCTTTGAACTATGGACAGGAAGAAAGCCAAGTTTTAACCATCTTAGAGTGTGGGGTTGTCCAGCAGAAGTAAAGATTTATGATCATTTTCAAAGGAAATTAGATCCCAAGACGAGTCGCTGTTTTTTCATTGGATATCCAGAACGTGCTAAGGGATATTGGTTTTACTGTTCTGGAGGAGGTGCAAAAATTGTGGAATCCATTAATGCCAAATTCTTAGAGCTTGATGTAGCTGATCCTATTGTGCCATCAATTGAAAACAACGCTCCTCCACCATCGTCTGTGAGTTTGTCTCTGCCAATTGTTTCAACAGAGGCAAATGTTCAAGCTGATAATGAAGATGCTCCCTAAATTGATGGTGATGGCGATGTAGATGCTCCTATTGAGAATGAAATACCACAACAAATTAAGCCGAATGAAGTTGTTCATTTGAGAAAATCTACTAGACAAAGGAAACCCACTATTGGAGATGAATTTTTAGTTTATATCAGCGAAAATGCATTTGATATAGGAGATATTGTCGATCCAAAGAGTTATCACGAAGCAGTGACGTGCCCTCAATCTGAGAAGTGGAAGCATGCTATGAATGAAGAAATGCAATCCATGTCGATAAATAATGTATGGGAGCTAGTTGAGTTACCTGATAATTGTTGGGCAATTGGTTGTAAGTGGGTTTTCAAGACAAAGAAGGATGCCAATGGCAACATTGAAAGATTTAAAGCTAGATTAGTGGCAAAAGGTTTCACACAGAAGGAGGGCATTGATTTCAAAGAAACATTTTCTCCTGTGTCCACAAAGGATTCCTTTAGAATCATTATGGCGCTTGTAGCACACTATGATTTGGAATTACATCAAATGGACATGAAAACAGCCTTCTTAAATGGTGATCTAATTGAGGAAGTATATATGCATCAACCCGAAGGTTTTCGAGTTGGTGGAAATGACAAATTGGTTTGTAAGCTGAAAAGATCAATTTACGACCTGAAACAAGCCTCTAGACAATGGTACCTGAAGTTTGATGAAGTGGTTACATCTTTAGGTTTTGAGGAAAATAAAGTTGATCAGTGTATATACCTTAAGGTCAGTGGGAACAAATTTATTTTTCTTGTGTTATATGTCGATGACATATTGTTGGCTTCAAATGACCTTGGTTTGCTGTGTGAGACAAAACAGACATTGACAAGATTTTTTGACATGAAAGATCTTGGTGAGGCTTCTTTTGTTTTAGGAATTGAGATTCATAGAGATAGATCTCGTCACACACTTGGATTATCTCAAAAGGCTTACATTAATAGAATCTTAGAAAGATTTAATATGCAAAATTGTAAACCTGGTGAAGTTCCTGTTGTCAAAGGTGATAAATTAAGTATGGAGCAATGTCCTAAGAATGAGGTTGAGTGAGCAGAAACGAATGATAGACCTTATGCGAGTATCTTGGGAAGTCTCATGTATGCCCAAGTTTGTACTAGATCGGATATCTCTTTCATAGTTGGCGTCCTAGGTAGATACCAGTCAAATCCTGGGAATGATCACTAGGTGGCTGCCAAGAAGGTGATGAGGTACCTACAGAGGACTAAAGACTACATGTTGACATATAGGAGAGTTGTCAACCTGAAGATCGAAGGGTACACAGATTCAGATCTTGGTGGGTGCCCTGATGACAGGAAATCGACTTCTGGTTACATCTTCATGTTAGCTGGAGGGGCAATATCCTGGAAGAGCAATAAACAAACTCTTGTTACCTCTTCAACGATGCAAGCAGAGTTCATTGCTTGCTACGCTGCCGCTACTCATGTTGTTTGGTTAAAGAATCTAGTGACACGACTTCGTGTTGTTGACTCCATTGACAAGCCAATAACCATATTTTGTGACAACAACGCTGCAGTATTCCATACAAAGAATAACAAAACTTCTAGTGGGTCGAAGCACTTGGATTTAAGGTATCTAACCGTTAGAGGCCTTGTTAAAGAGGGAAATATAGTGGTGACACACATTGATACAAATTCCATGTTGGCTGATCCCTTAACGAAGGGGCTCAAGCCCATTGTTTTCCAGAGTCATGCTAAAAATATGGGAATAGTGAGTTCTTTTAATGTGCTTGGTTAGTGGGAGTTTAAATTTTCATTTGTAGTTCAGATGTTGAATTACTGTTATTTGATACATTGATGTAGAACCTTATTGATGTAGAACTTTCATTTAATTGTCTTATTATCAATAAAGTCAATTTTACCATAAAATTTATATGATTGTATGGATGTATCAAATATGAAATATTAAAGCTCAGTGTCATTGGGATCACTATGCCGGTGATCGATACTATTTTGGAGCTGAGGCAATATATGTCAAGATTAGACAAATTAGAGCTCAGTATCGTTGGGATCACTACGCCGGTGATCGACACTATTTTGGAGCTGAGGCAATGTGGTTTTTCCGTGGACCACATAATTTCTTTGGCTTTAAGGCATTTGAGAGAAATCACATAATTTCTTTGGTTTTAAGGCATTTGAGAGAAATCATATAATTTCTCTAGCTTTAAGACATTGAGAGAAATTGAGGACTAACAATGAAAATGATAGTATGGTCGATGATCACGTTGACATATCATTTCTTGCTACACTCTACACAGATGACTAGTTGACGAAATTGGTGATATTTGTAACCATGGAAGGTGTTGTATCAATTAAGGGATATAACTACCGTCATGATTCGATATCATTTAGTTTTTGTTGGATGGAGTCTTATTAAGTGTTGCATCATGGGATCATGTAGTGGCCACATTAGGAAGTTTGTTTATCAGTCCGAGAGTCATTTTCAAAAAAATAATTTTATTTTGTTTTTTTATTTTTATTTTTATTTTATTAAAAATACACAATTGATTTTGCCCAAGTGGGAGAATGTTAGAATTTCTTCTAATATTTTGTGGGCTGCAATCAATTGTTAGTTTTGGTTTTAATAAAAACAGACTGATGTTGTGATCCATTTGATGATGCTTAGGCCCTAATAAAAGTGATCAAAAGATAATGGGTTTTTGGACACTTAATCTGATTTGTGTAAAAACATTGTGTAGGCCCAAACACTAAGCTCATGATGGGTGGTGCCTAGGGTTACACAGTTATAAATAGATAGGCTAGGTCCCCTTTACCATCACTCTGAATAATTCGCTCATTAGTGGTTTGCCCCATCGACAACCCTAAGAACCGGAGCATGTGAAAGGCAAAGAAAGACTTAGCCATGGCATCGGTACCGACAAGTAAGTGTGTTCTATCTCATATAATATTGTATAATTTTCTCACAGAAGGTAGTAGCATCAAGCCAACATAAGTTTTCGTCCAACACAACAACCCAAATATTCAACGTGATATGGAATTGTGGAATAGAATTCGGGAGTACGGTCAAAAGGCAAAGGAAGATCCCTTCACTCCGGTTTTGTCCAAGAAGAAAAAACAAAAATTGCGGCAACAACGGATTCTTCGGAAGCCGCTATATAGAACCCGCTCAAGGGGTGACTCAACTCGAAATGCTCAATGATTTTCCTCAATTGGAATGCTCAAGGGATCCGTTTGGTTGGCTTCTTGACCGACGGAACTACACTCTAATTTATTTCGTGAACAGTGCGGTCTGCCTAATTATAGATTTCCATAGTCTGCTTCTCCTTTTTATTTTGCTTTATTTTCAGCTTATTTTCCCATGTATCCATAAATCAGAATTGTTACTACTCTTATAGAGAACTTCGTCCTTGTTATGGATGTAGTGTGGATAGGTAGCACTCGACTACAAATTCTTGGGCTCTCGATAGTGAATATGCATATCCTAGAAAATAAAATAGATTAGTAGTGGTCAAAATCCTAGGAAACAAAGGAGATTTAAAAGAAGTTGTTAACATAGATTAGAAGTGGTCAAAACCAAAGGAAACAAAAGCACCATCACCGATATATTCTTCGGATGATAAATTAATATGAGTCTTGCTTGGAGCACCTCAATTCAAACCATAAGGAATAAATAGAGAGAGAAAAAGAGAGAGAGAGAGAGAGAGAGAGAGAGATAGAGAGAGAGTGAGAGAGCAAAGATCAAAGAGCAAGAGAAAATAAAAGAGGAAGATTATTTAATAATGGAATGAAAGAACACAACCATGAGGCGGTGGTGACTAGAGCCGAAGGAGATGACAACGGAGAAGCTTGCATAGAGAAAGAAGACTGAACAGTTTGGCCTACAACAATAGCGGAGGAAAAAATATTGTTGATGATAAAAATGGATATGAGAGAGAGAGAGAGAGAGAGAGAGAACATTCAAGAAGATGAATGAAGACCAATTGAGAGAGAAGGTATGAGATCTGTACACAAATAGAAGTTGTATATTATTTTTTCCAATGAAGTTTGGAAACATATGACATTTAAAGTTTGTCATTTACAATGAAATTAGGTGGGATCAAGGTTGCATTAATGCAATTAGGTGGGATGAAGGAAACATATGAATTTACGCATGGAAAATATAAAATCATTTAATGCAAGATAAGGTTGCATTAATGCAATTAGGTGGGATGAAGGAAGCTTATGAATTTGTGCATGAGAAATATAACATTCATTTAAGACAAGATAAGGTTGTATTAATGCAATTAGGTGGGATGAAGGAAACATATGAATTTGTGCATGGGAAATATAACATCATTTAATGCAAGATAAGGTACATGTAAAGACTTATCCCTAAAGGATTCTTGGGGGAAATTTGAAATTCAAATTTGTATTGTAATGTGTGATAGTTAGTTGCAACTATAATAAAAGTAATTAAGGAGAAATTTGCGCCCCAAAAATAGGGTTAGCGTAAGGAAATTATGTTTTCATTGTTAAGAGGGATAAGGGTAAGAATATGCAGGGGACAATGTTCAAACCCCGAACACCCCACTTCTCTACATTTTAATGTGTGAGCTCTAGCCACTAAGCTATTTGACAAAAAAATATTATACACATGTTACCAAAAAATAAAACAAAAAAGAGCAGACATATAGGCAATGGAGTGCCAATTTACACGCTAGTATTCTATACTCCCTTCGTTCATGTCGTAGTTTTACCATATGCATTATTAAGTCCAGCGTTTAGACCTGTTAGACGGGCACTTGGTGCCCGAATGACCTTTTTCATTGCGCTAATGAATATAAAATTACAAACAATCGACATTCTTTATACATAATATAGATAGCCTACTTTCACAATATATTTTAACTAATATATAGTGACAAATAACAGTATATAAGTTCCCCTACTTTGGCACAATGAATATTTTCAAAATATCAACTTTTTATAATTTTTTATTACAAATAACTAAAGATATTAATATTCTAAGTTGTGCATTGACATGTGTGGAGTGATAAACGGTAACATGTACTATTTATGAACGTGTATTTAGGAACAAAGGTTTGAATTAATAGTATATATAAGTTCCCCTATTTTTATTTAATATTATAGATTTGACTTAATTGAGTAAAAAAACGGTTGACTTAATAATATTCATTTTTGCTAGAAATAAATTTTAACTATTTTATAGAATTTTATGTCAAAAAAACAATTTTATAAAATTTGTGTATATAACAGCATAATCGGCTAAGGCTTAGTCACACCAACAAAACTTGTAAACCTTGAAAAGATAATAATTATAATACAAGCATCATGAGATTTCAATCTCTTTTTCTTATCCTTGTTGTTTTGTTTGCCTCACCGGCCACAAATCAAGCCCTGAACATCAATAGACGCTTCAACATCAGTGATCCACACATGATTGATATCGCTAAATTCGCTGTAACCGAACACAACAAGCAAGTTACGGAGGCAAAATTGAAGTTCGAGAAACTTCTCAATGGTTTAACCGATGAGACCACCTACGTCCTCCTCATTTCTGCAAACAATGGTTCAACTTCTAACAACTATAATTCCGTTGTGTATGAGAGTCCACCAAATCACTTTAACCTCAAATACTTTCATATTGCTCCCAATTAAATTATCATATTGTATGATCATATAAAAATAAAAGTGTTCCCAATTAAATTATTAAATTGTATCATCATATAAAAATAAAAGTTTAAGGTTTGTGTATCAAAATGGAGTTTTGTTCTAAATATTTGATATGATCTTATAATTATGTTTAAACTTCTTTATGGTTATGATTTTATGAAAAGTTCAAGTGGATTTTATATTTGAGCGTCTGATTATTTTAGAGAGGAAATTATAGGAATTTTCGGAATGGGGTAAAATTTAAAAGACAATCAAGAAAAAAATAATATCATGTTTGACTATAGACTAGTGTTTGTCAACCCTTGGCCTAGAAAATCATGAATTTACTATGTGTAGATGCATCAAATTTTAATCTTCATCATTTCTTACGAAACAAAAAGAAAAAACAGAAAAGAGGGAGGACTAGGCCAAAACCCTCAAAGAAAACTACAGGAAACACAGAAGAAAAAAAACATAAAAGAAAGCGAAATAGAAATAAATAACAACAACCACCTATGACATTCTAGCGTAACTTCTTTTAATATGTTATGTGCGATGTTTTGAACGTTTGCGATGTTCCAGTTAATGTTTCAACATCAAGCGATAAACAAAAATAAAAAAAAAGAAAAATAAACGACAGGAAAGTAAAGAACACAGTGAGTTTGTTGACCCAGTTCGGTGACAAACACACCTACTTTGGAGGCTACCAAGCCAGGAAGGAAATCCACTAGTGTAGTACTTATTCTACAGCTCTCAGCAAACTCCTCGTTTACACTAAAGACCTAGGACCTACCCGTATAGACTTCAACCTAGGAACTCCTAAATATGAGATCCCATCTCACTATCCTAATGGTCATTTACAGCCCCTGCAACCTATCAGACCTTGACACAAACTCAATAATGAAGTTACCTTCAAACACAAACAACTAGCACCATGTTTCAAAACTTCGATGTAGTACAAATATGAGCATACAACTCGATATAGGTCCTTAACATGTATCACAAACGATACAAGAAAGGCTCACAAATATTCAGAACTAAACTTGCATCAATCGATACAAGAGTAGAACACAAAAAGACTCAAACCCTAAAAATCTAAACTTTTTAGTATGACGACTTGAATGAGCAATTAGGTCTTGGAGTCTTGTATTTATACTGAAGCAGCTTGGGCTAAATACTTAGTTTGGCTTCAGAACAAAGCATATCGGTTCAGCTTAATCTGCAAAAGAAAATCAGTAACAAATCTAGAAAATCCTAAAAAGTCGGAACATCTTTAGGATCAACCAAATCTATAACAAATATTTCCTAAAAATATAATATCTACTTCAGGAATATTCTAGTGCTGATCTTGTAAATATATGCGCGTTATTTGGTTCACAAGGTAAGGAAATATTGTTTCTTTTAACAATAAAGCGCGCGCAAGGAAATACTTAACTATAGGCTTTATTCCCTTCCGTAACTCATAGAGAGTTGTATTGGTTCCAGATTTTAGAGTAACTCTGTTGTGATGGCATGCTGTGTTCATAGCTTCAACCCAAAAACGATAAGGTAAGTGTTTAGCATGAAGCATGACTCTGGTAGATTCATGGAGAGTCCTGTTCTTTCTTTCTACAACATCATTTTGATGGGGTGTTATAGGTGATGAGAATTCATGTTTGATTCCCTCATCTAGACAGTATTCATCAAACTTTGCATTTTCAAATTCAGTACCATGATCACTCCGAATTCTTATAATGCCAAAGCCTTTTTCGCTTTGCAATTGGGTGCATTTATCTACCCTAGTCATGTGTCTTGAACATCCACTATCAAAGTACCAGTCCTCCTTAGATGATGCTCTTAAGGATGTGTGAGCAATTATTCCTGAATTGATTCCTCTGAGTTTCCATCTTTTCTTGAAGGTTTTTCGTTGTGATTGCGTTAACTCATCAAGCAACTTGAAGTAGTAAGGTCTAATATGTCCCTTTCCTTTACAGTGATCACACACCCATGAATCTGATTTCTTCTTGATCTGATGTTCATTCGAATGTTTAAGCATTTTCTTGCTCCTTGTTGATTTTGTATTCATTATATCAACCTGTTCCCTCATATATTCTAGCTGAGAAGTTAATTTTGATAGCTCATCATTGAGTTCTAAGATATGAGCCAAATTGTCTAATCTTTCATCATGCAATTTGGCAATCTCTTTCACCTGTTCTTCAACCTTTTAGGTCAATTCAGCATTTTTATCAGTCAGGTCATAATAGGACATAGCAAGCTCTTCATAAGACATCTCCTCTTCACAAGACTCAGTGTCTGACATAATTCTACCTGTTAAGGCAGAGACACAATTAGCTGATTCAACTTTCACCCCATCATCAAAGTCATCTCCATCTGACCAAGACATAATTAAACTTTTCTTCTGTTTCTTTAGAAAAGTAGCACATCCAGTTCTGATATGGCCATATCCTTCACATTCATGACATTGGACACCTTTGTATTGAGAGTTCTTTTCATCGGATCTTGCCATCTTATCTTTATCCGGTTGATTATCAATGTTGGGTCTGATGTTCTGATCATTTGGCATGTACCTTTTGTCAAACCGTTTGTAAGACTTCTTGAACTGTCTCCCAAGAAGTGCTAGTGACTCTGACATATCTTCATCATCCTTATGATTTCCTTGTCTCTCAGCAGAGTCCATACTGGATGTAAAGGCAATGCTCTTCTCCTTCTTATCAGTCTTGTTGTTGACAGTTATTTCAAAATTTTGCAGAGACCCTATTAATTCATCGACCTTCAAGCTGGATATATTTTGGGCTTCCTCTATGGTAGTAATCTTCATTTCAAACCTCTTAGGAAGAGATCTGAGAATTTTTCTAACAAGATTTTCATCAGAAATCTTCTCTCCAAGAGATTCAAAGGAGTTTGCAAATCAATAATATTCAAGTGATAGTCTTGAATACTCTCATCCTCCAACATTTTCAGATTCTCGAATTTAGTAATAGGAAGTTGGATTTTAGCAATTTTTACCTTAGTAGTGCCTTCATGAGTAGTTTTGAGAATCTCCCAAGCATCCATAGCCACATGGCATTGCTTGATTAGCCTGAACATGTTCTTGTCTACACCATTGAATAGAGCATTCAATGCCTTGGAATTCCCAAGAGTCAGTTCATCTTCAGCAGCAGTCCTTTCTTCCTATGGTTTCAAAACGTCACTTCTGTTAACATCGTCATCAAGTGCCACAGGATTTTCCCAACCTTTCAGAATTGCCTTCCAGGTTTTGTTCTCAATGGATTTGAGGAAAGCACTCATGCGTGACTTCCAATAATCATAGTTTAAACCATGCAATAGAGGAGGTCTGTTTACAAATCTACCTTCCTTATCCATAGAGCTAGAAAGAAACTCCCTGGAGCTCACCCGAAAACAGGCAGGGTGCCTGCTCTGATGCCAATTGAAATTCTAGCGTAACTTGTTTCAATATGTTCTGTGCGATGTTTTGAACGTTTGCAATGTTCCAGTTAATGTTTCAACATCGAGCGATAAACAGAAATAAAAACAAGAAAAATAAACGACAGGAAAGTAAAGAACACAGTGAGTTTGTTGACCCAGTTCGTTGACAAACACACCAACTCTAGAGGCTACCAAGCCAGGAAGGAAATCCACTAGTGTAGTCCTTATTGTATAACTCTCAACAAACTCTTTGTTTACACTAAAGACCTAGGACCTACCCGTATAGACTTCAACCTAGAAACTCCTAGATCTGAGATCCCATCTCACTATCCTAATGGTCAGTTACAGCCCCTGCAACCTATCAAATCTTGACACAAACTCAATAATGAAGTTACCTTCAAACACAAACAACTAGCACCTTGTTTCACAACTTTGGTGTAGTACAAATATGAGTATACAACTCTATCCAGGTCCTTAACATGTATCACAAACGATACCAGAAAGGCTCACAAATATTCAGAACTAAACTTGCATCAATCGATATAAGAGTAGAACACAAAAAGACTCAAACCCTAAAAATCTAAACTTTTTAGTATGACGGCTTGAATGAGCAATTAGGTCTTGGAGTCTTGTATTTATACTGAAGCAGCTTGGGCTAAATACTTAGTTGGGCTTCAGAACAAAGCAGATCGGTTCAGCTTAATCTGCAAAACAAAATCAGTAACAAATCTAGAAAATCCTAAAAAGTCGGAACATCTTTAGGATCAACCAAATCTATAACAAATATTTCGTAAAAATATAATATCTACTTTAGGAATATTCTAGAGCTGATCTTGTAAATATATACGCGTTACTTGGTCCACAAAGTAAGGAAATATGGTTTCCTTAAACAATAAAGTGCGCGCGTACAAGTAGGAATGAACCCAGGCACACTGAACCGTGCCATGATGTTGGAACATTGTTACCAACATCTTACAAAGATGCCTAAACACATGTTGGAACTTTGGTTCCAACTTACATAACAAGGATATTTGTTTTAGCAATAATGCAGCCAACACAAATACTAAACAGCCTACGAAAATCTAAACCGAGGAAAACCACAACGGTCCGAATAAAAATCCAGCTGCATAACAAACTGCACCATCTACTGAGTGACCCATAGAATCCAACCTATCAGCATAATAGTTACCTTCACGGAAAATGTGAGGGGAAATAACATGAATACCAAGAGAGCGTGCATTGTGCCACCGGTGGCGTAGCAAAACTGGGACCAGCGACAAATTTTTGAAGACTAAAAGAGCGCTGATAGAGTCACTTTCTAATCAAATATTTAACCACCCCCTCTGGGCAGCATCCTCCAAGCCAGAATAAAACCATGCACTTCAGCATTGAAAACAGAGCAGCTTCCCAAATTATAGGTAAAGGCGCCAAGGGACGTACCTAAATGATCTCAAAACAAGCAGCCATAGGCACCGTGATTACCAATAATAGATTCATCGGTGTTAACCATGACGCAAGGAGTTGTAGGTGCCTTCCAACTCGCCGAAACCACCTCTTTAAGCTGTCAATTATGATGAGGAACAAAGAACAAATCAAGTAGCAGAGCATCTAAAGCAATACACTTACCGTTGGACAAGCTACCACTCATATCAATCAAGGAGTGCTGATGACAGGTCATGTTACATTATTCTTAGCATATTTTCCAGTTATTTTCAGAAGGTTTTAGTAGCAAAAAAGAGGATTATTAGAATACTTGCCTATGATTTCAGGACTTTTGTAATGTTTTCTCTATTTGAGTCTGTAATTCTAGTTTTCCTTAAACATAGTAATTTTAGGGGGGTTTTGAAGTAATTCACGAAGAAATCATGCAAATCAGAAAATCAAGAACATATAAAGAATTGTGAAGACTTAGGGAAGACCAAGAATTAAGATTCAAGTGGCCTCAGGAGACTTACAAAAGTACTTATCTTCTCTCGAATAGTTTAGAGGAAAATATCACTTTAAAGAACAATATTGACCAAAAGTTTTTTATTTCTAGGTTATCATTGATAGACCATAGGTCAACTACCTTTCAGTAATAGTTTGAAATACATGTTTACAACAAGCAAAATGGTGTCAAATATAGTGTTTTTTTAGTGTATTTTTGAAATATATGTAAAGTGTAAAATATAAAAATTATGAGATTTAGATATACATGTACTGTATCGACACTTTGATGTTTAAATTAGACGGCAGTTACAACAATCATAGTCACATTCCAAAACAAAAAAAATGTCTTGTCAGGTTTTGACACTTGTGTGATATCCAATCTCCGATATAGAAATCAGTTTCTTAAAACTAGATACACCAATTTAATTTCAAAACCACAAATAAAGTAACACATAAATATTGGTCTCAAAGGAACTTGGAATAAAAAATTATGCTACAATACTATAGGTCTAACGTTTTTGACTAGATGGATGATGTAGTAAAACTGCTCCACCATTCTCCCAAGCTTCATGGTTGAGTAATATCTTTGTTTGTTTGCTTGGAATAGACAGGGAATAGACACCAGCTCATCCATGCAATGGAAATGCACAATTTCGGTTCTTGAATGTGTTTTGTCTCACCTCAGATCATATACTATTTCTAACTTGGAAGGTTTGGCAAATGATCTTCGATTTGCAACTTATATTCTGATCTCTATCATTATGGCTTGATGATGATTCTGTCTGTATTTAAAACCTCAAACTAGACAACCTTGACCAAGTTAAAACCATTGCAACTTTCGACTCAACATGATAGTTTTTTTCGTCAATATATACTTCCGTCATCTTTGCGACATCTTGAAATTCGTTCTGAAATTTATAGATGGTACCAGACATCTTGAAATTCGTTCTGAAAATTTTGCGACATCTTGAAATTCGTTCTAAAAAATAAGATTATATTTCATAATTTGGATTCTTGTTTAGAACAAGAGGAGTTAACTTTTTCAAGTGTTGGTCCTCCAGTTGGAAATGGAGTTGAAAATTAGATTTTCTTAATCTTCTAAGAATCAGTACTTCAAAATTGACCTGATAAGTTATAGGTCATAGAAACAAGATAAAATAAATGTATGCACAAGCGCTCGCGTGCACACACATATGATTTCTTTTAGTTCTTACCATTCAAAATTCTCCACAAACAAGTTCAAGAGCCGAATGAAAATAACAATTTTGAGAAAATATATTAGTTAAATTATAAGCAATTAACTATAATGCAAGTATGCAACCAGCAATTAATTGTGTACCAAATCACCAAGCCCTTTAGAGCTAAAACGGATATCATATCCTTGTTAGAACAATGTTAATTAAACATGAAGTGGGTAGAAATATCTATTGTGATTTTATGATACAAGCGTACTAACAAATTTTCCGGAAATAAACAACCAGAATTGAGATTAACTAAGTTGGTAGGGACATTGCATAATACTAGATCGCGTACCCCTTCACTCAGGGTGATTTGTATGTAGAATATATTGACCAAAAAACAAAATTAAGAAAAAGTGAGTCAAAAGTGGTAGTGTATTTGGACCAAATTATCGACCGAATACATCAAAGCAGTGACAGCCATGAATACCTCCAAGATCAGACCACATCCTCACCTGTATAAACTCTCATCAAGAGTCTCATCTCCCCTCACGCTCAACACTCTTTGGGCTTGGTGCGTGAAATAGGTAGGTGGCACTTGAATTCGACAAGCTCTGATACCATGTTGAAATTTGGGGCCTAACTCGTCTTTACAAAACCGGCTTGTAAGGTGAGGATTGTCTCCTCTATATAAACTCTCATCAAGAGTCTCATCTATCTGATGTGGGACTTGGGATTTTTCCAATATATTTGTCCTTATTTTTGTTGTTTGTATACAACATAGCCACGACAACATCAAGTTCAAGAGTTCAATCCTCTATTTCTGTTGACTCTTGTATTTATAGGCATAAATGGACTGGTAATAATTATTGGAAAGTATTAATTTGATTGATAACACTAGGATTATTTTAATAATCTACTAACTACCTATTACATATAAAATATATATTTACTAATTTATTTGATATTATTTTATAGAAGAATAGTCACAACCAAAGATATCTCCAAGATGAAAACTTTCATTTCAATTTAAGTATTGTTACCAGGATTACCAGTGTTATTCATCATTTTCTATTAAAATATGCAACCATTTATTTCGATAGTTCGGCTAACATAAATAATTTGTTCTTCTTGTACAAACTAATCAGGTTGGTGGTAGTATTGATGAATTTAATTGTGAAATATCATTGTGACTCGATGATGATGATTTTGTTTACTTTTTAGTATTAGTTTGCTCTATTGCGCTCTCAAAGTGATAAGTGGTCCAATTCCTATTTGCTGTCAAAGTTGCTTAATTGTGTTTGTTATAATGGAATGTGTTGGCATTATTCCAGATTTTTTTTTAGCTAACAAACATAAGATGATCTTCACAATTAATCATGGTTGACAAGAAAACAAAAAACTGTTATTATATCACAAAACTCAAGATGGAAAATTTTGTCCTACAAAAATGAGTGGAGAAGTAAAAATGATTCTGATCAGACTAGTTCTGCTACCAAGTGAATCATATTTTATTGCATTCCAAAAGAGCTTGTTAGCATTGTTCTTCAACCTCCAATGAAAAGATTAATACTTAGGATCAAACTCATTTATTGCATTTGAAGTAAGGAAAAAACTCTGGCTGTGCACCTTACATCTAGCAAAAAGGTGCATTATTCATCGACCAACTTTCCATGTCGTATACTAATATAATTAAACAAGCAGAAGCAAGAGGAAAAGAGAAACAAAATTAACCTAATCAAGTTTTCCAACTCCAAGGGAGAAACTAAAATATGAATTCCTATATTCTTCTTCAGACTCATGGAAGTTGGCACACTCATTGGTATTTCATGGAATTCTGAATGACTTTTGTTTCTTCAGATTTGTTAGTTTGAGATTGTTGCCATTATCATGAAGTTCAAGAACATGGGATGGGACAAAGGAGTTTTGCTCTTATTTGTGGATATACTACCGATCATCATAGGCTGCTATATGCTATACAGTCAAACTTGTCATATTTTTAATGATTGGCTTGCAAGAACTCCTTGGACTGTTCTGGTTTTGTTAATGGTTCTGTGTCATATAGCATGCCTAAAGTATACTTAATTGATAGGGAGGATTAAATTTTGGAATCAAGAATCATGTAAAGTTGACATTGTACTATTGATTAGTCTAAATTCAAATAATATGTATAATGATGATAATTTATAGGCTTAATAACACACGTGGCGTCCACATCAGCTTTGACTTGGTCAAGATTGGTTCAGAGGGTCAAAACTGCAAAAGGGGCAATACTTAAGAGGATGTTTTGTATTTTATTTTGTTAGGGGGCCAAAATCGCAACTTCTTAAAACATAGAGGGTCAAAACTACTATTAAGCCTAATTTATACCTTCATTATGTTACTATTTATAAGTATGGTTTCATTAATCATGATGTTTCTAAGAATGAAGTAATCCTACTGGAGTCACCTATATTTCCCATGTCCACGCTTAGATTTTAAGGATCTTAATTATGCATTACATTCTCTTTAAATTTCAATTATATGAGCTTTGTCAACTTTTGTCCGTTGGAATATCAATTATCTATTTTATGATACAACTGACATTTTCATATATCTTCTGCTCAAAGTATGGTATTTCTATAGCTAGTATCTCCATCCCATATATATCTACTTGGGCTGGTGCCGTGAAATATAAATAGAAGCCGATTATTTGTCTTTCATAGGAATGACAATTGGACGCAGGCCTGATAGATATCCGCAAAAAATACTTGTTATGGGTAGAGTAAAACCCTGCTTTCATGGTTACTGACTTGGGTTTGGGTATCACTCACAAATTTAAATGGGTATGGGTACGGGTAAGGCTACTATACTGCCTAACTCCGTAACCCGCATATACATATATTTATATGATATAATACATAATTCATTTATTTTTGGTGTATAATTAATTAATTCGTTTAGCTATTTAAGTCTAAGCATAAACCTAAAAACTACTTAACACATAAATGATCCCTGCTTGTATACCGCTTTTAAAGGATGTTTTGGATTTTTTTTTTTGTTAAATACTACGAATCATACTATTTTATGAGTTGATTTGAAAAAAATTTGAACCATAATTTTATTTTAATTATAATATTTTTAGTCTTTTCATAGTTAAAGTGCGGGTAATGGGTACGAGTATGGGCACTAAAGTGCCCATAAGGTATGGGGAACGGAACTAAGGTTGTTGGCCTCGAGGGTTTCGGTTTAGGTACAGGTATTTTTTACAAACGCGGGTATGGGGAAGGGTACTGTAGTAATCTACCCATAGGGAACCCATTGCCATCCCCCGTCTTTCTCCTCATGGTGCCATATTTACTATGAAACTAACGTGATGCATTATAACCTAGATTTAACCTGCGATGTTTTGGAAGGTCTCGAAGCATGATCATGTGAGAAAATTAAAGGGTACTAAAGCTTCTGCATATGAAAGATTTGAAAGTGGTCCCACCATTTTTGTGTATTGTACGCAATGTTACCCTGTAATATATACATGAGAGTGTTTCGAGGACCTGATCTCATGTCCTTTTAGTCACTTAACAACAAGTTTACTGGGGAAATTTTATCTGCCATGGATTGGTATAAGACACCTAGCTCCTCATTGCTTTGAAGGAAGTAAGATGTCATTAAATTCACCTAACAATAACCATGGTTGATTAATACGGCTTCTCAAATTACGAAATAAACCCATAACCGCCCATGCACAGACATAATAGGACTACTGTAAATACATGAGCAGAATTTTAAACCAAACAAACATTGTTATTAACAAACTTATTCCTTTACAGCTAATCAAAACTAAGAATTAGATTGGAAATTACATAAAACTCCCTGTAGATTGATACTCTTTTTACTACTTGATTGAGTAGGAAAGAAGTAAGTTTACGACTTCCTAACCTAATTCATTGCTACCTTGATTTATGGAACCAAAGAGTCTCCACTTGAAAAAAAAACTCCTCATATACATAAAACTACAAAACAGAATTAGTGAAACTCCAATATGAAACTTTTGAATGGAAATCAGAATTGTTACTACTCTTATAGTGATCTTCATCCTTGTTATTGTTGGAACAAAATGTGTTTAACATTACCTCTTGAGAATTTTGATGATAACAAGGTATTAAAAATTGTCAATTGGATATGCTAATATTTGTTCAAGTGTACAAGACCATAGACAAAAGTTTTGTGTCTACTTAAAGCTTAGGTACTGGAAGAACAAATGAGAGCACTGGAATCAATAAAGTAAATGAAGCTGAATGCATCTGAAGTTGTACTCTAACTGGTTCTGACCAGTGACTTCAGTAGGAGAAAAAGAAGAAAAAACCAACACAATTCAACCCCCCCCCCCCCCCCCCCCCACTTGTGTTTTTTCTCACCTTCAGTTATGGATGTGGTGTGGATAGTTACCACTCGACCACAAATTCATCGGCTCTCAATAGTGAATATGCATATCCTAGGAAATAAAAGAGATTACAAGTGGTCAAAATCCTAGAAAACAGAAGAGATTTAAAAGAAGTTGTTAAAACATATTAGACGTGGTCAAAACCCAAGGAAACAAAAGCACCATCACCGATCTATTCGTTGGATGATATATTAATATGAGTCTTGCTTGCAGCAACTCAATTCAAACAATAAGGAATAAATAGAGAGAGAGAGAGAGAGAGAGAGAGAGAGAGAGAGGGAACAAATATCAAAGATCAAGAGATAACAAAAGAGGAAGATTATAGAAGAATGGAATGAAAGAACACAAACCCTGAGGCGGCAGTGACTGGAGATGAGGAGATGACAATGGAGAAACTTGTGCAAAGGAAGAAGACTAAATAGTTTGGCCTACAATAGTAACGGAGGAAAAAGACATTGTTGATTATGAGAGAGAGAGAGAGAGAGAGAGTATTCAAGAAGATGAATGAGATATTGCATTTCAAATGAGATAATGTATTTCCAATGAGTTTTGGAAACATATGACATTAAAAGCTTGTAATATACAATGCAATTAGGTGGGATCAAGGTTGCATTAGTGCAATTAGGTGGCATGAAGGAAACATATGCATTTGTGCATGGGAAATATAACATCATTTAATGCAAGATAAGTTTGCATTAATGCAATTAGGTGGGTGGAAGGAAACATATGAATATGTGCATGGGAAATATAACATCATTTAATGCAAGATAAGGTACATGAAAAGACTAATTAAGCCTTAAGGATTATTGGGGAAATTTGAAATTCAAATTTGTGTTGTAATGTGTGATAGTTAGTTGGAACAATAATTACAGTAATTAAGGCAAAATTGGCACCCAAAAAATAGGGTTAGGGTTAGGAAATTAGGTTTTCAACATTAAGAGGGATTAGATAATAAGTATAAGGATAAGGATAAGGATATGCAGGGGGTAAGGTTCGAACCCCGAACACCCCACTTCTCTACATTTAAATGCATTAGCTCTAGCCATTAAGCCATTTCACAAAAAAGAGAAGACATATAGGCAATGGAGTGCCCATTTACATGCTAGTATTTATACTCCCTTCGTTCATGTTGCAGTTTTATCATATGCATTATTTAAACTAGTGTTAAGACCTTTTAAACGGGCACCTTGTGCCCGTATGACCTATCTTCTTATTGGACTAATGAGTATAAATTTACAAACAATCTACATTATTTATACATGTGTGGAGTGATAAACTGTAACGTGTATTTAGGAACAAAGGTTTGACTTAATTGAGTGATAAATTGAAACGTGTATTTAGGAACAAAGGTTTGACTTAATATTATATAAGTTTCCCTATTTTTATTTAATATCATAGATTTGACTTATTGAGTAAAAAAAGGGTTGACTTAATTTTATTTATTTTCCATCGAAAAAAATTAACAATTTCATATAATTTGCGTATATAATAGCATAATCGGCTAAGGCTTACTCACACCAACAAAACTTGTAAAGCTTGAAAAGATAACAATTATAATACAAGCATCATGAAATTTCAATCTCTTTTTCTTATCCTTGTAGTTTTGTTTGCCTCAATGGCCACAAATCAAGCCCAACACATCAGAGATTTAAACATCACTGATCCATACGTGATTAATATCGCTAAATTTGCTGTTACCGAACGCAACAAGCAAGTTATTGAGGCGAAATTGAAGTTCGAGAAACTTGTCGGTGGTTTAGCCGCTGATGTGAACGATGAGGTCCACTACATCTTCAACATTTCTGCAAACAATGGTTCAACTTCTAACAACTATATATCATTTGTGGGTGAGAAGCCACCAAATCACTTTTACCTTGCTTTTTTTGAAATTCTTCCTAATTAAATTATTAAATCGTACTTGTTATTTGATCATATAAAAATAAAATTTTATGGTTTCTGTATCAAAATGGATTTTTGATCTTATAAAGATGTTTAAATTTCTTTCTGGTTATGATTTTGTGAAAAGTTCAAGTGGATTATATATTAGCTTAATAGCAGTTTTAGCCCCATAACTTTTCTAAATTTGTGTTTTTTGGCTCCCTAAGAAAAAAATTACAAAACCGCCCCCTAAGGTTTGCAACTGTAACAATTTTGGCCCCCGAGGCAAAAAAATTTAAAAAATCACACGTGGCACCTCACTTAGGGTGCCACGTCAGCGTATACTGAGTCAAAATTGGCCTTGGGGGCCAAAACTGCCACAAGTGCAAAACTTAGGGGGCAGTTTTGTTCTTTTTTTTCTTAGGGGACCAAAATCGTAACTTTGGAAAAGTTAGGGGGCTAAAACTGCTATTAAGCCTTATATATTTGAGCGTCTGCTTATTTTCGAGAGGAAATTATAAGTATTTTTGAAATGGGCTAAAATACAATTTACAATCAAATAAAAATAATATCATGTTTGACTATAGACTAATGTTTGCCAACCCTTGGCCTAGAAAATCATGAGTTTACTATGTGTAGATGCGTCAAACTTTAATCTTCATGATTTCGTGTGAAACATTTTTTATTTTTTTTGAGTGAAGACTTGTTATCATCTCTGATAACATGATTTAATAAAAAATCTCAATTTTGCAATGCTAAAGAAATTAAATAAAAACATATGCAATACATGCCATATTACTAATTATCTGAAAATGTACGTTTGCAATATTTGTAATTTATACCCAATAACACATATAGAAAAAGTATTTTTTGTTGGTATTTCCTATGTTAATTTTAAATAACACACTTGATAGTTCTTGCAACTTCCGACATAGTCCTTTATATTTGAAATAACATATACATAGGAAAACATACGTAAAAGTGATAATTTAATCAATGAAATATATACTATACTATGTATAAATAAAATAGGCTTAAAATACATAAACATAGGAAAACATACGTAAAAGTGATAATTTAATCAACGAAATATATACTATGTATAAATAAAATTGGTTTAAAATACATGAGTTTGAGTTGACTTTTTCATTACCTATTTTACCCTTCATTTAAACTATTTTATTTACCATTTTATCCTTTAATAATAATATTTTAAATTTAAATAAAAAAATTAAATCCAACTGAAATAGGAAATACCCCACTAGACAAAATATCAATATTATATATACTACTAGATCAAGATGAACCGAGACCGGTAAATCAAAGATTACAAAGGCGTCTTATATAGACGGAACACCCAAAATAAACACCAATAAAGACACGAATACAATCATCACCCAACTAATGACTTAACCTTCAACAACCAAAAAACCCACCACCACCAAAACCAACTTCACCACCTAAATAAAACTCCAAAACAAACAACCATTGTAAACAACTTTGGTTGTTATATATATAGGTTCATCTGTTTGGTTTGATTTGGTTTTATTTAATTTTATTTATTTCTTCTCCTAACTATGTATATAAGCGTGTAGGTTAATACAAGACAAATGAAGTATTTAGTGTCATCATCTAGTATTAATGTTATTAAACGTCAAGATCTGAAGTAGACATATGACTATAATTGAGGTAATGACAAATTGCTCAAGATATTAGTAAGCGCGAAAATCCTTCTGTCAACCCATTGTCAGCTACGCAAAATCTATGCCAAAAGTGCAAGCCATTGTCTGGACTGATGATCGATCATTTGTGTGGTCACTAGTCTTCATGCTTAATTCATCATCTGACTGACCTAACATAAATCTGGATGATTGGATTATTATAACATCTAATAATCATACAAGATAAAGTATTGAAGATCACATGTTGTCAAGCTATAAAATCTTCAAGTACAAAATTGAGTGGGTCTCTCTATTCCAAGTCATTATATTCATAGGTGCTCGAGTGATACAAAAGTCATTCAACAATTAATACTTTTCAGTGTATGGAAAGTTGGTTTGTGTGAACATATATTTTAGTCTGTGCGATGTAAGTAATGAAATAAGAGTAAAGAGATCATATGGTCGGTACTAAGCTTCGTTAACTAATCCTTTAATGTCCTTTTCAATAATCGATTATATACTCAACATATTTCAATTATATCTCCATCGGTTCTTCATTGTATGGTGACATGTTTGTCTAATGACGTGAAATCTATTATATCAATTAACTTTTGATTCTAAGCAAAATAGTTGATTGATTCAATTGCATATGACCGAGCAATGTGTGTGAATGCAAACCTAACCCTATGTATAGGCATTAGCATTTACCAAGGTAGTCAATAGCGGTGCTATTGCAGCTGCGCGTAGTGTTGCTGTGATGGACAAGTATGCTAGCCGTCATAGTGTGGCGACCATTTACTTTGATAGTTCGGGTATCATATATAAATATGTTTTTTCTATCGTGAAATACCAGTGTGGCTTGTAAGATAATGATTCTGTTTGCTTGTTGATTTTAATATTATCGTGAAATACCATGGTTGACATGCAAACAAAAAACTGTTAGCATTTCAAAAGAACTTGTTAGCATTGTTCTTCGAGTCTCGAACTTCTGACTCCAATAAAAGATTAATACTTAGATCAAACTCATTTATTGCGTTTGAAGTAAGGAAAAACCTCTGGTTGTGCACCTTACATCTAACAACAAGGTGCAATATTCATCATCAAGCTTTCCACGTCATAAACTAATATAATTAACCAAGTAAAAGCAAGAGAAAAAAAAAAGAAACAAAACTAACCTAATCAAGTTTTCTAAATCCACGAGAGAATCTAAAATATGAACTCATATATTCTTCTTCAGACTCAAGAAAGTTGGCACATTCATTGGTACTTCAAGGGATAAATTGTTGGATATATACCACCAAATCTTTTTTCAACCAAGAATTTTGAATGATTATTTTTATATTCTTTGTTCTAAATTTTAGTCTACAACTTTTGAGATTGTTGCCATTGTCAAAAAGTTCAAGAACATGGGTTGGGACAAAGGAGTTTTGCTCTTATTTGCGGATATAGTACCGATCATCATAGGCTGCTTGTGCTAGATTCAAACATGTCACACTTGAAAAAGAAAGAGGCATGGACTGGCATGCCTAAATTCCAAGAAGCATGTGGAGTTGTCATTCAATATTGATTAGTCTAAATTCCAATAATATTTATAATGATGATAATCCTCGTGATATTAGGGTTTTTTTGGCAAGATATTATGGTTTAGTGATAATATCTCCGCCGCTGGTTGTTATATTAGAGTTTTTTTTTTTGGCAAGATATTAGGGTTTAGTGTGTGTGTGTATTTTGTTTGAACATTTTCCCTTCATGTTGGCTATGGATTTTTATCATATTCATGTTGACTATGAATCTTTAGTTCTAAGAATTGGTACTTTCAAAATTGACCTGATAAGCTATATGTCATAGAAACAAGATAGAATAAATGCAACCACAAGCGCCCACACAAACACATATATGCCAATCTCCAAGAACTGCAGAAAATGTATGCAAATCAGTAACATATGAATGAAAAAACACCTAAGTCACTACTAAATACTTGACATTTAGTAACACAGGTATGTAACAAAGAAAATAATTGTTACTGTTTAACAATTATAAGGTGAGTTACCCACTTGGGTTGACCCAGTGGTATTAGCTTGAGATATGCGTGTGTGCTCCTCCTCGAGATTTCAGGTTCGATTCTCTCTGGTGTCATGTGTCTTTTGATACTTTCTAGGCATCGCATTCACATAGAGAAACTAATGACTCTATCGATGGTGAAACCGAGGGCAGGGAAGAAGAGGAAAGACAACCTCGCTGAAGTGAAGCCGAGGAAACATACAAAGAAGCCTAGGAGCCTATGTCCAAGTGGCTCAAAGCCTGAAGTACTTGAAGTGCAACAGGAGAAACCACACATCTTAGGAAATAAGCGTACGGTCTCGTGGAGCTCCATGTTTGAAGTCTTTGGTGACCAGGAGAAAAGTGCCTCCAGCCCTCATCTAGCACCAAAATCAGTTGACCACGAGGAAGTCGTTGTTGATCAATATATGCAGAAGAAATTAACCGGTACTCGTAATAAAAAGAATAGACCATTTTTGGCTAACTTTTTCTACTTCCAATTATACCTTTAAACACATTTGACGATAAGAATGTTATTTTGTTGGTTTCATTCAACTTTATTTACTTCTTTTTTTACTTGTAATATTTCCTTTGCTTAATTAGAAGAAGATAACTTAAGTTTGTTAAAATATCAATTGAAAAATATATATTATCTTTTTCTTTTTTAGGAAAAAAAAAATATATTATCTATTATCACACTAGAAGTCTAGAATGGAAAATATCTGTTATACATTCACCTCACCGTACATAAAATAAACAAATTGCAAATATTATTTTAGATCAAATTATATTTTGTAGATGAAAAATATAAAAATGATATTGGTTTGGGCTTTGGGCTTGTTGGATGGACCTTTTAGTATAAATAGCAACCAAGTTATACAATTGGAGAATTGATTCATTCCTTCAGCTATGAAGAAAAGAAGGGTTATATCTATGAAGAAAAGAGGGTTTGTTTAACTAATTCTTCTTCTACGCTTCTGGTTAATTGTTACTGCTTTGTGTATATGTTTGAGAAAATTATTATAGTAGTTTTATGAAATAATAATAGTTTTTATTCACAGCCAACTAATACAAAACTATTTTTTCACAGCAGGCACCCTACAATTGCAGAAACAATTTGGTCGATAGAATCAGCAATTTACCGGATGAGTTATTGCTTTACATTCTCTCTTTTATCCCAACCAAACTGGCTTTTACTACGGCCATTCTTTCCAAGCGGTGGACCCCACTCTGCTATTCACTCCCGGTTATCGACCTCAGCTATAAAACCATAAGAAAATGTAGAACCTTCAAGCGCTTCCGTCGTTTTGTCAATAATGTCATGCTCTCTCCTCTTTCAACCAACCAACCCATCAAAAAATTTTGCTTCAAGTGTCAGTTTAGATACCATCAGAAAAATATTAAACTTAATGTGGCAAAATGGCTAGAAGCCGCAATAAAGCGTCATGTAGAGGAAATTCATCTCACTTTGCCTTCCCATACATTCAAGCCCGATCATTTTGTCTCTCAAACCCTTGTTGTTCTAAAACTTGAAAGCGTATATGTTGCAAAGGATACTTCGTGTGTTCATCTTCCATCACTCAAAACCCTAAGCTTGACATCGGTTTCATTTGAAAATCAGAATGATTACATAAATTTTCTTTATGCTTGCCCTATTCTAGAAGATTGGCATGCTGAACCTATTTATTTTATGGAACGTGATGAAAAAAATGCATCCAAAGAAGGGCTTAAATTCTTGACATTGCCTAAGTTGGTTAGAGCGAGTATAAGGATAATTGATGGTCTGTTTAATTTTATTAATAATGTCAAGTTTCTAAACTTAATTTCCATCAAACTAATGTTTCCTAGTTATCCATATATTTGTTGGGATGGTGTAGTACAACTGCTCCGCCACTGTCCCAAGCTTCAAACACTTTGCATTAAAAAGGTATTTTTCTTTGCTTGATCTTTTTTTTTCTTTCTATATATTTTGATTTTTGTTGTTTAATATTTGATCCATGTTGTCGCTGACCTCAATTAGTGGAATAATGTTTGGTTTTTATTGTTCTATATATTTTGATAAATGTTAATTTTTATCGCTTTGACAGTGGGAGTTTACCAGCTTATCCGAGAAATGGAAATGCCCAAATTCGGTTCTTCAATGGGATTTGTCTAACCTCAAATCATGTACTATTTTAGACTTCGATGGCTCGGCAAATGATCTTCGATTTGCAAAATATATTTTACAGAATGCGAGTCTTCTACAAGACATGACAATTGGAGTTAAAATTAATAGAATGTTTTTGGAAAAAAGTCAAATTACAGAAGAATTGTCCTCCTGTCCAAGGATATCTCCAGGATGCATACTTTCTTTTGAATTTATTAAGTATATACACTAGAAATATCAGTGTTTTTCCTTACTTTCTTTTCTAATATTCAACCAATTAGTTTGATAATGAAGATGTTCGGTGACCTTGCATGGAATGGAAGATCGTTTCTTCTTGTTAGTTTAATTCATTATGTTTTATTTCTGAATAAATTTTCTTCGTTTTTAGTATGCAATGAAAACAAGCTACTTAAATACGATAATTTGAACTGAAATTTTATTGCAGTCATTGCAATCTGGAAGTTAAAAAGTTGGTTCTCGTTTTTTTGTGTTCGTACTTGTCCATGCACTTGTCTACTGTGTGACATATTGTATCTGTTTCCACTTCTCCTTATTCTATTATTTAGAGGAGGAGGCAAATTCAGCTTTTGAATTTGAACACTCCACTTAAAAAAATGGACAGTCGTGTAGATACTACTTCTGTGAATGTAAAGTCTTCAAATTTGTTTTCTATTCAATTTTCTCTTCTCTCCCAAAAAGACCAAGATTTACATGGTTATGTTGAAGGTAGTTTCTTTATTCTTTTTATGTTGCATGAAATGGGTAATGCTTATTACTCATACTGATTACTATCTTATCAATATGTTCTTGTTTCCATGACATATTACTAATTAAGTCAATTTTGACAGCGATTTGTGCCTACCATGTCCCGATAGGAATCTTTAATAGAAAATACAGTAACTTTTGAAGGTCAAAATTTTGCTAGTTTGTGAGTAAAAATAGAAACGTTTGCTATGGCATGAAAAATATCGGAGAATTTGGCACAATCATGCATCCGTATTTGTAACTTTTAGTGTGAAAAATAAGGTCATTCACTGGTCTAGGTAATTTACAGCTTTATGAAAATTATTGTTCACTTATCAAAAAATGGGAAATGTCTACAGTGTGGCTAAAAGCAAAGCTCATGGCCTTTTTGCATTGTTTTGAATTTATCTTTAAAACTTTGTCCCTCTTCGTTTCTTTGGACTACATACTTATTTAACACAGAAACATAGGAAAAAGAGAAATAAAACTAACCTAATCATAGGGGAGAATCTAGAACATGAATTTCTATATTCTTCTTTAGACTCAAGGAAAGTGGCACATTCATGGAAGAAATTCTGAATGATATTTTCTCTATCTTCTTTGTTTTGAATTTTAGTCTATGGCTTTTGTTTCTTCATCTTTGTTAGTTTGAGCATTGGATGGGTCCAAGAGGTTCTACAATTATTTGTGGATATACGGCCAGTTATCATAGGCTACTATCTCTCTTTTGGCAAATTCATCACTCTCACTTCTCTCCCTCGATTCAGAATCATCACCTCCGCGGCCTGGAAATTGCGAAGAGGAAGCGAACACGAAATTGCGGCCTCTAAAGGATCCTACCTGGTTTCAATGTCAGCCTATTGATATTATGGGTCTTAATTATGCTTTGTCTGCCCATATTATTAATATTGCTTTTTTCACAATGATGAGCAACTGAAGCAAGATTAATCCTCAACACTGGAATTAACAAACAAAGTTGGAACATTATGGGGTTGTTGTCTGTTCATTTTGGATGTTTATCAGTTGAAGCATCAAACCATGTATTTCTATTGCATATAACATTCAAATATTACAGCACAAACTAAAAACTATTTTGTTCAAGTTGTATTTGATACATATAATGAAGGAGGCTTAACTCATCCTTAAAAACTGGTTCATAAGGTGAGGATTGTCTCACCTATATAATCTCTTATCAAGAGTCGTATCTATCCGATGTGGGATATGAATTTTTTCCATTACACCCCCGTCACGACCAGCACTCTTTGGGCTTTGGTGCGTGACTCGGCCGTCACGCCCAGCAGCACTCTTTGGGCTTGGTGCGTGAATCGGTAGGTGGCCCTTGAGAATTCGACAGGCTCTGATATCATAGGCTCTGTGCGTGAATCGGTAGGTGGCCCTTGAGAATTCGACAGGCTCTGATATCATAGGCTCTGTGCGTGAATCGGTAGGCAGCCCTTGAGAATTCGACAGACTCTGATACCATAATGAAATTGGAGGCCTAACTCATCCGTAAAAAACAGTTCATTAGGTGAGGATTGTCTCACCTATATAAGCTCTTATCAAGAGTCGTATCTATCCGATGTGGGACATGGGTTTTTTCACAATAACATATCTCCAACATAGTCACAAAAAAGGATTTGCTTACAATTAATTCTTTATGTAACTTGGACTAATTTTCATCAGAGTAACATATGCACATGAATTCCAATAACTAGCCTTCTGAGGCTACTGTCAAATGAAATAGCATATCAGAAAATTCTCATACATCATGAAAGGTTAAGATCGATGGGAGATTGGTTGAATAACAAATAGGATTGAAAACTGTCCTGGACTTGAAGTTTTTTTTTAATGTTTTTGTCGATTGTGTATTGGATTGTCAAGAAAGAGGTGAGACTGTTGAGGCAAAAGATGTAGATTTGGCAATGGCGGAGCAGTTCTACTACATCATTCCATCCATGAAATGAGCCATCCAAGCATATATTAATATAAATCAAGTTTGGAAACACTAGAATTACTTTAAAAGAAGCCGATTGATACGTGGTCTCGTGTGATAATGTTTAAACACTCGACATTATCGATAACATTGATCATAGCATCAGTTGAACTAATACTCGCTCTAAACAATTTAGACAAGGTAAAGGAACTCAACCCTTCTTCTCGTACATTGTTTTCATTACGATTCACCTCACTAAGTGCATAGATATGTTCAACATGTAAATCTTCTAGGTTAGCACAAGCAGAAAGAAAAATAATGTAATCATACCGATTTCCAAAATTAACATATTTCAAATTTACTTCAAGGTTCTCGTTCTCCGGCCGTGCAGCGATGGTGGAGAGGTGTCCAGACAATGTAAACGCGAGGGAAGGAAACACATTCAAAAGGGTAACATGAATAATTTAATAAAGAGGAATGATATGTGAACAACCAAATTGTACAACCAACAACTCATTTGTTTGCTCAAAAAAAAAAAAACTCATTTGCTATTTTTAAATATATTTTGCCCGATTTCGATTTTTGTGCCCCTCACAAAGTTATAGGTTGTTGCATTGGTTGTCGAATTTTAGTTGTACAAATAACATAGCTTTTAAATAAATATTAAAACGTAATCGTTAAGTTTAATTAACACAAATTCGATTTGATAAACATATTCAAAAGGGAAACACATTCGATTTGATGATTATGATTCGTTGTTCTCATTTATCATAACAACACAACCAAAAATATTCTCACAAGAGTCGCTCCCTTACATTATATTTAATATTTGAAACACAAATCTAGAGAGAAATTCACAAAATTTAATTGTCCCTACAATAAATAAACATCACTTGCAACATTAATAGTAAGTCAGAGTTGTGAGCTAATAACCAAGATATCATGATATTCAAATCTAAAGTAATAGCTTTGTGACTTGTGAGCTAATAACCAGAGTGCACATGTAACTACCAAACTTAAAAACTCTTGAATGAAATTATAGTAAGTCAGTCCTATAAGGGAAGGAAAACAATTGTAAACTAAACAAAAAATAGGAATCGCCTTGCTCCCCTCTTTCTTCTCTTTTCTTTTCGTCACCTACCGGTTGTTGTTTGTTATTCTTCTCTGTAGATCTAATTACTTTTTCTTTTTTTTTTTATTTAAATAACTTAGAATAAAGGAAACCTTAAGTGATTGAAGGTGAAGAAAGATTAGAGAAAACAGAATAGCCATCACCTCTTGGTTGGTTTCTACCCGAAAAAGAAAAAGAAACCTCACGGTGCGTGCAATGCAGTCCTCCAGTTATAATACATGGGGTAACATGACATGAAGCCATGAAAATTTCTTGCACGCACAGTGCCTAAAGCGGCAGACGACGATGACGTTAGAAGAGAAAGAAAGCAGTTGAATTCAGAATTAATTTTAGGTTATATATTATTTTAATTAATCAATTTTAAATGAGAAAATGACGTGGCAGGTTGTAATTGGATGACTGTGTGAACTGTTTTTTACACAATCAGTGCACTACAATTAAACTCTTAAATTAAAGGGGTCGTCAGCTTTCGCGTGTACGACACCGAATCTTGACTTTGTAATATATTCGATCGCTTTCGCGCGTACGCATTGCAACATCAAAACTCTGTTTGAAAAATAATCAATTTACGCACGAAAATTTTATTCTTAGTAGAAAACAAATTTAAAGGTAGTGTCGGCTTTCGCGAGCCCGTTAGCGTATTTTAAACTCACAGACGCCCGCTATTGGATATTTGTATATTAGATTCATTATTGCTAAAACAAATATTCATGCATGAAGTTGGATGTGATGTTCCAACATGATGGCACGGTTCAGTGTGCCTGTTTAAGTGCCATGATTTACAGGTGCCTTTTATGCGAGTGGAAGTGCACATACCAACTACATACATTGGTGAGCTGAAATAACATACTTTCCTTGCACTATCATAAATATCAAACAGGGTCAAAATACTAAGTTTTTAATGCATGTTCTTGAAGAAGTTGATAAAATATTAGTGTTGTCAATTGCAGATTGCGGAAAATAATGATTTGTTCAAAGTATGCTACTCTATACCGCCACAATATCGGCTATAATTTGAGAGAAGTCTATGTGTTGTAAAAAAATTTACATGGTGGTTTGTAATTGTCATAACAACGACCGTTGTTTTTTCTATGGCTTTGAAGGTTTTCACGTTAATTTGTGTTGTGATTCTCTACGTTGTTTTTCACAATAATTATTTTACTGTAAATCATATCTAGTTCAAAGAAATCTAAAGACTAAATGTCAATATTAGAATTAGATTTCCGATTTTGTAAATTGGTCTTCTGTTATATCTTCTGGTTATGTTGGTAATGAATATTATGGCATTCAAATTTGTTGCAAATTGTAATAAAGCATAACATATATGACTTCTAGTTTTGCTGATGCAATGTTTGCATGGACAAGCTAGGTTATCAGTTTCATGCAGGGGAATTAGGAAGAGAGATGTGTAGTCCATATCTCTCAACTTTTCTTGTGGCATTGACGATCTCAAATAGTTTTTCAATAATTTTAACTTCGAAAAACTTCTTTATGTACATTTAATTTGGATGACAATCTATGTATTGGAAAAACTCACGAATTTCTATTGCCGACCTCAACACATTTGACAAAGAATATTAGCAAAACTTTCAATTGAGAAAAATATATCATTTGCACCAATATCCCCAAACTATTATAACAAAACACAACCATAAAATATGTGTGCAAGTGTTTTTTTTTTAATTCATCATTATCCAATGATTTCAATATTCTTAATGGACCCCTATTTTTTTTGTCCCAAATTTTAGATTTATTTTTTGAGGCTTAGGGTTGATGTTTCCCCTCTTTGTTATTCTATGTAAACCATATCGTGCTACAATTTCTAGAGTTAAAAATATTATAGAATGGAGCAATTGGAGCACTTGAAGAAGTGCTGCTGCTTCATGTAGTCGAAGAGAGTGAAGATTAGAAGTAAACACGCACGCACATACATACTGCTAATACAAACAAGCATTTCAGATTTTCAGTGACAGTAATCCAATTTAGATTAAGACAAAGCCATATGTTCCAAGTTACTATTAATTTATAAGCAGAAAATTCATAGTCAACATCTGTGAAATCGGAGGCTGCACTAAGTTTGAGCGACTTAACTCGCAAAAATATCTGTGAAATCGGATAAACTCAAGCGATTTTAAGCGAGTTTGAGATTTTTGGATATACTTGTACGAGTTTACGAGTTGATTTTACTTAGACAAACCAATTTGAGGTAAAAACTCGAGTCTGACAACCTTTGTCACAAAAAATAAATACTAACCTTGAGAACTAGTGTATTGATAACTGGTGACTTTAGAAGTAAGCCTAAAATAACTTCAACGGTAACTAAGCCAAGATCCAATTTTCTCAAATTTCCAAATGCGGGTAGAGCAAATACAGAATTAACATCTTCTAAATGTGCCAGGACCTAGAAGAAATAAGAGAAACTGATTTGTATTGCAATAGAAGAAATAATATTTGATCTCCATATATAACAAACTTATGGATATAAACACAAATTTTTGAACACTTGTTTCATAAAAACAAAACGAAATCAACATATTTAGCATTAGAATAAGGTAAACACTATACTTACCTCCAACCCTTCAAATTTGAAACACTTCGCTTGATGTAAATGATGGAAAAGTTGAAGGTCAAAGAATCTTCCCTCGATGGTGTTGTTCTTACATTGTTTTAAAATAATTTTAACAGAAGCACAAGACAGAAAACCGCAATCTGACAGATAAATTTGTGGTGATATATCATAACCATAGTAATTGAATTCTTTCAGATACAAAGCATTAAATTTAATTGATTGGCCTTGTAGCTCAATACGGTCTTGTTGTAGAGAAGCTTCTATAATGACATCATTTCCACTTGACCAATTGCAGTTACTGATCTCAAAAATGAATAGAATAGAATTAATGCGCATTTTGATGGTGGTTAACATCTTAAGCACCAATTCCAATTCCTCTAGCAGTGTGGAATTTAAAAAATAATTGGATGTGCTGACAGAAAATGGTAGTTCATAAACAGATGAATGGATCTTTAGATTTTTCACTCCCCTGTTCAAGATGGAAGAGATCCATATATTGAGATCAGCAACATCATGCTTGTTATAGATCACCAAAGAAAACTTTTCCAACTTTCTTGAAATTGAACTATTATTAGTAAAAAGAAGTGCCTTGTATACAAAATTTACAAAGTGATTTCCTATGCCATTGTCACCATCCTTCACTTGCCTCAAATTGTTTCCACCACTGTAGAGTGCTTGTTCTGAAACAGAACAGCTGTAGCACAAAGCGAAAACATCACAGCACACCTTAAACCACAAGTGTGTTAGTTTACTCCCTTAAATTGAACAAGTGCAGTAAATAAAATTCAAATTTGGCAACACAATTGTAAAGGTTCTATGTGTGTCTTATGAAGCAAGACGTTATTCAAGTTAATATGTCGATAATAATATTAAAGACATTATTACAGAAACTAAATTGATTGACTCTTTATTTATTTTTAAGAGACAAATCTGCAATTTTATTATTTTGAACTACTAAATTGTTCCACTGGATTAAAATGCAAATTCGCTCCACAAAAAGTAACATCATCATAGATTAATTTGTTAATAACTAACATTTTGAAAAGAAAAAAAAATTAACTAGCAATTTGTAAAGGATAATATTCAAAATATAAAAAAATTTAGAATGAAAAAAAGATAACAAGAGGAAGAATAGAAAATTGACCTTATCAGAGACATAGAAAGAAGAGTAACCATTTCTTTGACAAAACAGAAGTCCTAACTGCATCTCACCTTAGATCATGTACTATTTCAAACATTAATTCAAGGCTCGGCAAATGACCTTCGATTTACCAAATATATTTTGCAGAATGCGAGTCTCTTACATGACATGAAAATCAGTGTTACTACTCATGGAATGCTTTTGGGAAAAAGTTAGACTCTCAAAGAATTGTCCTCCTTTCCAAGGATATCTTTAGGATGTAAACTTTCATTTGAATGGGATAGTTACTAGATTTAATGGTTTTTTCATTAGTTTCTATTCTAATATGTTGCAACCATTTAGTTTAATAGTTTAGATAACATATATCGGCTTTGTCTAATCAACCGGGAAGAATTCTATGGTAGATTACCTTTGTGGCTCAATAATGATTATGTTTGGATGCTTTTAATATCATTTTTCTCAATTACATTGAAAGTGAGAATTGTGCCAAGTCCTATATTCATATTTTAAGTTGAGACCAAAACCAATCCAAACAAATTTAATCGACCTCAATTGATCCATGTATCAGTTTTACTTAAGGACAAAACTCCGGTACACTTCCTTAGATGTTTTTCGTATGATTCTTAACTAAATTCATTTTTTTAAATCCATAATTTTCTCAAAGTTTGTTATATCCAACAAAAAAAAGTTTGTTATATCCAAAAAATGTGTATTTTTAGTTAGAAACCATACAAAATGCACCTAAAGAATTATACATAAGTTTTGTCCTTTTATGTAATTCAAAATTAGCCAAACCAAATTATTATATTTATTTTATTTCATACCATATTAGGAATGTTATTGTAAAATTAGTTTCTTTGAGGGGGTTCAAAAATAGGTCGTGTTAATGTACTATTTTACTCATTATACATCGTGAGTTGGCAAGGACACCATAAAAACCACCGAATAGGACACCATAATAAGGGTTGACTTATTGTTGCACTACGAGTATACAAGGGTAGCATTTAAGGCAGTAAGTCTATGCAATTTGCGTAGACTTTTCTTAAAAGTTTGAATGTGAATAGGTAGTAGGGCAGAATGCACCGTATTAGAAGATAGATTGGAGAAGATAAAACAGAAAATGTGCTAGTGAAGCTATGCTAGGTATAGAATTGAGAAAAACAAACGATGACGTTTAATTACTATAATACTATATTTCCATGACACACGAAAAGGATCTCATACCTTTAAGTTTTGTGTAAGCTTTATGAACTTTTCTCTTTCAATCCCATTGATTGTCTATGCCACACTAAAGAAACGTTCACGTTATCCATACCATTCAAAAAAATCCAAATGAAATAATAAACTCCGTTACTCACTTTCCTAATGAAAAATTAAATCGATTCTTTAAATTCACCACACTTATTACCATCAGCGTATCAACCTCATAATAATCCTCTCCCTCTCTCTCCCTATCCCTCTCTCTCTCTCAATTACCAATCCTTTTTGCTTCTTTTTTTCACAGTTATGTTTTCACCGAGATTCACCGATGGTGGAGGATCCTTCGATTTCTATGACGGATCAACTAGTTTCTCTGATAGATCCATCACACTTCCATCCAGCATGAACAACAATAATTATAACCATAATTTCTCAACCATAGCACAAAATCTTCATGACCCATACTATCATACCCAACAAGAACAACAAATTCCATCAATTTTCATCAACCCTTCTTCCCAAATCACATAAAGATAAACCTCAAACCTCATCGGAAAACGTACCTCATCAAAAATTATAAGTTGTTGTTGTAGAGGATGTTTTGGGTTTGAGATTGGAATTCAATGAAGGTACGTTTTCCGATGAGGTTTGATGTTTTGCTTTGTGTGATTTGGGAAGAAGGGTTGATGAAAATTGATGGAATTTGTTGTTCTTGTTAGGTTTGATGGTAAGGGTGGTAAAGTATTTGTGCTATGGTTGAGAAATTGTGGTTATATATTTTTGTTCATGTTGGATGGAAGTGTGATGGATCTATCAGACAAACTAGGTGATCCGCCATAGAAATCGGAGGATTCTTCACCATCGGTGAATCCTGTTGAAAACATAACTACGAAAAAAAAAGCTAAAAGGTTTGGCAATTGAGAGACAGGGAGAGAAAGGATTCTTATGAGGTTGGTACGATGATGGTAATGAGTGTGGTGAATTTAAAGAAGGGATTTAATTTTTATTTGGAAAGTGAGTAAAGGAGTTTTTATTTTACTTGGATTTTTTTCTTAATTTTATTCACCAAAAAAAATACTTGGATTTTTTTGAATGGTATGGATAATGTGAATGTTTCTTTCGTGTTTAAGTTTTGATGTTGTTCAATTTGGAGACGTTAGATTGTATTCGATTCAGGGATCTTTCTCATTCATAAGACGGTGATGAGACGAACAATACCTTATAATAAACACATAAATTGAGCAATGCATGAACCATAAGATAGCTGCATTGTGAAAGACTTTAATGTTTTCATTTTCAGTCTTCATTGACAATTTCCATGAGAAAATTGTATACAACACCATGGCAAGCAATGTGAAAGTGAAACTCAACTTAGTGTTGGAGGTTTAGGAGTGGAATAAGAAAATGTGTTGAAAAAGTATAACATAAGGCATAAAGTTGCAACTCTCTATCACCCACAAACTAGTGGTCAGGTTGAGGTTTCAAACCGACAGTTGAAACAGATTCTGAAGAAGACAGTTGCGTCAAATAGGAAGGACTGGTCTAGGAAGTTAGACGACGCACTGTGGGCATATAGGACGGCCTTTAAGACTCATATAGGGCTCTCACTGTAACACCTCGTTTCCCCAACATAAAAATTTCTTAACAAATAATCAGAGTATATTCACAACTTAAACGGAATGCTACATTTCTTAAAAATCTTAAATGGAATAAATAACAATTTACTCTTCATAAATCAATCAACATAAACATTCAAAACTTCGCAGCGGATTTTAATTCAACATCTTAAACAACTTTGGCACGAAGGCCTCAACGTAAAATCTCATAAAATGTTCCAACATCATGTTCATACAATCTCATAAAAATAATAGGCAAGGAATAGAAAACAATAACAAAGTTCCCCATCCCGTTACGTATCAGAGCACCTAAGGACACAGTGAGAGATAGCCACTCACAACAGCAATCAACAGCTACTAGTCTTGGTTACCTGCAAGTTACCCATACAAAGAGAAACATTTTCAAGCAGAAGGGGTGAGATTTCACAAACATTAAAGTTAAGCATATAATTCATCAATTACAGTTAACAACATAAAACATCATCAAATTCAACATATTCTTCAACAATTATAATCATAAATAGTTCATCACAATTCATGTATAGGAAACATCTTAGCATCTTAACAACTTAAAAACTTGACAACTTAACAACTCGACAACTCGACATGACTATGCAACTTCAACTTCTTAATCATCTTAACAACTTATATGCATGTGGTACCATCCGGGGCATGAGCCCCCAACTTAAGAGCATAAATACACTCACAGAGCATAAGCCCTCAACATAAAGAGCAAAAGCTCACAGGGCATGAGCCCTCAACGTAGTAGAGTAAATACTCCCAGGGCATAAGCCCTCAACAAAATGAGTATGCAACAGACTCACAACTTACAACTTGAACATCATAGACAACTTCTTACGACTCGACATCTTAGACAACTTCATCATATAACTCATGTACAATCAATCAAAAGAGATTCACATATCACGTCAATGCTACTCGAAAGATAATTCACATACCAGCAAATCACATGTTTATATCACAGCTTAATTCAAAACATAAACAACTCAAAACAGCATGAGAAACCAACTTAGGCAGTCTGAAAAGGCTTAACTCGTGAGGCAAAGGCATCTTCTCGCGGTGGCGAGCTCACAAAAAGGTAACTCACGAGGCGAGGAAGGTTACTCGCGGTGGGCAGCTACGGCTTTTGTGACCATTAACCACGTCGGAGGGTGACAGAAGTTTGAAGGTGAATGGGCAGAGAGTTAAGCCATATCTTGGTGTCAGCCTGCCAAAAGAAAGGGTAGGACTTGTGCTGAAGGACCTCTAAAGGTCCGCGATAGTCAAGCTAGTGACACTAATGAAGCGCTTTGTGGGAGGAAACCCACCATTTTATTGTAGGTAGTATTTTTAATTTTGATTGCTTTCCAAAACCTCAAAAACACAAAAATATTTTAGCTGAAACAATCAGAGGAACAAAATTTTTCAAGTCCAATACTGGGCAAAATCGTGACACGTTTTAGGTAAAACGTGACACGATTTTGCTTCCCTCTGATGCTCCACAAATTTTTTCTAAGTTAAAAATGGATGACATTCTGCCAAACAAAATTGTGTCACGGTACTGAAATCGTAACTTGAATTTTAGCACCCAAATTTTTTTTCTAAGTTAAAGTTGAGTTGCTTTTTGCATTGCAAATCGTGACATAATTTCTGAACAAGAAATTTTTTAAATGGTGGATCGTGTCACGCTTTTACCCAATCGTAACACGATTTGGTGGTTCTTCAAATTTTTGACTGTTACAAAACTCAATTGTGACACTTTTTTGGCCAATCGTGACACGATTTTCCTAGCCTATAAATATACCCAACACGATTTTCTTGTGTTCACTCCCTAACAATGGTGAACACAAGAAACAAGGGAAAAGCCCAAGCCTGAACCCAACAAATCTCAAAGAAAGCCAAACTAACCCCTAAGCGTAGACAACCTGTCAAGCCCAACCCTAACACCGCACCACCACCATCCATTAACCACCGTTTTTACAACATGCAAGCCAAAGACCGCTTCAAGGACATCTGTCCTTATAGGGTGATCCAAGAGAGAGGGTTTGATTTCCCCAAAATCATAGCCAACCCTCACTTCTTCCAAGTTATCACCGAGAGGGGATGGGAGTCCCTTATCGCCATGATCTTTGAGCATGCCAACAAGACTTTGGCATTAGAATTTTATGAAAATGCAAGGTTCATAGGGAAGAAGTATGTGTCATATGTGAGGGGCAATGAGATCGACTACAGCCCTGAGAGGATAAATAATTTATTGTAGATCATTCCACCAGAGGAGTGTGATGTTTAGAGGAGGCTGGCAGAGTGAAAGGATTGGAATGATGCTCAGTGGGACGCGCTTAAGGCTTAACTGTGCGTGGATGGTGCTAAGTGGCAAGGAGGGTCACACAAGTTATTGAGGGTTGATTTCAAGCCCGTTGCAAAAGTGTGGGCATCCTTTGTGGTGCAAACCTTGGAGGACACCTCTTGCTCTTCAGAGATTCCATTACCGCGTTTCCACACTATTGCTGCTATCATGGATGGCTCATCCATCAATGTTGGTGAGTTGATCGCCAACAATATCTATATGTTTGCTTCTGGGTCGAAGAAAGCTTTGCCTTACTTGAGCATCATTTGTTGGCTTTCTGAGGAAGCCGAGTGCACCAATGATGAAGCCTTTGAATGATACCTACATGGACACTTTTGTGAAAGACTACCATGAGCACTTACATGCTATTCAGGTCGAGGAGGCAGAAGCAGCAGCCAAGCCACATCCACAGCCTCAGCATCATCAACCCCCACCTCAGCAACAGTTTGTCCAGGGAGCAGGGAGCTGTCAGCAAGGTGCCAGTGCACCTATTCATCCCATGCAGCTGGACTACATCTTCGGCCAATTTTGACTCGGTCTATGCTGACGTGGCACCCTAAGTGAGGTGCCACGTGTTATTTTTATAAAAAATATTTTTGCCTTGGGGGCCAAAACTGCTACAGTTGCAAAACTTAGGGGGCAGTTCTGTAGTTGTTTTTTCTTAGGGGCCATAATCGCAACTTTGTGAAAGATAGGGGGTCAAAACTGCTATTAAGCTTTTTTTTCTATTTTTCTGATGGTAATGAAACGGAAACTTGATGCAATTTTTTTTTATGGGTTGGTTGGTTGAAAGAGGAGAAAGCATGAGATTATTGACAAAACGACATAAGCTCTTGAATGTTCTACAATTTGCTATGATATTATATTTGAGGTCGATAACGGGGAATGAATAGCAAAGTGGGCTCCACCGCTTGGAAAGAATGGCCATAGTAAATGCTAGTTTGGTTGGGAGAAAAGAGAGAATGTAAAGCAATAACTCATCTGGTAAGTCGCTGATTCTGTCGACCAAATTGTTTCGACAATTGTAGAGTGCCTTCTGTGACCAAATATGTTATGTGATAAACCCTAATATCTTGCAAAAATCATATAAATATTAAAAAAATTAAAAAAACACACTTATTGAAAACTATGGTCTAACATGTTTATGCGATTCTATGTATCTCTTAGTGAATGTTCGTTACCACGGTGACTAACAGTGACTACAAATATAATGTGATATCAAAGATGCACATTTTCTCATAAAAGACAAAGCAATGTAAAAATCTTTGATTTTTAACTATTGGATAGAATCAATGACAACCTAGAAATAAATAAAAAATTGGTCAATATTGCTTTTTAAAGTGATATTTTCCTCTAAAATATAGCTTTCTACTTTCTCTTGGCGTAGAGAGTTGTTTGTGTGGGAAGGAGACCTTGTACTTTCTCTTGGTGCCCAGTTGAAAGGGGTAGTGGTAGGGGAGGGTGCGGATTGTTGGACTTGGAATCTGGAGAAGGAAGGGATTTTTACCGTAAAGTCTTGTTATACTTTACTTCATAACCTATGGTATGTTGACGAGGCTTTGAATAGGGGGGAGGAGATGGTGTTTTGGGAAGTTTGGAAAAGTAAGGCGCCATCAAAAGTATTGGCATTCTCGTGGACTGTTTTTCTTGACCGGGTACCAACTAAAACCAATCTTGCAAAGAGAGGGTTATTAGGGGTAAATGACTATAAGAGATGTGTGTTTTGTGGTAGTGCCGACGAAACAGTGGTTCATTTATTCATGCCTTGTGAGATTATCTCTATGGTTTGGAGGGAGGTGATGCATTGGTTGAATTTTAATTTTATCATTCCTCCGAATTTGTTCCTGCACGTTTTGTGTTGGACTAGAGAGGTTTGGTCGAAAAATCTTCGACAAGGTGCTTGGTTGATTTGGCACGCGGTGGTTTGTGTTATGTGGAAAACGCGTAACGAGCGAATTCAAGAAGTGTGGATCACATTAAGGTGATTTCGTGGCAATGAAGCATAAGTAGGCTCAAAATTGCGACATGTTTGTATTACGAGTGGTGTTGGAATCCCTGTTTTTGCTTGCATGGCTGAGGTAGCAGTTTAGGCGGGGGCGGTTGTATTTTGAAGCATTGCTCCCTGCGGGTTTATTTCTTGTATGTTCAGTGCCTGTTGTTGTTGTGTTGTTTCGCCCTTTCCTTCTCTTCTTGAGAGGTTTTGTTGGCTTTAATAATATTTTGGCTGTTCAAAAAAAAATAATGCAATAAAGCAAAATAAAATTAAAAGCATGCAAACAGAATCTATACCATAGAATTGATAAATACTGAAGATCACCATCCCTGTTAATTTGTGCAATAGGTCCAATCCTATATATGTTGTCAAAATTATCAAACTATAAATCGTTGCATATTATAAAAGAAAGAAATGAAAAACACTAATGATTCTAGTATTTATACATTAATTTAAATGAAAGTTTACATCCTATTAACAGTTCTTCCATAATTTCACTTTTTTGCAAAACCCTCATTCAACAACTTGGCCAAATAGGTAAAGAGCAATAAAGAGAAAGTGCAAACACACAAAATTGTAAGTTGTAACTATCTCTTGGCATTCTATTTACTGTTAACAAAGGAAAGATAAATAGTGGCAGCACCATGTGTATATATGATAGCAATTGGAATATCTCAAGCTCCTTAATGCCAATATCAAGTACAATCAAACAACACTGACAACAAATAGGACTTGGAACTTCTCACTATCAATGCAATAAAGCAAAAGAAATTTAAAATCATCCAAACGCAATCATTACCAAGACACAATGGTAGTCCACTCTAGAATTCGTCGAAAAAAAGACCATGATCATCCCAACTAATGTATACAAGAAAACAAAGCTTATATATTTTGTATAAACTATCATACTAAGAGGTTGCAGCATATTACAAAAGAAAGTAATGAAAAACCCCAATAATTCTATTAGTTATCCATAATTAAAAGTTTACATTGTTTACATATCCTTGGACAAGAGGACAATTCTTCAAAAATCTGACCTTTTTTCAAAAGTTTTTTATTTGAAGAGCCAGTATCAATGCCTATTGTCATGTCTTGTAAAAGACTCGCATTCTGTAACATATATGTTGCAAATCGAAGATCATTTTCCGAGCCATGGAAGTATGAAATAGTACACGATCTAAGATGAGATGAAACACATTCAAGAACTGAAATTGGGTATTTCCATTCCTCCGATAAGCTGGTAAACCTCCACTGCCAATGGGATAAAAATTAACATGTATCAAAATATATACAACAACAATAAACAAACATTATTCTACTGAGTTTAGCTACATTATGCATGAACCAAATAACATTTATCAAAATATATGGAAAAAAAAAACAAGCAAACAAAAATACCTTTTTAATGAAAAGAATTTGAAGCTTGGGACAATGGCGGAGCAGTTCTACTACATCACCCCAACAAATATGTGAATAAATAGGAAACACTAGTTTGATGGAAATTAAGTTTGGAAAGAGGGGAATAGCTCTCAAAGAGACCTCTTTTGTGCATTCCATATCTAGGGTTAGAAACTTGACATTATTAATACCATTAAACAGTGCATCCATTATCCCTATACTCACTCTAACCAGCATAGGCAATGTCAAGGGTTTACGCCCTTCTTCTGCTGCATTGTTTTCATCATATCTCATAAAATAGATAAGTTCAGCATGCAAATCTTCTAGGATAGGACAAGCATGGAGAAAATTTATGTAATCATCCCGATTTTCAAAAGAAACTGATGTCAGATTTAGGGTTTTGAGTGATGGAAGATGAACACTCGAAGTATCCTTTCCAACATATAAACTTTGAAGTTTGAGAACAACAAGGGTTTGCGAGACGAAAATAACAGGTTTCAAGGTGTGGAAAGGCAAAGTGAGATGAATTTCTTCTATATGAGGTTTTTTTGCCGCTTCGAGCCAATTTGTCACATTAAATCTACTATTTTCCTGGTGGTATCTAAAGTCATACTTGAGGCTAAAAGTTTTGATGGGTTGGTTTGTTGGAAGAGGAGAGAGGATGACATTATTGACAAAACTCCGGAAGCTCTCAACAACCGGGAGTGAATAGCAGAGTGCGGTCCACCGCTTGGAAAGAATGGCCGTAGTAAAAGCCAGTTTGGTTTGGAGAAAAGAGAGAATGTAAATCAGTAACTCATCTGGTAAATCGCTGATTCTATCGACCAAATTGTTTTCACAATTGTAGAGCGCCTCCTGTACAAAAATATTTATTAGTTGACCATGGAAAAAAAAACTACTATTATTTCATAAAACTACTATAATAAATTTTTCAAACAGATACACAAAGCAGTAACAATTAACCTGAACCATAGAAGAAGTTGAATGAACCCTCTCTTCTAATTTTTTCTTCCATTCTCGTCGTTGCCTTCTTTTCTTCATCGCTAGAGTAATGAATAAATTCTCCAATTGTATAACTTGGTTGCTATTTATACTAAAAGGCTCACACAACAAGCAGGCCCAAACCAATATTTTCATCTAAAAATAATAATTTTGATCTAAAATAATTTTTGCACTTTATTATTTTATTTACAGTTAAATAGTTGTTTGTTACCCTTACCGTATAAACGAGTTTTGGAGAGAAACTGCAATTTGGTGAATATGTATCAGAACAACACACGATACCCTAACATAACAACCAGCGATGTAAACCCAAGAAACATGGCAAAAATCGTGGAATACAAAGTATTATGTTAATGATAAATCTGGAAAATTTAAATATAATAATTTCAAATTCTACAGGTTAGTGAAGAGAGAGAAACAAGCACAAGAAACCTTTCCTTAACTTTTTGAACAAATTCAGTTTCCAATCATCAACGATAGCGCAAGGATTAAATTGGGAGAAAAAATAATAATCAAAAACTCCAAAAAAATTTAACGAAACCCAAATATTTTGTCAAAACCCAAATATTCATTTCCCAAAAAATCTAAAGAATTACTCCCTCCGTCCCAAAATATAAGCAAAAATTTGGTCAACAAAAGTTAATATATTTGGTTAAAAATTTGTACCAAATACATTAACTTTCGTTAACCAATTTTTGCTTATATTTTGGGACGGATGGAGTAGTATATTTCATTGAAAAACTCTCATAAAAATGATAAAATATTATCATTTTATAACATAAAGGATTAAATTGGGACAAAAAAAAGATAGAGGATGAAATCAAGTTAAGGGACGAACTATGTAATTTTAAGTATAGAAAATACTAAAGTGAATTAAAATGATACAGATGGAGTATCGTTTGTTTTATTTATTTATTTTAATAGCAAATTTTATTTAAAACTCAATCTCTGCTCAAGATGAACAGAGAACGGTGAATCACAGACTTTTACAGACACCAATACACACATCACCTACCTTCAACACCCATGAACCCCTTAAGCACCAAAACCTATTTCACCGCCTAAAACCAACTCTGTCGTGAACAACCACTGGAAGCAAAATCCAAGAGCACACATCGTCGTTACTCACTGCAAAAAAACACCCATGTAAATCAAACATCCTCTTCACCTCACCATGGTTGGGCCAGAACTAGAAAGTCCTATTCCACATTCCTTCGGCTTCCACCACCTCTCTATTCTCGGTCCACCGAAGAAAAAACACCATAATAGACCAAAGCAAACTTGAATCAAAGAATTGACTCCCAATCTCGAATCACAAGCGATCTCGAATCAGCAAGGTGCCCCCTCCTCCCTGATCCACCGAAGAAGACACCATAACTAGCCGAACCACTTGCAGCTGGACACTAACTCCCGATCTCGAAGAAAAATTAATCGGCCCACCCAAATCCAGAGCACTAATCAGAACAGCATACGAAAGGATGGGCGGTTAGTAAACCGAAATCATGTCAGAACAGCTCGAAGATGCTTAAATCATGTCAAAAAAACTTATATATCAAATTCAACCATTATGAATTAGGAGAATTCTTTCATATTCTAAAGTTTTGTTGGAAATCGATACTTATAAGTAAAATTAATTAAAAATTCAAATTTACCTTAAATTAATTAAGAGTAAATTACACTCTACTCAAAGATGCTTGAATTACACTCTTCTTTCCTCTTATGTTAAAATATACACTCCCCTCCCCTCTTATTTAAAACATATTAGAAAACATTTCACTCTTCTCCGCTAAAAGAAGTTTGAATTACATTCCTCTCCTCTCTTATGTTAAAATCTAAACTTTACTCCCTTAATAATTTTTTTTATTTTAATAATCTAGCAAAAAAATAATAATCTAACACACTTAAAAAAAATTAGTTTTATTTAGCGTAAGAAAGAATCTGAATTTCAGATTTCTACTGAATAAGACTGAGTTCACTCAAACTTAAAGAGAGACTTGAGCGCAATGTATTCTTGTTGGGAAATATGACACCATTGAAGGAATTGAAAATTTATTTCAATAAGAAAAACAATAATCTCATGGTGATAGAAGCACATTTTCAATGAGTTTTATTTAGAGTACAAACTTATTCATGAAACAACTACATCTTATTTTTCCGAAATGAACGGTAAAGTAGAAAAGAAAAATCACCGAGCTAGTTGTTTATATCATGTTTAATTTTGGTACTGTAACTTATTGGTGAGGGAACTTTTATTAATTGTTTGATATGTGCTAAATAGAGTACTCAAGTCTAAGAAAAAAAATTCTACTTATGAAGTTTTGACGAAAAGACAACTCAACTTGTCTTATTTTTTGAACTTGGGATTGTCTGACATAAGTTCGGATTTCGAACCCAAGAGAGTTAAACTTACTGGTAGAGCCTATGAATGTGTGTTCATTGGGTATGTTATAATTAGGAAAGCTTATAGGTTTTATGACCTAAATGCTAAAGTGATCATAAAATCAAACGGTGTTGATTTCTATGAAATAAGTTACCCCTGTAAATTAAAGAATAGTGGGGGCACTAGTGGGGGTAAACTAAATTCCCCTTCTAAATTAAGAACTAGTGGGGGCACTATATCTGATCATATTTTAGTAATCGGAAATAGTTATGATATCCTACGAGATGTTATAGAACCTCAAAGAGGTAAGAAATCAAGAATTGCTAAAGAGTATGAACTTGGTTTGTACATTGGAAGAAGATCCATTAAGCCTTAAATAAGACATATCCTCATTGGTTGTTGAATTGTGGCAAGAAGCAATAAACAATGAAATGGATTCTCTAGATTCTAACGAAACATGACACTTAGTTGACTTGCCTCATGATGGCAAACTAATTGGTTGTATTTGGATTTTGGGAAAAGAACTAAAACCTGATGGTACATTTTATGAATAAAAGGCCCTCCTTGTAATCAAAGGTTTTAGACAGAGAAAAATATAGACTTCTTCGACATTCATTCACCAGTCACGAGAATCATATCCATAAGAGTACTAGTCATTTAGCCGTTGTTCATAACTCGATATTGAAGGTGAGAAAAAACACAAGAAGGGGGGGTTGAGTTGTGTTAGCTTTTTCTTTGTTTTCTCTTAAGTTGAAATACACAGGCCAGAAGCAGTTCAAGAACAGCTTCTGAAGTGATGTTCAGAACTAGGTTGCAGCGGATAAAACAGAGAGAGAGAGAGAGAGAGAGAGAGAGAGAGAGAGAAGACACAAAGCAATTATACAGGTTCCTTCCACAAACCGGAAGTAGTCCTGTCCCCCTTGCACTTCCAAGGAGAGTTCACTAAAATGTAATATCTGATTACAAATGCTCAAGCACAACTGCAAGAGACTTCCAATGCTCAAGAACACAATCAAGAGACTTCTATGCTCAAGCACACAAGCAAGAGACTTCCTATCAACAGAATTACAAGAAAAAATTTTGACACTTGAACACTTGATATACAATCAGAGGTGCTCACAATATAAATCAGATACAGACACTTTGAAACTTAAGAATTTCTAAGATGTTAACTTTGAGAAGAAATTCTAAGTGAACTTTTGGATGCTGAACAATTTTGACAGAGTAAGAAAGAGCTAGACAAAGTTGAAGTAATTCTTGGTTTCAAGATTACTAGATCATAAAAGAGAACTTTTTTGATAAATCTCACAAAGTTGAGATGATCTTAAGGAAATGTAATTATTTGTCTGTAAAATTGCAAACATATATTATGATCCAAGTGTAAGAACAGTTGAGATGGAGTTAGAAAAACAGAATATGTGAGCATCATTGGCAATACTTAGGTATGCCACTGAATGTATTAAACCCGACATTGCTGATGTCGTGAAACTTTTGTGGAAGTTTACTAATAGACGGATGAGAAGCATCACCATGCTATAGAAAGAGTCATGAGGTGCCTTAAGAAGACTATGACTCTAGGTTTACTTCATGAGGAGTAACCTATTGTACTTAAATGGTACAAGATATAAAATAGAACATCTTTCAGATGAGTATTTAGCGACCATTGACTGCACATTGAGCATCACTGGAGGAGTTGTTTGTTAAAACAAACAATATTGACTCAGTCCACTATGAAATGAATCTGAGATGAGAACACTAGAGAAAACTAGTGAAGAAGCAAGTTGAGAAGATGCTTGCTAGTTGATAATCCTTAGTGGATAAAACCGTTTTCAGAAGTGTTGATTCATTGTGATAGTATTGCAGATATTACAAAAATTGAGAATCGTTAGTACAATGGAAAGAGACGATAATTCAGGAACGAACACATAAAGGATTAGAGAGCTAGATACTCTCAAAAGGAACGGTTAAAGTAGATCATGTATGTACTGATGAAGAATTAGTTGATCCTTTGACGAAAGGAATAACTAGAAAGAAAGTCCTAAACACATCCAATAGGATGGGACTAATGCCCAAAGATCACAAGTGATGGTAACGCGACCTACATGACTGGAGATCCCAAGAAATAGGTTCAATGGGTAATAACAAGTCACAAGTCATAGAACATGCTATGACAAAAGTAAGAAAGCATGATTCCTGCAGTCATAGAAGTATGAGATAATAGAAACTCTTAATAAGATCTATACTCTATGTTAAGTGGAGTACATAGCTACAGGAGTACTCTTGATAGACTCACTTATACGAATGTGGAACTGAGGCCGATTCCTATGGAATTCGGGGCAGAATACCTAGAGCGTTCGTTAAAACTGAGATAGAGGTGCAGGGCCATAAACACACGGGCTTTTAGAATACACCTTAAGAAAAGGTTTGTGTGCGGGTACTATGTCTGAGATAGAGTTCAATGTTGTAAGCAACTCTTGTAAATCGGAATATTATCCGCTATGCAAAGATTCAAGTTGTAGGCGACACCTTTGTTTATTAGCAACCTTATAGAAACGTTTTGACGTTATTATTGAAACCATTTTGTAAATTCAAGTGGGGGATTGTTGGAACATTAGTGTGATGTTGGAAAATAAATTGGAAGATTAAACACCAAGTAATTATACTTTGAACTAATGTTGTGTGAATTGAAAAATAGAGTTTGGGGGTCCCACATAAAATAGAACACACACATTATAGTGTTTAAATTGCGGTATTTAATTTTAAATACTTGATAATGATAAAAAATAATAGTAATTATTATTTTTATTCGAGAATATCACTTCCCATAAATTTAGCTTATGGTGGTTGTGATAAGAATAAGAATTTAATTAAATTTCTTATATTTCCTTCATTCAAATCCAATAGTTTGTTTCCTCAACTTTTGTGGATTTTTTTTCTTTTGATCCTATCCATAAGTGTTGTTGAACTGATTAATGGATAAACTCCATTATAATCTTATCCAGAAGTGTTGTTACTCTAATATTAGAGTAACTGTTGTCGCAATTTTTGCTAATACAGTTACAGAATCTCTATATAAATAGAGGACTCCATTCAATTCAACAAACACACCAAAGAGTTTCATTGAGTTGTCGGGAACTCTTTCTCTCTTCTCCCTCCAGCTTGTGTTAACAAGCTATTCTTCTCCTATCTCCTTTTTCTGACCCTTTGGAATTAAGAGTGATCTTAAGACCTTAGTCCCTATTCGGTATAATGTCTCTTCGGAACTAAGAAAGGTCTTAAAAACATAGTCTCTTCGATAATATACGTCACTTCGGAATAAAGAGTACTTTTAAGATCATAGTCCCTAAACGGTATATAAATATTACATCAATATTTTTTTCTATTTGAGGAGAAATGGAGGTAACACCATATTTGTGTGGTCTTAGTACCATATTGATAGTTTGGAGAACTTAAAGGTTAGAATGATGGAAACACCATATTTAAGTGGTCTTAGCACCATAATATAGAATGGTAATAATACCATATTAAAGTGGTTTCAGTATTAAAGAGTGGTCTTAGTACCATATTTGAGAGTGTATATCTCGAACGGTTTTCTACAGTACAGTAGTTAACCGCACAGTTGTTGCTGGGCTTGTTTTATCCTGGAGGCGGCGTGGTTGATAGTCTGTCTAGCACAATTTTGGACAATGCCACGAAACGTCTTAAAGAGAGCGACCTGGTTGTGACTCAACCTAGTAACAGCTTCGGTAGATAATAGAATTTGAAAATCTAAATACAACAGTTTAGAAATCCAAAAACAACACATTGTGACAAAGCAAGATTAATAATATAGGTCATAAAATTGAATTGTAAGGAGAATGTAGAGCATAATTAAGATCCTTAAAATCAAAAGGGGTACATGGTAAATTATAATGGTTCAAATATGTTGCGGTATGCAGTATGTAAATACTGTGACCCAAAGTTGATAAAATATAAGCATATGCATTATCTTAAGTATGTAGTCAAAACAAACGAATAGCGACAGAATTTTAAACATAAATATAGAATTAGATTTGGCCAGCAAAATCGCCGAAGTTTCGTGTTAGATATAATACCTTTTATGCATGTCCACATAACAACTTAAGCTTGTAGATGAAAAGAACAAAATATTCTAAAATCCTATAGGGTACACCAGTAACCACTACAATAGGGAACATAACAACGCATATGCTAATATAAGCTTCAAGTGCATATCTATAACATGGAGTAGAATCACTATCACTACTAGCACAAAATTGAATGGTAAGAACCAAAAGAAGAAAACGAGCACTGGCGTTGCACCAATTGGTTTTATTTAGTACTTGTGATTATAAATATATTTTATTCTGTTCAATTTTTGAATGAAATATATTCTTTATTAGTATCTAGTGAACAAAAGCTACAATGTTGTTGTATCCTTGTACATAGCTACAGATTGGAACACCTTGTTATTAGCAGTAATTTTTCTGCAGTCATATGTTGTTGATATACATTTTCTGCAGTTCTTGGAAATTCTTAGAACTAAAGATTCTTAGTCATCAATATGCTAAAAATCGATAGCCCACATGAAGGGAAAATGTTAAGACACTTCACTTTACAAACAAATCATGGACATACGCATCCTGCTAACACGTTAAAATGCTATGCATCTTCTCTGTTTCATATTTCTCTAAACAAGAATCCAAATTATGAAAATCTAATTTTGAACTCAATTTCTAACAGGTAGACCAACACCAGGGAAAAGCTAATCCTTCTTGCTCCAGCAGCTAGAAAGAGAAAGGAAATATAATCTTATTTTTCCCCACTCAGTGTCTGGTGCCATCTATAATTTTCGGAACGAATTTCATGATGTTGTAAAGATGACTGCAGTAAATGTTAAGGAAAAAACTATCATGTTAAGTTCATAGTTGCAATTTTGGCTAATAGAAACAATTGTGGTCATCAACGTACATCACAATAAGATTGTCGAATAGACGAAATAAATATATAACTATCCCATGAATAAAAACAGTTGTGACAGAAACAACTAAATCATAAACAAGTTAATCTTAGAAATCGTACTGCCAAGATGAGGAACAAACAATTGTGCTTTAAGAGGAACAAACAAACAAGCGTCATCCTCGTAGAAACCTAACCACATGAATGGTCTCAATATAAATTTCAGTATCAACAAATAGGACTTGGAACAATTCCAGTATCAACAAGCACAATCAAACCCCTTTGTCAACAAATAGAACTTTGGAACAATTCTCATGTTTCAATAGAAACAGAATCATCATCGAGCCAGAATGGTAGACCGCCCTAGAATTTAACAATACTAAAGACTAAGCCTATATATGTTGTCCAAACTCTGAAACTAATGAAAAAACTGATAATTCGTCGAGATTTCCTTGAACATGAGGATAATTCTTCTACAGTATGAGGAGTAAGTAGCAAAATTTATTGTCATGTCTTGTAAAAGCCTTGCATTTTGCAAAATATAAGTTACAAATCTATGATCATTTTGTGAACCTTCCAAGTTCGAAATAGTACATGATCTGAGGTGAGGTGAACCACACTCAGGAACCAAAACTGGGCATTTCCATTGCATGGATGAGCAAACCTTTTATCAAAATGAGCATTGGGCATTTCCAGGTGTATGTCCTCTGTCAAAGGGATAAAAAATATCATTTATCAAAATGTATGAGAAAATGATCAGGCAAGAAAACAAAGATATTACTCAACAAACCTTTATATACAAAGAATTTAAAGCTTGGGAGAATGGTGGAACAGTTTCACTTCATCATCCCAACCTTTATAATATGACTCCTACTTGTGCTTCTGCTATTATCCTTGCTTTAGTAAATCTTATTGTGAAAAATGTTGCTATTGCACCTCAAACGCAGACTCCTACACGTAAGTCGTGTCAAAATGATGATGATGCCAAAATTTATCAAAAGCATAATCCTTTTCCTTATTATTTATGCAATTCTCATGATCTCCAATATTTATGTGTTACTTTTTTTGTGGTTTTGAAATTAAATTGGTGTATCTAGTTTTATGAAACTGATTTCTATATCGGAGATTGGATATAACACAAGTGTCAAAACCTGACAAGACATTTTTTTTTTTTGGAATGTGATTGTTGTAACTGCCGTCTAATTTAAACATCAAAATGTTGATACCGTACATGTATATCTAAATCTCATAATTTTTATATTTTACACTTTACATGTATTTGAAAGGTAGTTGACATTGCAGCATAATTTTTATAATATGAGGGAAAATTGTTAATGAAAACTATGGTCTAACATGTTTATGCGATTCTATGTATCTCTTAGTGAATGTTCGTTACCACGGTGACTACAAATATAATGTGATATCAAACATGCACATTTTCTCATAAAAGACAAAGCAATGTAAAAATCTTTGAATTTTAACTATTGGATAGAATCAATGACAACCTAGAAATAAAAAACTTTTGGTCAATATTGCTTTTTAAAGTGATATTTTCCTCTAAAATATAGCTTTCTATTTGACAGTAGATGAGTCCTTTTGCATAACTCAAATTTATATATATTTCTTAGTAACATAACAGAAACGCCAATCCCATGCACATGGAAGAATCTTTCAGAAAGATTAGTGTATTTTAAACATGAGAACAAACTTATTAACTTCCAGATTGTAAAGACAGAGCCAATATCCAAGAACAAAAAAAAATGTATGCAAATCAACAGCATATGACTGCAACAAAATTTCAGTTCAAATTATCGTATTTAAGTGAAGGAGAACAGAAAAAGAGAAAGGTAAATTCATGGATAATGCAGTTAACGAGGTTACCACTCATTAGATATCAACGTTGTAGCTTATGTAACAAGTAACAAGTAAAACATAATGAATTAAACTAACAGGTAAAAATGATCTTCCTTTCCATGAAACGTCACCGAACATCTTCATTATCAAACTAATTGGTTGCATTTTAGAAAAGAAAGTAATGAAAAACACCGATGATTCTAGAATTTATACTTGGTAAATACAAATAAAAGTTTACATCTTGGAGATATCCTTGGATAGGAGGACAATTCTTCTGTAATTTGACTTTTTTCCAACTGCATTACATGAGTAGTAATGCCAATTGTCATGTCTTGTAAGAGACTCGCGTTCTGTAAAATATATTTTACAATTTGAATATCATTTTCCGACCCATTGAAGTTTAAAATAGTAAATGACTAAGGTGAGATAAAAACACATTCAAGAACCGAAATTGAGTATTTCCATTCCTCGGATAAGCCGGTAAAAAAACCTGTCAAAGAGGTTAAAATTAATATTTATCAAATTAACCCTGTTAAAGGAAAGGGCATAGACAGGCAGAGCATATTAGAATAGACTTCAAGAGAATCAGACGATCACCGAATGAAAGAAACCGACAATGCCAACCAGACAATCTAGATTTAATACGATTAACAAAAGGCTCCAAGAAACACAACCGCCTCGAATCATCACCAATCGAAAGCCCCATATAAAGGAAGGGCATCCCCAAACTTTACAACCTAACACCGAAGCCGCCTCAGACAACCAAGAATCAGTAATATTTACACCCACCAACGAACTTTTATGAAAATTGACTTTCTAACCAGATATAGTCTCAAACAGTTCAAGAACAGCCCGCATGGCACAAACATTGGCCCAACTTTTGCCCCCTATACGTAATGCGTCATCAGCAAACTGAAGATGAGAAACTACCACCTGGTTTGCGACTCCAATGTTATAACCTTTAAAGATGAGAAAATGTTCTAGTGAAGCTATGGTAGGGAAAAAAGATTTAATTATTTTTTTAGATATGATTGTTATTAAATTTATAGAATTGAAAAAAAGACAAACGGTGATTTTCAATTACTGTATTTCCATGACACGCAAAAAGGATCTCATACCTTTTGTGTAATCTTTATGAACTTTACTCTTTCAATTCCACTGATTGTCTATGCCATTCAAAAAAAATCAAAATAAAATAATAAACTCCTTTACTCACTTTCCTAATGAAAAATTAATCGCTTCTTTAAATTCACCACACTCATTACCATCAACGTATCAACCTCATAAGAATCCTCTCTCTCTCTCTCAATTACCAAACCTTTTAGCTTCTTTTTTTCGTAGTTATGTTTTTTCCAGGATTCACCGACGACGCTGGAGGATCCTCCAATTTCTATGGCGGATCAACTAGTTTCTCTGATAGATCCATCACACTTCCATCCAGAGAGAGAGGGGATTCTTATGAGGATGATACGATGATGGTAATGAGTGAGGTGAATTTAAAGAAGGGATTTAATTTTTATTAGGAAAGTGAGTAAAGGAGTTTCTTATTTTACTTGGTTTTTTTTAATGGTATGGATGATGTGAATGTATTCATTCGTGTTTAAGTTTTGATGTTTTTCAATTTGGAGCCGTTAGATTGTACTCAATTCAGGGATCTTTATCATTCATCGGACGGTGTGGAGGCGAACAATACCTTATAATAAACACATAAATTCACTAATGCATGAACCATAAGATTGCTGCATTGTGAAAGACTCTAATGTTTTCATTTTCAGTCTTCATTGACAATTGCCATCAAAAAATTGTATACAACACCATTGAAAGCAATGTGAAAGTGAAACTCAACTTAGTGTTGGAGGTTCAGGAGTTGGATAAGAAAATAGGAGGAAGCTCAAATCAGCCCAAAAACTTGTAACTGCAACAAAAATAGACTAAGATAAGATAGAATTATAGGGGGATATTGTTTTATCATGAGACCACCAAACTGCATATGTATTCATCAATTTTAAGACAAAGTCGAAGGATACTGAGTCCAATAAATTGGCCAGCAACAACATATATCAAATTTTGCATACCAAGATAAATTCTTCCTACAAATTAAGCGGCATTGTTTAAACTTATTTTGTTCCTACAAATGGGCCATATTCTTATTTTTTATATGACCCGTGGTTAGGAGGGTCTTATTTGTGTCTGTGGTTTAGGCGTTTATTTAACTTAGCTGAATTATATATAAAGCAGAACAAATAGTCGAGTACGGTGGCTGAAATGTTTACCTTATTAGATTGGGGTGTGAGGTTTAGGCGTTGAAGTTGTGTAGGCGGTTGTGGGTGTAGGAAGAGAAGTGTTAGTAGAGTATAGGACGTTACTTCTTGACATTGTTTTGCAGATTCGTCTAACAGATCAGTGGGAGTGGAAGCCCGACCTTGTTAGCTTTAATTTGTGCAGTTTATCAGCTCTTAACTTCCAAGGATCTAATGACTTTGGAAACAACAACATATCTAATTTTGCACAGACAGGTCCCTATTAAGGTCTATATATTTTTACTACGTGACATATTACCATATCAAAAACAAACTTGGTGAATAGATTCCAAATTAAAAAACTAGACTTTATTGAGCATATGAAACTTGTCCTGATTCATAGAAACTCAAAATGTAATCTCCAAGTTTAATTGTGCAAATCAGCCTCAGTTTTATAGGTGGTCAACCTGAACAAAAAAACTTGGTATCCTCTTAAATTTGGAAGCAGGATTCCTTCATGTGATTAAAACTTGACGGACATCATTAGAGTTTAGAACCTAACCGGTATCCTTAATTATTGCTTTTAAATTAGGTAATGACTAACTGCACTAATCTCGGTTACAAACTAAAAATATGTTGACAACCAAGTATGCAGAAGAAACAGATTTCATATTTGAATTCTTATCATATTATTTGTTATCACTGACCATTCTATTACCTATCTCACATAACAAGTTATATTTCTCTACTTTAAACTATGAATCAAAACGATGTGCATCTCAACGTGTACACCATTGCTCCATATATAATCTCATCAATCGCATCTGTGACTTTGTCAATAATCTCATGCTCTCTCCTCTTTCAACCAGAAAATCCATCAAAACCTTTAGTTTATCAATTATATAAAAAATCAGAATGATTAGATAAAAGTTTTATTTCTGCTTGTCCTATCCTACAAGATTTTCATGTTCTATCCTATTAGATTTTCATATTAAGTTTATCAATTATAAAGAACGTGGTGAAAACAATGCATCAGAAGAAGATAATTAACATTGTTTATTTAACATTGTTTATGTTGTTTCACTTCCTGATCTCTCTCTCTCTGGAATCATCACTCTTTCAAGTAATACTACCTCCGAGGAGCTTATGGTTAGCTTTTCTTCAGACAAAATATCTATGTTGTTTTCGAATCTAAAAATCACCTGAGTTTGCAAGAACTCCTTAGACTGTTCTGGTTTTGTTGTTGGTTTCCCGGTATTGATAGCAAAACATAATTCTGTAGTCGATTTAGCAAAACATATTTTCATAGAGATGTGGATATATTTTTAGTTAAAATACTCACTCCCATGTGTAATCTTATAATTGTTATATTTCTATTTAGATTTAGATATTAGCATATTTTCATCTAAAATATATTCTTGTGTGTAATCTTATTTATTTTATATTTTTATTCTGACGTTAACATATATTTCTGTCTGTTGTCAAAAAAAAAAAAAAAACACATATATTCTCGTCTAGCATATATTTTTCTAGAAACTGTTATCAAAATTGACACCAATTTTTTCCATGTTTAGTGTTTTGAAACCACAGGGTATTAGGGTTTGGTGTGTTGTTTTAATACGTATTGCAAATACTATTTTAGATCCAAATTATTATTTTTAGATAAAATATCAAAATATTGGTTTGGGTTATACAATTGGAGAATTGATTCATTCCTGTAGCAATGAAGAAAAGAAAGGAACGACGAGAATGGACCGAAAAATTAGATGAGAGGGTTCATTTAACTTCTTCTTCTACGGTTCAGGTTAATTGTTACTGCAGAAAACTATTATATTGTTTGAAATAATCATAGATTTTAATCATATAGCAACCAATTAAAAATGATTTTTCACTGCAGGGAAACAATTTGGTGGACAGAATGAGCGATTTACCGGATGAGTTATTGATTTACATTCTCTCTTTTCTCCCAACCAAACAGGCTTTTACTATGGCCATTCTTTCCAAGAGGTGGACCACACTCTGCTATTCACTACTTGTTATCGACCTCAGCTATAAAACCATAACAAGATGTTTCCGTCGTTTTGTCAATAATCTCATGCTCTCTCCTGTTTCAACCAACCAACCCCTCAAAAAATTTTGCCTCACGTGTGACCGTAGATACCACAAGAAAAATAGTATATTCAATGTGACAAATTGGCTAGAAGCAGCAAAAAAGCGTCATATAGAGGAAATTCATCTCACTTTGCCTTTCCACACGTTGAAGTCTGTTATTTTCGTCTCGAAAACCCTTGTTGTTCTCAAACTGGAAGATTTAGTTGTTGGAAAGAATACATCGTGTGTTAATCTTCCATCACTTAAAACCCTAAATTTGACATCAGTTTCTTTTCAAAATTGGAATGATTACGGAAATTTTCTTTATGCTTGTCCTATCCTAGAAGATTTGCATGCTGAACCCATCTATTTTATGGGACATGATCAAAACAATGCATCAGAAGAAGGGCTTAAATCCTTGACATTGCCTAAGTTGGTTAGAGCGAGTATAGGGATAAGGGATGTTGTGGTTAATGGTATTGATAATGTCAAGTTTCTACGCGTAGACATGGATTACAGAAAAGCTTTATCTTGGAAAGCCATTCCACTCTTTCAAAACTTAATTTCCATCGAACTACTGTTTCCTAGTTATCCATATATTTGTTGGGATGGTGTAGTAGAACTGCTCCGCTATTGTCCCAAGCTTCAAATTCTATTCATTAAAAAGGTATTTTTGTTTGCTTGTTTTTTTTTTATCCATATATTTTGAAAAATGTTATTTGATAGATCATTATGGCGTCATGCGATCTATGTTGTAGCTGACCTCACTTAGTAGAACAATGTTTGTTTATTGTTGGTGTATATATTTTGATAAATGTTAATTTTTATCCCTTTGACAGTGGAGGTTTACCAGCTTACCTAAGGAATGGAAATGCCCAATTTCGGTTCTTCAATGTGTTTCATCTCACCTTAGATCATGTACTATTTTAAACATCGATGGCTCGGAAAATGATATTCGATTTGCAAAATATATTTTAGAGAACGCGAGTCTTTTACAAGACATGACATTTGGCTTTACTACTAGTGTAATGCATTTCGAAAAAAGTCAAATTACAGAAGAATTGTCCTCCTATCCAAGGATATCTCCAGGATGTATACTGTCATTTGAATGGTCCAACTAGAATCATCAGTGTAGTTCATTACTTTCTTTTCTAATATGCAACCAATTAGTTTGATAATGAAGATGTTCGGTGACCTTGCACGGAAAGGTAGATCGTTTCTACTTGTTAGTTTAATTCATTATGTTTTATTTCTAACTAAATTTTATCTGTTGTTAGTATCCCATGAACATAAGCTACAATGTTGATATCTAATTGAGGGGCAACCTCGTTAACTGCATTATCCATGAATTCACCTTTCTCTTTCTCTGTTCTCCTTCACTTAAATACGATAATTTGAACTAATATTTTGTTGCAGTCATATGTTGTTGATTTGCATTCATTTGTTCATGTTCTTGGATATTGGCACTGTCTTTACAATATGGAAGTTAATAAGTTGGTTCTCATCTTTAAAATACAATAATATGAAGGTGAGAAAAACACAAGAAGGGGGGTTGAATTGTGTTGGCTTTTTCTTCAGTTTCTCCTATTGAAAACACTGATCAGAAGAAGTTAGAGTACAGCTTCTGAAGTGATGTTCAGATTCTAAGTGCAGCGGATAAAACACACACACAGAGAGAGAGAGAGAGAGAGAGAGAGAGAGAGAGAGAGAGACTCCTCATCTCACAAGCCGGTTTTGTGAGAATGAGTTAGGCCCCTAATTTCAACAAATTATACCTCATATTCATAGTTAAGTAGATAGATTCTTGAACGTAGCGTAGTAATCTGGACCCTAGTATGTCAGTAGAACTTGTATTCTATAACTAACAATTGCATACATCAGCCATTCATCTATAAACAGGTATTTTAGATATATTACATGCCATACATATATTATAAGCAGTGGCGGACCTGAACACGACATGGTGTGGCAATAGCCATATTTCCATGATCTAAACCAATTTGTGCAACCATAGTTCTTATCTTCTTCTTATTACAAAACTTGGTCTGATGAAGTAAAAAATTTGGTATTGATGAAATTATAATTGTTATTGATACACAGAGGGAGCGTGACCTATATATATATATATATATATATATATATATATATGGTCAACAGCAGCAATAATAAATGGGCTAAATAATTATAAAGGAAACAAATAATACTAATGTAAATATCTCTAATAGCCCCTCTCAAGCTGGAGTGTAGATATCCTTCAATCCCAGCTTGGAAATGAAATTTGAAAAAGGAAGAGGGTCAAGAGGTTTGGTTAGGACATCGGCTAGTTGCTGAGAAGATGACACAGGCAGCAGATGAAAAAGCTTTTGTTGTAACTTTTCACGAACAATATGACAGTCCAATTCAATATGCTTCGTCTGCTCATGGAATGAAGTGTTCGCAACGATATGACGAGCAGATTGACTGTCGCAATACAACAGGGCTGGTGTATGAAATTGCAGATTAAAGTCTTGAAGTAAGTAAGTCAGCCATTGTATTTCACACACAGTTGTTGCCATGGCACGGTACTCGGCTTCAGAAGAAGATTTGGAAACAGTGGGCTGCTTTTCGGATTTCCAGGAAATGAGAGAGTCACCTAGAAAGATAGTGTAACCTGTGACTGATTTTCTGGTGTCGGGGAAAGTAGCCCAATCTGAATCACAAAAGGCCTTGAGTTGCAGGTGAGAGGTAGATGGATAGAAGAGACCGACATCTGGGCATGATTTAATGTATCGGAGTACTCTTATGGCAGCTTCATGGTGAGTTGATGTTGGCTTGCTCATGAACTGACTGAGTTGTTGGACAACATATGAAATATCAGGTCTGGTATTGGTGAGATAAATGAGTTGACCCACCAGTTGTCTATAAGAAGATAGATCATCCATGAGGGTACCAGATTCATGTTGAAGTTTAGTTCCCCGTTGCATAGGAGAGGTGGTTGGCTTGGAAGCCAATAAGCCGGTATCACTCAGAAGATCCAAAGCATATTTGCGTTGACATAAATGGATGCTGTGCTGTGATCTTGAGATTTCCAACCTAAGAAAAAAAATTGAGATAGCCCAAATCTTTGATATTGAATTTTTTATTCAAGAAAGACTTGATGGCAGTGATTTCTTCAAGGTCATTTCCAGCCAATACAAGATCATCTACATAGATCAACAAAGAAGTAAATGAACCTTTATAATTTTTAATAAAAAGAGATGGATCAGATAAGGACTGTTTGTAGTCTTTGCTGATTAAAGCAGTGGTTAATTTTGAAAACCATTGTTTGCTAGATTGTTTTAATCCATAAAGAGATTTGGTCAACTTGCAAACTTGGTTGGATTTGGAAGTAGAGAGTCCAGGAGGTAAATTCATGTAGACCTCTTCTTCCAAATCTCCATGTAAAAAGGCATTGTGAACATCTAATTGGTGTAAGTGCGAATTATTGGAGGAAGAAATAGCAAGGAGCAATATAATAGTTGTTAATTTAGCAATAGGAGAGGAAGTATCAAAAAAATCTATGTCTTCAAGTTGACTATATCCTTTAGCAACCAATCTAGCCTTATACCTTTCTATGGTGCCATTAGCATGATATTTAATTTTATAGACCCATTTACAACCGATAGGTTTCTTACCTGGTGGAAGATCAGTGATAATCCAAGTGTTATTATGGTGAAGAGCTTGGAGTTCATCATCCATGGAATTTTGCCAATGAGGATGTTGAACTGCTTGTTTATAAGTATTAGGTTCTTGATTAACAGTGATAGCAAAAATATAAGCATAATGAGATGCAGAAAGGTTGTCATATGATAAAGACACAAATATGGGATCCAAAACATCAACATTAGCAATATTATAACAATGAAAATCTTTTAAGTAAGATGGGCGTTGAGAAACTCTTTCCGATTTTCTCAAACAACTTTCATTAATGTGATTAGAATGCAAATCAGATGCAGAATGAGGTGTATCATTTGTAAAATCAGATGTAGAATTTGAAACAGGTTCATTTTGAGGGGAAGGGATGTGATCAAATAAAAAGGAGTCATCAAAACACAAAGGATCAGGGATGTCATCATTATGAGTGGCCGGTTGATCATTAATTGAAGATGGATTATGAGAATATGGAAAAATGTGTTCGTGAAAGATAACATGTCTAGAAATGAAAATATTGCGAGTATGTAAGTCAAATACAACATAGCCTTTAGTTTCGAATTTATATCCCAAAAAAAAAACACACTTTCTTGCTCGCGGATCTAGTTTGTCTCTTTTTTGTAGTAAAGTGGAAGCAAATGAGAGACAACCAAATACTTTAAGATCAAGAAAAGTGGGTGGTTTTTGTAAGAAAATTTCATAAGGGGTAGGAAGCCGATTGATTAGAAAAACGGCATGAGTGAGAGCATATGACCAAAAACATTTAGGAAGGTGGGTCTGAAAAAGTAAAGAACGAGTGACATTTAGCAAGTGTCGATGTTTTCTTTCAACAACAGAGTTTTGTTGAGGTGTCTCTACACATGAAGTTTGATGTAAAATGCCCAAGGAAGAATAAAGATAAGACATGGCAAATTCAAGGCGATTATCACTCCTTATAACTTTGACTTTAGCAGAGTATTGTGTAGAGATGAATTTTAAAAAAATTTGAATGCAAGTTCTAGTTTTTGATTTTGATTTCATTAAATGAATCCAAGTAAAACGAGAAAAATCATCAACTATGGTTAGAAAACATTGGTGACCTTGTAAATAAACAGTACTAATTGGTCCTCATATGTCCATATGTAATAGTTCAAAACAATGTGAAGATGTATGCTCACTTGAGGGAAAAGGAATCCTTGTTTATTTAGCCAAAGGACAAAAATCACAAACAACGTTTTTATTTATTGAAATGTAAGGAAAAGTTGTACAAAGATGTTGCAAAACAGAAGTAGAAGGATGGCCTAATCTATAGTGCCATACATCAAAATCATGTAAATTGCTAGATCTTATAGAATTAGAAACAGATGAATCTGCCACAATTTTATTAGAATCTAAAATATGTAAAGAAGTGTCAGCATGACATGCAGGGCCCTGAGAGTGTAGGCTGAGAATGTAGAGGTTACTGATCAACTCAACATGCCCAATTGTCCTCTGGGTATGCAAATCCTGAAGAACACAAGAATTACAGGAAAACATAAGTTTGCAGTCCACAATTTTAGTTAATTGAGAAATAAAGATGAGACTAATACGAAATTGAGGCAAAAAAAGAACATTATTAATCTCAAATTGTTCTGAAAATTTAATTGAACCACAATACTGAGAAATCAAGGTGGTTCCATTGGGAAAAGAGACAGATATTGGTTGAATTTTGTAAAGACTAGTAAAGCAATGCAAATGAGGGCAGACATGATCACTAGCACCAGAATCTAAAATCCATGTAGAAGGGGAAGATAACATATTACCAGATTTGTTGATGTAGGAAACCATGTGAGTCTTGAGGTCTTCTGTAGATTGCTTATTTGAAGAAGACTCAGAATGGGATGACTTGAGGAGATTAATCAGATATTTGTATTCTTCTTTGGACAAGGAAAGATTGTTGTCATGATTTTGTTGCTCAACACTGTGGGTTCTTGATTGTTGGGAGTTACCTCTGTGATGAGAAGCAAGACTGTTGGAATCATTTTTTGAGGCTTCAATCTGAGTTTTGGATCAATAACCTGGAGGAAATCCATGTTTGAAGTAGCAGTTGTCAATGGTATGATTGGTTTTGTTGCAATTGGTGCAAAGCATTGGGGTTCTTGGACCTTTGCCACGACCTTTAGACTGATTTGAGAGATTTTTAGGGTTTGTGTAATTGATGGAAACAACGGTGGAATCATCAGAATGGTTAAAGTCTTGTTGAGACACTAATGAATACACTTTTGAAATTGAAGGTAAAGGATCCATTAAGAGAATTTGTGTGCGAACATTGCTGTAATTTGCATTAAGACCTTTCAAAAAACAGATAATATATTCCATATTCTTGTAATTGCGCATAGAATTTGAAAGAGAGAAAGTACAAGGGTTCACACAAGAGCAAGAAGGTGTAGGTCGAAGGTCTTCCAATTCATCCCAAAGGATTTTCATATCAGTAAAATATTTTGAGAGGGATCGATCTCCTTGTTGAGTGGAATGAAGATCACGAAGGAGATCAGAAACACTAAAAAAATTTCCTTTTGAGAATCAGTCCTCAAGATCTTTCCAAAGTTCAAATGCAGACTCAATGCAAATTGTACTTTGAAAAATATAGGGAGATAAGGTTCTGGTGATCCAAGAAAGCACCATGTTGTTGCATCTATCCCAAAGATCATATGTGGAATCAAGATAAGAAGGTTTAGGGAGAGTACCGTTGATGAACCTGATTTTGTTCTTGGAAGATAGAGCACGTTTCATTGCTCGACTCCAGTTGTGATAGTTGTGATCGGTGAGAGGAGTAGATACCAACACCGCACCGGGATTTTCGCTAGGATGAAGGAAGAATGGACTCCGTGGATCCTGCGATGGATCTTTGATTGTTTTGGATCCGGTCGGATTAACATCACGATCGGAATCGGAATTTGATTCGCTCATCGTGTTTGATGATCGGAGAAAGGTTGAAGAAGAAATGTGGCGGCGGAAGGGATAACCGAAACCCTAGGTTTCGTTTGAAACCATATTACAGAACTTGGTCTGATGAAGTAAAAAAAAAATCTGGTATTGATCAAATTATAATTGTTATTGATACACAGAGGGAGCGTGACCTATATATATGGTCAACAACAGCAATAATAAAAGGCAATAATAAATGGGTTAAATACTTATAAAGGAAACAAATAATTCTAATGTAAATGTCTCTAATACTTCTTTTATTTTTTTTACATTCAAAATGCTCCACAAACAAATTTCAAGAGCTAAATATGAAAATCACAAGTTTTGAAAAATTAAAACTATCCAAATAGAATCATTATCGAGTCAGAACATGAGTCCACCCTAAAATCTCTCTAGAATAAATATTGTCATCCCAATTAAGTTTTACAATAAGACCAAACCTATAAATGTTGTCCAAACTATCAAACTAAATGGTTGCATATTAAAAAAGAAAATAATGCAAAATACTCATAATTCTAGTAACTATACTTAAATTCAAATGAAAGTTTACATCCTAGAGATATCCTTGGACATGACGACAACTCTTCTATAATCTGACTTTTTTCCAAATGCATTCCATTAGTACTAACCCCAATTTTCATGTATTGTAAAAGAATCGCATTTTGCAATATACATGTTGCAAATCGAAAATCATTTTCTACACCTTGAAAATTAAAAATAGTACATGATCTGAGGTGAGACAAAACACATTCTAGAGCCAAAATCGGTGATTTCAATTCCTTGGATGAGTTGGTCTCCGTCCACTGTCAAAAGGATAAAAAATAACATTTATCAAAATATATGGGGGGGAAAAAGTTAACTAACAGATATTTAATTTTACAAACCTTTTTAATGAAAAGAATTTGAAGATTGGGACAATTGCGGAGCAGTTCTACTACACCATCCCAACAATGAAAAGAGTTGTAAAAAAACAATAGTTCAATACGAGTTAAGTTAGTAAACATTGGAATGGCTTCCAAAGAAGCCTCTGTAGACCCAAATCTTGTGATTATGCGTAGAAACTCGACATTATCAATACCATTAAATAAAGCATCCACCGAACTAATGCTCGCTCTAACCAACGTTGACAAGTTCAAGGATCTTAACCCTTCTTCAAGATTCATCCCACTACGTATATAGATACACTCTGCATGTAAATCTAGTAAGATAGGACAAAAAGAAAGAAAACTTATGTAATCATTCCAATTTTTAAAATCAACATATTTCAAATGTAGGGTTTTGAGCGATGGAAGATCAACACACAAAGTATCAATTGTAACATGTATCCTTTTAAGTTTGAGAACAACAAGGGTCGGAGAGATGAAAATATTGGGATTCAAGATGTGAAAATTAAGAGTAAGAATAATTTCCTCAACATGACGCCGTTTTGCGGCCTCTATCCATGCATTGAAGATACGACTACTATGATCTTGGTCTCGAAAACAACAATTAAGGTAAAAAGTTTGAAGAGATTGGTTGGTTGAAAGAGGAGAGAGCATGACACTATCCACAATACAACAGAAGCGATCGAAGGCGCGATGGGCGTCTGGCTCGGATTGATAGAAAGAGTCCTCCCAACCATAGTCGAAGTCAAGAACAGGTAGTGAATAGCAGAGTGGGGTCCACTGCTTTGAAAGAATGGTTGTAGTGAAAGCCAATTTGGTTGGAATAAAAGAATGTGACACAACAACTCATCTGATAAATTGCTGATCCTATCCACCATTATCGTTGAAATGGAGGAAGGAAGGGTTTGCAAGATCATGAGTGGTTGGTACAGGGAAATAGAAACAAATACGAGGTTATTAGGAGAGGAAAGAGTAAAGAGATACAAAATGATAGCCAAATTTAAAGCAAATAACCTTCACTCATATTGTGAATTAATAATGCTCGATTTAAAACTAACAAAAGCATATTACATAGAAAACAACGATCAAACAAAAAACAACACATGCAAAGTTAAGAGAAAAAACAAAAACATTGAGAAAAACAACACATGTAAAGTTAAGAGAAAAACCAAAAACAAAGAAAAACAACACATGCAACGTAATCACAAAAACAAATACGAGGGTAGCACGATTCAAAGTTATGTTGTAACTTTGTCTAAGGGATAAACATATAAAGGCAATATGTAATGTTAACTCTTCAATTTATATCACACAGTTTGGGGATTATACTAACTATCCATTTATTTATTGGCAGGAATCAAATTAATGTTACATCAATATTACACCGTTTAATATCATTTTATTCGATACATATTTTTTAAAATTGATTGTTGGATTGTAAGATTATATCACTTATTCGATGCATATTTTTTAAAATTGATTGTTGGATTGTAAGATTATATCACATATATCACTCATGTTAAATTTTACATTAATAAAAAATTATTTGATATGTTATCGAGGCTCATCAAGGTTAAAGATAACATTATAGTGTTGCATATATATGAGCTACTCTTAGGGAGGGGCGGATTCAGACTTTTGATTCATGTGTGGCTAAATTTTTAAAGAAACAATAATGCAAACTATATTTCTTCAAAAATAAAATAAAATAAAATAATGTAAATTATATTAAAAATAAGAAATAACATTGTTTGATACAATACATTACAATGAAAAAACACTTGCTACCGGTAAGAGCAAAGCCAAATTCAAAAGTTAATAAACCATATCAAATGTGTTGCATTTATTTTTTTTCCACAAGTTTTGCACAAAGATCTAAACGCCCTTTCAACTTATCAAATTTTGGGTCAAATCAAACATTTGTAACATAATTCTTAAATTAATAGCGTAACGCCACTTCCGGCACATCTATTAAACCATTCGGATAAAACTCAGTCATCCTTAATAATTTGTTCACATCAAAAGTTACAAATGACTTTGCAGGATCCAAACATGAAACACATTTTAAAAGAAATAGTTTACTCATTTACTGACTTGTTCTTTTGTGTTATATCTATTATTAAAAATAAATAAAAAATAAAAAGGAAAAGGCATGTGGGGCTTTAGCCACACATAGCCTGTGTGTGCATCCGCCTCTGCTCTTAGGTAAACATTGTGATGATGTGTCATGTCTAGAAAACTCTGCATCCTCTATGTAATATCCCGCACGAAAAATTTTCGTCAGTTATCAGTACCAGTTATTTTATCCTTTGAAATTTTTAAGAGAAGGGCAAAATGGTAATTGTGCATAAGACATTTCAGGACTAAATCATATTATTCTAACAGACTACGAGAGATGAGATATGCCGCTTAAAACTTTTACGGCATTTACCGGATATTTAGTTTAAAGAAGAATGTAAAAAAGGGCAAAATTGTCATTTTCACCAAATGGAGTATATAAGACAAAATATCTAAAAATTCTCTACACTTTTCTACACACTTCTCTCACTAGAAAATCAGATTTTCTTTTCCCCCTCTCTCTACTTCCATCGCCCCTTTCCTCTCTTTCTCACCAATCCACCAAAAAATTCATCATTTCTTCATGAGATTTTTGCAAGCTTTGCTATTTTCTTGAGCTTTGGAAGACATAGGGCCTTTAAGCAACTTGCTGCTCCTATTTTTCTTCTTAGAAGAAATTCGTTCAAGTGATTCTAGCAGGGGTTGAAGAAGTTAGAGCTAAGATGGTAATCATGTAGAGAAAATTGAAGCTTTGTGTTGTGTTTGGAGCATTAGAGGCAAGCTTGAGCAAGAAACAAGGATATTGAAGCTAGGGTTTGGCTTGGCAAGAAGATTGAAGCAAGGGCTGACTGTAAGTATAAACGATTCATAGCTTAAGTTGTGGTTAAGTTGCCATGAGTTGTTCCAATAGTTGCTATAATTGATTATTGAGTACAAGTTAGAATTTCGATGTAACTGGTTTAGGAGATGTGTATACATGTTTAGTTTGATTCTGGAAAATTTGAACAGAAATTGAATTGTTTAGGGGGTCTAAGTTGTCAGTTAAGCTGTTTTGAGCAAAATGCCTTAAATGACTAAGTTGTGAACTCAAACTGCTGTATAATTGATTTATAGGGCTGATCATTCATGTTGGAATATTGTGTGAAAGTTGTAATTGAAGTTGATATGATAAAAATCATAAGTTGCCAGTTAAGCCGTTGAAGAATAGCTTAAGTTGGAATTTAAGTTGTTTCAGGTATTATTTTGTAAAGACCAGTTTAGGAGAGATATGTTGAATTGGCATATGAGTAATGGAAAAATGATAAGCTGTTTCAGAAATGTTAAAAGTGCTTAAATGGTAATTAAGTTATTTTGGAAGTGCTTAAATAGCCAAACGGTGAACTTCTGGTGCAGATACTGAAATGGGAATTTTCGTATATGCTGGTGGATGAAGTAGGAGTCTGCCACAAGTGGGTTCGACTGTTTCAGAAAAATCAAGACCTATAAGTCAAGGCATAAGCTATTTTGGAAAGTGATTATGGAGTTAGCAAAAGCTACAAATTGAGGATAAGGTGTTTTGCCATTTCCGGGAGTGTTTCACGGTGAGTTCCTTTAGCTTAGAACCCACCTTCGAGATCGATTATAATTGTTAGATTATTGAGATAACTGGGATATTTAGACCATTTTTTTTATGATTTCTTGTCTTTTGGGGAAGCATGACTATTTTGCCATATGAATGGCACATTTGAAACAGAATAAATATGAGATAGCAGAATGATTATTTCTGAATTAGGTACCATTGTTAGTTTATTCTAAAATCTCTTTTATGTTGTTAATAAGTATGTATATGCTAGTATAAATGTTGGAGGGAAATTCTATCAAGGCAATTGATGTATATAATTATAGTAATGATTTGAAATGCAGTCTATGAGTAATATGCTCACAGTGAATTATCGAAGATCGCAGAAAAATGGAAATGAGTGGAAAAATTGAAATGAGTAACATGCTTATAGTAAATGAAAGAAAAAGAAAAAAAATAATAAATAAACAAATGTGAACTCCGTTTGCTACGACGAAGAGATAATGTAGCCTATGAGGTACGGCTCATAGTAACGAATGTGAAAACTCCGTTTGCTACAACGAAGAGATAATGTAGCCTATGAGGTACGGCTCATAGTAACAAAATGAAATAATTTCCGTTTGCTACAACGAAGAGATAATGTAGCCTATGAGGTACGGCTCATAGTAACAAATGAAACTTTAAATCAAGAAACGTGAAATAGTTTTAATGAAAATCTCAAAGCTTACAAAGAGTATGACTATATTTATTATATAATCAAGGTAGTATTTCAGACAGCGATTCTAGTTATCCCCTGATCGCTCAGATATGCATAAGGAAATCGTATAAACCCTAAATGAGTTGAGTTTATAAACAGATGGCGATCCTAGGGTCCCTGAGATTGCCTACAACCTAGGATAGGTGGAACTCACTGAGACATTTTGTCTCACCCCAATCCTTTTTTATTTATTTCAGATGTACAAGTTATTATACAACAGGATGGTTCGTGAAGAGAAAGCAGAAGTAGCTGGACCATATAAAGTTCACGTCAGTGATGTTATTTAAGAGGTATAAGACGGGCATTTCCATATCTTATTCAGAGGAAATTTTTATTATTGTAATTTTAATGTATCCACTGCCAAGTTTAACACATATGCTAGATATCCTAGGTAATGTCTAGTAGGGGTGTTACAATTTGGTATCAGAGCAGGTCGATTCAGATCGTGCCTTGGGTCATTAGAATTCAATAAAATGCAGTGGGACCATTGAGTTCCGGATATTTATTCTGAATGTCATGTCTAGCTGAGCCTGATCAACTCAGACTAGTATATGATAGTTAGAACAAATGTCTGAGAGCTGAATAGGACCTAGGAGGAATGAAGCGTCCGAAGAAGGAAAGTCAGGGTGTCAGGTTTTGTAATGAATCTTGTTAAGGAAGTATTTGACGCCAATGGTGGCTGGAAACTGAGAAGCTTAAGATTCTTCAAGGACGTATGGGATATGTTAAGATTAAGACAGAATACTCCGATATTGTTGAACGACACTTTTTATGTGGATACCGGAGAAGTAAGAGATCCAAGGTGATTAAGGGATGATTGCAACTTTGACATGAGCCGCAATATAAGAAGCAAAAGTAAGGTATAGAAGAAAGAAGTATTTCTAAAGGCGTAACTAGGACTGCGGGATCAGAAGAGGACTTGATATGATAAAATTATCCGCCGAAAAATGAAACTCATAAACTCTCAGTGGATGTAAAGTGTGTAAGAAGTGAATGACTCAGATGCCCGGAACGAGCTGAATTTTGATGTTTGAGTTGTTAAGCGAACTAATTAAGGAATAAGTAAATTATTTTCGAGCAGACAAAGAAATCCCCTCAATGCGAGCATTGAATGGACAACATAAGCCAGATAAATTATGTCAATTTAGTCGGATCTTCTGAATCTTAAGTGTCGGATTTATGAATCAGGGAGTGAAGATGCTATGCAGAAAAAAGAAAAAAAAAATCAAGGATGAATAAATAGTAGTAGAAAGATCTTTACGAGTCAAAGTATCTTTTTCAGGTGTATTTTTATTGGCAAAGAATTACAGAGAAGTTAAGTAAACGGGAGTTGTCCACTAAGGAAATTGAATCAGCCCCCCGTATCTATCAAGATTTACTAAATTGTCGTTGGGTTATTAAACACCAGTTTAATAGTGAATGGAAAAGTGATCCTAATGATGGCCAAATAGAAGATCTAAATTTTTCGATCGAAACTGAAAACAAAGATTAATGATAAACTCCCGGAGTTCAGTGAACTAACGGACGAATGATGTTGAGCTCTTTCAACATAAAATCAAGGACAAGGATGTGTTAATGCAAAGTATAGTTAATGCAAAATATAGTAAGTTGATGTGTTAAGGAGTTAAATATATTCCTTTGATGATTTTTCATATGCAATTGTTCCAAAACGCCAAAAGAATGACTTTGTAGACTAGAATGAATTTTGGGAGTCGAAGCTATCTCGGAGGAGATTGTAAGTGTAATTACCACTACGACAAGAAATGGAATAGATGGAAGTAAGCCTTAAACTGTCAAGTATATCTTAGTATGTAAATGATGTGAATGTGGGAATCATTCAAAGAACACCTTGCGAGAACAAGTAGTAGTATATGCTTAAGGGAAAATGCAGTATCTGGAAAGTTAGTGCTTGAAGAAGCAAGAAGTGTAAAGTTAGCTTCTCTGTTCATAATATGTAGTATTGAGATTGTGAAATTTATAGTATGGACGGATTAACATGCTTGATCGAAGGGAGTTGATAAATCAGAGTGGCGCATCGGAAAATTTATCGGTAAAGAAGTAACAGAATGTGCAAAAGTTTATGACCTTAGAATACAAATATTCATGGGAAATTTTAAGAGACGAACTAAGAATTTTCCAAGCCACATAATTCATAGATATTAAAAGTACAAGTAGTCGAAGAGAACGTAGTAAGAGTATGGCAGACATGTTCCCACCGAGTTAAATTTAAAGATGTTGGAATCGCCTATAGTATGTAACCTGGTTAATCAACGCGATGATTTTGAAGAATGAATTGAAAGTATCAGTTTAGTTTAAAAAGAGTCATGTATGAGGCAACAAATATGAATGTTGTATATAGAAGATTTTATTTTGGTTTGAAATACTATCATGAAATATAAGGTATAGTAACAAGTATTTGAGGGAAGAGATACTACTCAGAAAATTAATGCAAATGCTCAAATTCAATATTAGTCGTGAAGTTCGGAAATCTAAACTCCATATTTTTGGATGTAAAGGAGAGACTGATGTCACATAAGCTATAAATCATCTGTAATATACGATATGGAATTATCAGAAAGACTGAGAATATGTTCCCTATAGTAACAGACAGAACAATATTGTTCAAGAATGAAATGTAAATTTTGAAAAGATAAGTTCAAGAGGTCCATGACTATAGGTTTTGCTTATTTTGATAAGATAAAGGTGTATTATGATTGATTTAAGAATATTGAAAGTTTAGTACAGGTGAAACAAAGTCAGATGACTTTAGATATTTGTCATGTATTAGGCCATCAGTTGTACTACCTCGTGTGTTGTGTACTCGTCAGTCAGTGCACTATTTTTTCAGATAAGATTTACATATTTAATGTACTCGTCAGCTCAAGCCAATTGGTATTAATAGTTATGTTGTCAGAACCTTGTGTAGTAAAGGAAACCGATAATCTATTTGGGCTGAAAGAATTAGTCAGTAACAAATACGTGTTGGAATCTAAAGCCAAAGCTATAGAGGAATTATTAGCGCTATTAGCAACTAAATCCCTCAATTTCGAGGACGAAATTTCTTTAAGGGGGGTAGAATGTAATATCCCGCACGAAAAATTTTCGTCAGTTATCAGTACCAGTTATTTTATCCTTTGAAATTTTTAAGAGAAGGGCAAAATGGTAATTGTGCATAAGACATTTCAGGACTAAATCATATTATTCTAACAGACTACGAGAGATGAGATATGCCGCTTAAAACTTTTACGGCATTTACCGGATATTTAGTTTAAAGAAGAATGTAAAAAAGGGCAAAATTGTCATTTTCACCAAATGGAGTATATAAGACAAAATATCTAAAAATTCTCTACACTTTTCTACACACTTCTCTCACTAGAAAATCAGATTTTCTTTTCCCCCTCTCTCTACTTCCATCGCCCCTTTCCTCTCTTTCTCACCAATCCACCAAAAAATTCATCATTTCTTCATGAGATTTTTGCAAGCTTTGCTATTTTCTTGAGCTTTGGAAGACATAGGGCCTTTAAGCAACTTGCTGCTCCTATTTTTCTTCTTAGAAGAAATTCGTTCAAGTGATTCTAGCAGGGGTTGAAGAAGTTAGAGCTAAGATGGTAATCATGTAGAGAAAATTGAAGCTTTGTGTTGTGTTTGGAGCATTAGAGGCAAGCTTGAGCAAGAAACAAGGATATTGAAGCTAGGGTTTGGCTTGGCAAGAAGATTGAAGCAAGGGCTGACTGTAAGTATAAACGATTCATAGCTTAAGTTGTGGTTAAGTTGCCATGAGTTGTTCCAATAGTTGCTATAATTGATTATTGAGTACAAGTTAGAATTTCGATGTAACTGGTTTAGGAGATGTGTATACATGTTTAGTTTGATTCTGGAAAATTTGAACAGAAATTGAATTGTTTAGGGGGTCTAAGTTGTCAGTTAAGCTGTTTTGAGCAAAATGCCTTAAATGACTAAGTTGTGAACTCAAACTGCTGTATAATTGATTTATAGGGCTGATCATTCATGTTGGAATATTGTGTGAAAGTTGTAATTGAAGTTGATATGATAAAAATCATAAGTTGCCAGTTAAGCCGTTGAAGAATAGCTTAAGTTGGAATTTAAGTTGTTTCAGGTATTATTTTGTAAAGACCAGTTTAGGAGAGATATGTTGAATTGGCATATGAGTAATGGAAAAATGATAAGCTGTTTCAGAAATGTTAAAAGTGCTTAAATGGTAATTAAGTTATTTTGGAAGTGCTTAAATAGCCAAACGGTGAACTTCTGGTGCAGATACTGAAATGGGAATTTTCGTATATGCTGGTGGATGAAGTAGGAGTCTGCCACAAGTGGGTTCGACTGTTTCAGAAAAATCAAGACCTATAAGTCAAGGCATAAGCTATTTTGGAAAGTGATTATGGAGTTAGCAAAAGCTACAAATTGAGGATAAGGTGTTTTGCCATTTCCGGGAGTGTTTCACGGTGAGTTCCTTTAGCTTAGAACCCACCTTCGAGATCGATTATAATTGTTAGATTATTGAGATAACTGGGATATTTAGACCATTTTTTTTATGATTTCTTGTCTTTTGGGGAAGCATGACTATTTTGCCATATGAATGGCACATTTGAAACAGAATAAATATGAGATAGCAGAATGATTATTTCTGAATTAGGTACCATTGTTAGTTTATTCTAAAATCTCTTTTATGTTGTTAATAAGTATGTATATGCTAGTATAAATGTTGGAGGGAAATTCTATCAAGGCAATTGATGTATATAATTATAGTAATGATTTGAAATGCAGTCTATGAGTAATATGCTCACAGTGAATTATCGAAGATCGCAGAAAAATGGAAATGAGTGGAAAAATTGAAATGAGTAACATGCTTATAGTAAATGAAAGAAAAAGAAAAAATATAATAAATAAACAAATGTGAACTCCGTTTGCTACGACGAAGAGATAATGTAGCCTATGAGGTACGGCTCATAGTAACGAATGTGAAAACTCCGTTTGCTACAACGAAGAGATAATGTAGCCTATGAGGTACGGCTCATAGTAACAAAATGAAATAATTTCCGTTTGCTACAACGAAGAGATAATGTAGCCTATGAGGTACGGCTCATAGTAACAAATGAAACTTTAAATCAAGAAACGTGAAATAGTTTTAATGAAAATCTCAAAGCTTACAAAGAGTATGACTATATTTATTATATAATCAAGGTAGTATTTCAGACAGCGATTCTAGTTATCCCCTGATCGCTCAGATATGCATAAGGAAATCGTATAAACCCTAAATGAGTTGAGTTTATAAACAGATGGCGATCCTAGGGTCCCTGAGATTGCCTACAACCTAGGATAGGTGGAACTCACTGAGACATTTTGTCTCACCCCAATCCTTTTTTATTTATTTCAGATGTACAAGTTATTATACAACAGGATGGTTCGTGAAGAGAAAGCAGAAGTAGCTGGACCATATAAAGTTCACGTCAGTGATGTTATTTAAGAGGTATAAGACGGGCATTTCCATATCTTATTCAGAGGAAATTTTTATTATTGTAATTTTAATGTATCCACTGCCAAGTTTAACACATATGCTAGATATCCTAGGTAATGTCTAGTAGGGGTGTTACACTCTAAGAAGATAAAGCTTCAATGAATTTGATCATCAACTCATAATCATAACATACACCAAAAATATAGGTAAAATTACATGATTTGTCTCTCAATTTCAAGTAACACTTTTGTATTTTATCTCTTTTTTTCCTGATTTAGCCTTTTATGTTATAAAATGTCAATATAATTATCCTTTTTTATCTTTGTCAAAAAAAAATATCCTTTTTTATCAAAAAGAAATTTCAAAACTCCAAACAAAATCATCAAAAACTAATCAAACTTATTAACAAATCCAAATCTTTATCATACAAACCTAAAAACTCATATTTCATTGAAAAAATCTCATAAAAAAATATAAGATATTGACATTTTATAACATAAAGGACTAAATAAAGACAAAAAGGATAAAAGACGAAAGTGTTACCTTTTAAGTTAGGGTCGAATTATGTAATTTTACCAAAAATATATTTTAATTCAAGGAATCATGCCAAGCACGTGGAGCTTGACGTAGACCATATATATATATATATATATATATATATATATATATATATATATATATTAAATTACTGAACAAGTTAACAAATTTTCACTTAATTCAAAGCACAAAATATAATATAATAATAAATAATATTATTCACATTTACTTAAAATAGGCCGGTCTAATAGGCCTAAGAGGCTTTTTGAATGGCTTGTGGTCTGGCCTTTTAAGTTAAATAGGCTTCTAAAAATGTCTAGGCCTTCTCTATTTAAGAAAAAAGCCTGGTCTGGTCTGACATGTCGTAGGTTAGGTCATAGGCCCCTATAGACCGGTCTGGCCTATTCCCATCTAAGAGGGTCTTAACATGATAGACTTGGTTGCACAGCGAGTGTCGAAATCTTAACCCTGTCATGTACTGTGTAAATCTTAAGGATTTACACAGTAGATTTTAAGAATAAATGAGGGTAGTAATTATAAGTGAGGTAATTGTAAGGTAATTGAATAATGCTTGTATATTATTTGAGAGATTACACGATACATTTATGTAGCAAGAGCTGTTACAAATCATAAAATAAAATGAATACAATTGAATGGAAATTAAATAGTGCTGAAGTCAATGAAATGCTGCCAGCTATATGCAGAGGAGTCAACTATGTATGTAATGGTTGGAACAATTAAGCTGTTCCAGTACGCCCCCTCAAGATGAAGGTTCCATCAACAACCTTCATCTTGGTACTCAGTTCTTGAAATCTGGACGTTGCCAATGGCTTTGTTAAAAGATCCGCAATTTGATCCTTCATAGAAACATGATTGACTTGAAGTTTTCCTGCCTGGACTTGTTCTCTGACAAAGTGATAGTCCATAGAAATATGTTTCATCCGAGAGTGAAGGATTGGATTAGAACAAACATAAGTGGCACTAACATTGTCACATAGGAGCTTTGGAGGTTGTGACATGGGTATGTGCAGTTCAGGTAATAAGTTTGTGAGCCATATAATTTCAGTTGTGGCTGTAGCAACTGCCCTGTATTCGGCCTCAGTTGAGGAACGTGCTACTGTTCTCTGTTTTTTGGATAGCCCATGATATCGGATTTCCACCAAAAAATATTAGATAGGCTGAGGTGGATGTGCGATCATATGGATTACCACCCCAATCTGCATCAGTATAAGCCATGAGCTGCAATGATGTTGGTTTCCTTAGCATGATACCAAAATTGATAGTAGATTTGAGATATCGCAGTAACCTTTTAAGGTGTTGTAAATGGAGTGTAGTTGGCTTATGCATGAATTGAGACAATTTATTTATAGCAAATGAGAGGTCCGGCCTTGTGAGGTTGAGATACTGCAATGCTCCTATGATTTTTCTGTAATGGGTGGAGTCAGTAGCTGCTGTTCCATCATGTAAGGTAAGAATGGCAGTAGGTGCTGGTTTGGCTCCTTCCATCTCAAAATTTTCAAGAATGTCCCTGATGTATTTATGTTGTGAGAGAAGAAGACCTTCAGTTGTAGGAATAATTTCAACAATGAGTTGGTCTTGCCTTGTCCAATATTCATAGTCTCAATGAATTACTTAATGTGGCTACACAGTTTGATGAACCCATGACTTCTACATTTGAGTTAAACGTTCAATGTTAGGGCTAACAGGGCACTTGGTTGCACCAACACCAACAAACCATTGTCCACTCAATTTACTCATTCCAACATCACACACATGATTATAATTGGTAGTATGAGTATTTATATCCTACATGTAAAGTCAGCTCCAAGTTAATCTTGAAGCTTGGATCATACTCCCAAACACACGTACAACAAGGCATAAATTCTTTTATGAACTCCCTTAGATATTTTCTATGGTATCAAAGTTGAACTAGTTGACTTACAAAATTATTTGTATTCATCCCCTAAGCCATTAATTGTGTGAAGGACCAAATCATCATCACAAGAGCGGAATTGATGATAGCAAGCTCATTTGCCATTGCCTTGATGTCATGGAGGTATTCTGACACATATTTTGAGCATTTGTTGGATCGAGAGAACTTTTCTTTAAGGTAAATGATTGTAGATCTGGTTTTGCTTGCAAAGGTTTTCTTGAGAATGTCCCAAGCTTGCTTTGAACTTGTGAAAATGCCCTTTGAAAAAGTTTCTATTGATTTCAAATGACAAAAGATTATCATCCTAAGTTATGATACTTCTATAGCAATTGCTTACAGGCTTTATTGTAAGTTATTTCAGTAATCTTTAATCTATATCCTTCTGTAGCAAGCAATAGCTTCTCAAAATCATGTTAATTTGACCATTTTAAGGCTATTCTTATGTCAAGGGTTGAAGGAAAGTGTAATCTATCCACGCGACTTCACCCTTGCTGCACAAGTTCTAAACATTTTGCCTAAATATTCTGAAGATTGTAAGCATCTATTGTCCAGTAGATGCTAAGTTATATGGAAGAACTAATAATCCCTTATTGTTTAGATTGGAATTGGAATAATCTTAGAACTAAATATTCATAGTCAACATTAATTAATATGCTAAAAATTCATAGCCAACACGAATGAAAAATGACAAAGATACTACAGTATTTGTTATGGTTTACTTAACAAACAAGCATACACATACATTCTGCTATTACAGATAAGCATTCAGTTAAAATATTGGTGACTTCCAGTTTAGCATTATACTATGCCATATGTTCAAAGATACTACTAATTAATATGCTAAAAATTCATAGTCAGCATTTCTATGAAAAATCCAAAAAAAAACTCTGGACCTAATCATTGTAGCACTTCCTTTGTATCCTAATCAAATGAAAATTCCAAATAACCAAATGAGGGACCTTTCTTAAATGAGTAAACCTTCTCCTTAAATTCTTTCATAGCCTTAGATTTTGCCATCTTTGGATTATCGAAGAAGAAACTCATCCTCTCCAACATCTTGCCCTTTTCCAAAAGAAATTCAGCTAAAAATAATAGCTCCGGCTCGTCACCATCAACTTTTTCAAAGTTCACAATCTGGAGAGTAGATGTCAAACACTCAGGGACAACAGCTAAATTCAGAAGCTCTTTGGCAAACTTCGGTAGTTTCTGTTCATTAATCATCAAACAAAGTTAAAAAAGATACTCGTATAAAAAGAGCAAACAAATTAGCGAAAGCCTATAAGTAGTCACAATAAAGGAAAAAAAAGACTTGGTGCAACTTCTAAGAATATAGAGCAGCCATAGTTAAGTTACTACTTCCAATTATTAAATACTAACCTTGAGAATTAGTGTTTTGAGAACTGGTGATCTTTGAAGTAGGCCTAAAATAACTTCAATGGTAACTAAGCCAAGCTCCAAATGGCTCAAATTTGCCAGTTCAGGTAGAGCAGATATAGAGTTCACAGCTTCTGATTGTGTTAGGACCTAGATGACATAAAGAAACTGATTTTGTATTGCGACAAAAGAAATACAAATTTGATCATAGATAACAAACTTATGAATAAACAATCCACAAATTTTGTAACAATTAATGAATAGAAAAGAAAACAATTCAACATATGTATGTGTTTTCTATCAACTAAAATCAATAATAAGTTACAAAGAATTCAATATTTGACATCACAAATTTAGTGTTAGAAAAAGTTAGACAATATGCTTACCTCTGACCCTTTAAGTTTGATACACTTCACTTGATGGAAATGCTGGAAAAGTTGAAAAGCATAGCATGTTGTCTCTGGATGAATGTTCTCACACTGGTATAAATAGATTTTGACAGAAGCAGAAGACCGAAAACCACAACCTGACAAGTCAATTTGTTGCGATACACCACAACCACGGTAACTGAATTCTTTGAGATACAAAACATTAAATTTGATTGATTGGCATTGTAGGTCTTCAAGGTATTCGTGTATCAAAATACTTTCGAGCAGAGAAGCTTCTACAATAACATCCTTTCCACTTGACCAATTGCAGTTCCTGATCTCAAACTTTTTGAGAAGTGGTAAGCTAAGTGTAAGACAATTAGAAGAGGGGTCGATGTCAAAATAGATACCAGACAAGTTCAGATGTTTCAGATGTCCAAAATGAACAGAATTGGTAGGAACTTTGATGGTGGTGAACATCTTAAGCTCCAATTTCAATTCTTCAAGCAGTGTGGAATTTAAAAGATAATTGGATGTGCTAGCAGAAAACGGTAGTCCATAAACAGATGAATGGATCATTAAATTTTTCACTCCCCTGTTCAAGACGGAAGAGATCCATATATTGAGATCAGCGACATCATGCCTGTTATAGATCACCAAAGAAAACTTTTCCAACATTCTTGAAGTTGAACTATTATTAGTAAAAAGAAGTGCCTTGTAGACAAAGTTTACAAAGTACTTCTCAAATTTCTTGTGATCAAACCTCACTTCCCTCAAATCTGAAAAGCTCGAACTGTTTCCACCATGGTAGAGTGCATCCCTTGAAACAGAACAACTTTGACACAAAGCCAAACCAGCATAGCCCACCTAAAACCACAGAGTGAGTTCGTTTACTATCAAATAAGGCTCATGCAGACAGACAAAAATACGAAATAAGCAAATTAGTCCATATTGTTGTAAGGGTTTGCAATTTAGTATCTCAATTTTACAAACCAAAAAAAACATTTTGAAAACCAAAAAAAACTAACAAGCTTGTTGATAATAATATTAAAAAAGGTTTAGCGTTAAATAACCATAACAAGAGGAAGAATAGAAAAATGACCTTATCACAGACATAGAAAATAGAGAGAGAAGCAGCTTCGCAGTGAGCGCAGATTCGACAAGAATATTCGCCGTCGTAGAGACCATCATCAAAGTCTAGCTTGGTGATGAATTTCCAGTTATTTATCCATTTCTTTGACAAAACGGAGGTCCTAAATGCATCTGTTGTTGGCAGAAAAGATAAAATGTGACTTATAAGTTGTGGTTCATATAGCTTGCTGTGGAGTATGTCTTCTTCAGTATCATGTTTTTTCTTTCCTGTGCTACTGGAACCAGACTCCATGTTTTCCTTGGCCTGATTCTACAGTGATATGAAAACAAGCATAATATTAAATAACCATAACAATAATGAACTACTAGAAATAAAGCTTGGCTTCAAAAAAGTTGGAAAAAAGCATCATTGTGCGAAAGAAAATAAGCATTAATGAACTTACAAACCATAACAATAAATAACCCAGTGTACGGAGGATATAAATTTCTGTGAGACAGAAGTTTAAACTAAAAAATTACCATGCTAACATCCAATCATAAACATAAATAGGCCACAACACTAGGCATAAAATCTGCATGAAATCCCACTTGGACATTTATAGATTCTATTTTCTTTTTTTATAATGTAATATTCAGCACCGTTGATGATATCTTATAACCAAAGCAACAACAGGGTCAAATTTAGCAGCACCTGTTACAATCTAAAGTAGCACAAGCGCGCAAAACTAAGGCACGGATCGGGAAGCAACAAAGAGGCCATTAAAGATATTTCACTTCAGGGAAGGTCAACAACCAAATAGCTCAATGAAGCCAAAACATTTTTAATTTTTGTTTCAACTAGCTAACTAGCTGTTACCATATTTTATTTTGGGCACTACCTTGCCACTCACTTTTTTACCCTATTTCCTAAACTTCAAAGAAGTCAGATGAACACAAAAGCATATCGAACACCAATACAACACAGCATCAGTGAGAATGAAAAGATTGAACGCCAACACAACACAATAGATTGAGCACCAACATAACACAATGAAAAATTGAGATGTAATGAAATGAAAAACTGAAAAGCAGATTGAACTCCAAACACAATACCAATCAAGATGAAACCAAGAACTCCTTAAGTTTTCCTCTATTGCCAATTGATCTATCTATATATATATATATATATATATATATATATATATATATATATATATATATATATAAACAGATCAATCTACAAGAGCAAGATAAGGGATAATTGTTTTTTTTAAAAAAGAGGGACAGTCCGGTGCACTAAAGCTCCCGCATACGGGCCGGGAAGTGGTCCCGCCATTTGGTGTATTGTACACAACCTTACTCTGTTTTTTACACAAGAGGCTGTTTGCAGGAGATAAGGGTAATTTATCACAACAAAATTCAGAAATGAATTGATTCACAAAAAAATAATGTGGAAAGTGTTTGTTACAAAAGTATAAGTCAAAATGTGTTAATACAGAAGCAATTATGTTCGAAAAAACAGAAGGGTGGGAAAAACCACAATAAAAAAAAAAAGCAGAAACTCATGTATATGATAAAGAATTGATGATAGTGGTGGCACCACGTATGTGATCACAATTGGAATATCACAAGCTTCTTAATAATGCCAACATATTCCAGTAACAAACACAATCAAACGACTCGGACAACAAATAGAACTTAGAAAAATTCTCACTTTCAATGCAATAGAGCAAAACAAAATTAAAACGATTAATCCAAACATAATCGTTATCGAGTCACAATGGTAGTCCGCCCTAGAATTTGTCAATACTAAAACCATCATATACTAAACATATCATTATCCTTAACAGAGTTTGTACAAAAATGAACAAAAAATAAAAGGGCTTAAACAACTAAATACAAAACGAAAAACAGCTTAAATTCGTATTACATTGCTATTTCTACAAAAACAGCATTAAAAAAACGAAAAACCGCTTAAATGGCAAGATTAAAAAGTGCTTCTTCAAAAACAGCTTAAACAAAACAGCTTAAATTCATATAACATGCATACTTCAACAAAAAACAGCATAAACAAAACGAAAAACAGCTTAACCAAAGAGCTTATACGAAATGAAGTCAGCTTATACATGCAAAGATTCAAACCCAGCACTTGAACACATCATAAAAACATCATCTTTGATGATAAATGTTTTCATGCAAGCTTAATTAACGAAAAGGGCAAGTGGAAAAGAATCCAGCAGCTCAACACATAAAAAAAATTAAAAAAATTAAAAAAAGTAAAAGCACATTGTAAAATCTGATATTAGATGAAAACATAAAAAAGAAAAAGCAATTCCAACACCAACACATTTAAGAATATCATAAAAAATCAACAGAAACAGCGAAAAATTGGTAAAAAAGATTTACCAGGAAGAAGAGTTTATGAATCGAAAACTATAATGAGTAAGAAATGTAGATAACAAAAAAATTAGAGAAAGATAGAAGAGAGAGAAACATACGCTGGTTGAGAGAGAGAGAGAGAGAGTATTGGAATTGATATGATTTCAGTTTTGAAGAGGGCTTCTCAGCTACAGGAATACCAAAACTTGTACTGAAGTGACATCTATTTGATCAGTGTGCAGAAAAAGTTTGAAAACCACTTTTCTCCAAGCTTGGCTGTTGGAGGGAAAAGAGTTTGAGCGACTTAAAGTGTCGCCAAGTATGCATTGACCGATCAAAATTGGTTTGCGGAGTTAAAATTGCAACATAAAGTAAAATTAAGAACTTAGAAAGAGTTGTTTTTTTTAGGAAGGCAAAAATGTAATTAAACTTTTTTAAAATGACAAAGAGTTTTGATTGAATACAACAAGACTTTTTTAAATGACAAAGAGTATTGATTAAATACCTAAAGACTTTTTCATCATTAGAAAATCTTTTAAAATCCTCTATAATCTTAATCCTATAGTGTTCATGGTTCACTAGTACAATTTTGTTTTAGTAATTTTGATTTGCTTGAATTAAGTATGAGAAATATTGTTTAACCATTTCTAATACAGTTTATTTAAAATTTGATTTTTTTTTTACGATTAAAAGTTTTGAAATGAGGCACAGAGAAAATTTCGTCAAAGTAATATGCAATATTTTTTTCAAGGGAAAAGGGCAATCTACTACAATAGTTATGATTTCATCCCCATCTTCCTTTCTTGTAGTTCATGACAGATTTTTCACATTTCTTTTGATACCATCGCTACTAAATACCAATTTCTTTGAATAGTTTTTGTTTTACAAAGTAGTAAGTACTGTACAGAATAATACAAGACAGAACTACACAACACACAAGGCAGAATAGTACATGATAAATTTTAATAACATTGAATAATTTTTTGTTTTATATGATTTTTGGGGACGAAATGTTATTTTGGTATTTTAGACAACTTGTACGTGGGACAAAAAGTTGTGATGTGGTTTGGCGAGGGACAAAAATATCAGTTTTTGTCATGTCCCTTGCCTCCAGTTTGTTCTGTACCTAAAACAGTTTTACAAATCAAACACTGGACAACTGGAGTTGTTCTGTCATGCCCTTCATTTTTTTAGCAAATCAAACGCACTCTATGGTTTATGACATAATTTTTCCATTAAGAGAGTTGGAATGTTGTGTACTCTAGTTGTTTCTCTCGGAGCATAGTTGGAGTATACGTTTACACATACCTAGTTGATAGTAAGTATGTACGGTTATGGACTTAACAATAAATTGGGTTTTAATGGAAGACCGATTTTGAACAAAAGAGAGAATTAGATGACATTCAAGGATTTGAGATTCATTTTGGAGATATTGATTTGTGGTTCATGTACCGACCATTTTCTATTAGTCCTTGTGATACATCAAATGTCATGTTATTGTATAACATGTGTCATATCATTACTTAATATAATTATTTAACGTCAGAGACTAAAGTGATAACAGAAGTGTAAAGTCAATGACTTCTTTGTATTTAATCCTGAGTCAAGGACCTTTGTGACAGCGAGGTGCATAGTCATGGACTGAAGTGATTATTTTCTTATAAAACAATTATTGATCAAATTTTATTTATTTTTTGGGTCAAAATATCCATTAAAAACAACAACTTTTTGACTTTCATAAAATAGAATATATTCAACTTTTCATCATTTCTCAATACAAAATTTTTATATTAGTCTCGTTAACTAGTGCTCTGAACCACCAGTTAATATTTCCCTTATTTTTTTAGTGGAACTCTAAATTGTAAGCTTAAGAAATCGTGTATTTCTTCTTCTTCTTAAAAAAAATAGTGGATTAATACACTAAAAATAAAAATATTTCAAAGCGTTGAAGATGAAACACGAATAATAGATATACACGACACTACTATTACCAACTACACTTCCATTATCCAGATTCAGATCATAGTAATTTCAATCATTAATTATTAAACTCCATAGTCATAATTATTATTATATTGCATATTCAATTAATTCCACCCAATTATTTTTTAATTTCACAAAAACCCCAAAATTTTGACTTAACAACACAACAAGTTCATATGCATGTCGATGTAGATCAAACACACAAGAACCAAAATTCTCACATTTGAATCCAACCCATTTCATATCTAACCTTGAAATCAAGCTACAATGAAAAAAGTTTGGATTTTGATGATGATAATAATGATGGGTCATATTGATATTACAAAAGGGCAATGGATTTTGTGTTCTAGTATCTCAAATTAAATGTTCCATATAGCTAGAAAAAGTTTTTTTTTGAAGGAATATAGCTAGAAAATGTTAGCAAGCTTCGAAATCTAGTAATGCAAGTTATACTGAAACGAGATTTCTAAGAAACAGAAGTTAAATATAATAGCTTTCACCTCCACAAAATGAATAAAAATTATATAATAGAATGTTGCACAAAGAGTAATAATAAAATGCATGTGCTTTAATACTTAACAATCAAGGATTCAGACAAAATATTGAATTACTATGCCATATGTTCAAAGAGACTACTAATTAATATGCTACAAATCCATAGTCAACATAATATGAAAATTCCAAATAACCAAAAGAAGGACTTTTCTTAAACTCTTTCATAGCCTTAGATTTTGCAAGCATTGAATTACCGAAGAAGAAACTCATCCTCTCCAACAATGTTATGAAACATGGCATCTATAGAAGAAATGAGAAAAAACTCAAATATGCTAAAAATTCATAGTCAACATTTCTATGAAAAGTCCAAAGAAAAATTTGTGGTCCTAATCATTGTAGCATTTCCTTTGTAACCTAATCATATCAAAATTCCAAATAACCAAAAGAGGGACCTTTCTTAAATGAGTAAACCTTTCTTAAATTCTTTCATATATATATATATATATATATATATATATATATATATATATATATATATATATATATATAAAGTTTGTGCTTTATCAGCAACAGACTCGGTCACAAATTCATGTTCTTCAATGGGATCAAGAAGAAAATTAAACATATCCAAATATCAGTCACAACCTATGAAGCACGAATACAGACAGGGATACTGACACGCCAACACAACTAATAATTACAAGTATCGGTGTCAAGCCTAATATGAGGAGTGTATGTGCTTCATAGGTCACAATCAGTATCATTAGTACAAGAATTATTTTTAGAGAAGGGAAAAATATGTTGAAGTTGCAAATTTACGGTAAAAGAAATTATATTCATTAATGTGTAATAGCATTAATAAAGTTATATGTATAACTAGTCAACATATGAAGCTCGTCGTTTGAAGAAGGAAATGTTATTGTTTAAGGTGGATTTTGAAAAGGCATACAATTCTGTGGATTTATCTTATTTGGACATGGTTATGCAAAAAAATGAATTTCCCGACTCTTTGGAGGAAGTGGATGTCTGCTTGTGTTGGGACGGCAACGGCTTCGGTGTTGGTTAACGGATGTCCTACGGAGGAATTTCCTATGGAACGTGGTCTGCGTCAGGGTGACCCTCTTTCTCCGTTTCTTTTTTTGTTGGCTGCTGAAAGGTTTAATGTTATTATGCTGGCTGTTATAGCGGCGGGGTTGTTTAATGGATATCGGGTGGGACGTGACAACGCCTTGTGTCTGTCTCACCTTCAGTTTGCTGAAGATACTCTGATAATTAGATATAAGAGTTGGTTAAACGTGCGTTCTATGCAGGCTGTCTTGTTATTATTCGAACAGGTGTCAGGACTTAAGGTAAATTTTCACAAAAGCATGATTACTGGGGTAAATGTTTCTGATTCCTGGTTGTACGAGGCTGCCATGGTTTTGAACTGTCGGGTTGGATCTCTTCCATTTGTGTACTTGGGGTTGCCTATTGGTGGGGATTCGCGGAAGCTTGATTTTTGGAGACCGATTTTGAACAATATAACCTCTAGATTGTCGAACTGGAATTGCAAATTTCTTTCGTTTGGTGGTCGTCTGATCCTTCTGAAGTCAGTCCTGTCATCCCTGCCGGTTTACTTTCTTTCCTTCTTCAAGGCCCCCACAGGTATAATTTCTTCTATCGAATTTTTATTTAAAAACTTTTTTTTGGGGAGGTGGTGAGAGTGTTAGAAAGATCACTTGGTTGACTGGGACACTGTGTGTTTACTGAAAGCGGAGGGGGGATGTTAGGCGTTAGGAGGTTGCATGAGTTTAATATAGCGTTGCTTGGGAAGTGGTGTTGGCGTATGCTGGTTGATAAGGATGGGTTATGGTATCGAGTCCTAAAGGCTAGATACGGTGAGGAGGGAGGGCGGTTGTTGGATGGGGGAGAGAACAGGTCCGCTTGGTGGAGGATGATGTGTGGTATTCGTATAGGTGTAGGGTTGGGGATGGGGAATTGGTTTGAGGATAATGTTCGTCGGGTGGTTGGCGGAGGCAATACCACTTATTTTTGGTTAGATAATTGGGTGGGGGGAGTGCCCTTACGCATACAATTTCCCCCCCTTTTTGATCTGGCTGAAAATAAAGGGGCGTCGGTGAGGGAGATGGCGATGAGAAGGTGGGGCTTGGGAGTGGCGGTGGCGTCTTTTGGCGTGGGAAGAGGATTCCGTTGTGGAATGCTTGTCCTTGTTGTGTAATGTTGTTTTGCAGGATTCTACTCTTGATAGGTGGCGTTGGATTCTTGATCCTATTAGCGGTTATACCGTTAAGGGGACTTATCAGCACCTCACGTTGTCTGCCAGGGAGCGGTTATGGTGCATAAGGAAATCCTTATGCACCGTGCATAAATCCCAACATAATTGCTTCCTACACCCCCCAAAGGAAACCAAACAAAACAAAACGAACCAAATGCGTAAATAAACTGAATCATCACCATCATTCATTATCATCACCATTGGAATCTTCAATCTCATCATCAACACCGTCGTTCATCATCATCACCTTACCGGAATGCCAAAACCATTTTGCTGTGGAAATGGTTTCCAGAATCTTCAATCTCATCATCAACATCGTCGTTCATCATCATCACCGTCGTCATCACTGTACCGGAATGCCAAAATCATTTTGCTGTGGAAAACCATTAGATGTACTTAATGGTTTTCAGCAGTTGTACTCCAAAACCATCAGATGTACTTAATGGTTTTCAGCAGTTTCCCAGCCATAAATCCCAGCCCATGGGTGCGGAAATTCGTGCAGTTATGGTGAAAATCACGAACCCGAATCCACAGTTCCACCTCCAAACCCAGAACCATCGCAACCCACGCCAGAACTCCCAAGAACACGAAGAAGAAGCTAGCGAGACAACAGAGATGGGAAGCAAAGAAAGCAGCGGTGAAGGAGCATAAGAAGAAGGAAACCAAACGGAAACGAAAGGAATGTGAACAAAGTTAAAACCTAGATCTACACTGTTTGGTTGTTTATCTCTGAAAACCGAGTCCGGATTTGGATTATAGATGGAAAAGGACTTTTAAAAGTGAAAAAATTGAAATCGGAGCCATTTCCTACTACTCTGGTGGCGGCGCCGCTGCCCTAGGGCGGCCGACCACCGCGCCAGAGGTGTGTAGAAGATGAAGCTTCATCCCAGATCGGTTTCTTAGAGAGAGAGTGAGAGAAAATTTGTTTTTCAAAAGAGTAGAGAGAGAAAGGACAAACACAAAATGAAAGAAATCTGATGGTTGTGAAGTGTTTATGCACGGTGCATAAGGAAATGGCTTATGCACCATAACTTTTGCCTGTCTGCCATACCTTTAGAGACTGGCCTTTTTAATGCTGCCTGGTTGAAACATGTTTTGTTAAAGGTGTCTATGTTCGTTTGGAGATTACTTCGCAATCGACTCCCCACCAAAGATAATCTTCTCCGTAGGAGAGTCATCACGCATGACGACACTATTTGTGCGGGTGGGTGTGGCTGTCCGGAGTCGTCCGGTCATCTATTTTTTCATTGCGACTTTTTTGGTAGCTTGTGGCAACTTGTTTATTAGTGGATTGGTATCATCTTCACACCTCTTCAATCCGTCCGAGAACATCTTCATCAATTTGGACATTTGGCGGGATTACCGAAGTCGACTCATTCTTTTCTCCAAGTGATCTGGCACGCCGGCTGCTGGGTTGTCTGGAAGGAAAGAAATAGCATAATTTTTTCCCACACAACTCAGGATTTGGCGCATTTATTGGATAGAGTTAAGTTTATGTCTTTTGCTTGGTTGAAAGCTAAAATGCTTACCTTCGCTTTCAGTTATACTGACTGGTGGCGGCACCCTTTGCTATGTATAGGTGTTACGTAATAGCTTTATTTTTTTTGGTTGAAAGCTAAAATGTTTACCTTCGCTTTCAGTTGTTTGCTTTTGGCACCAGACATTAACTTTGTAACTTGATTGGGTGATTCTCTTTTGCACATCTTGTGCGAGGGGCACCACTCTTGATATTTTAATTCCATTTTGATTTCTTCAAAAAAACTAGTCAACATAATGAGACATGCCAATATTTTTTTTCTCAAAGCTGATCAAACATCAATGGTTAGTATCAATAGCTTTATTATTTTTGTCTATATGGAATGAATTAAAATTATAAAGTAAACAACTTAAAGTCTTATAAGAAAATACTCATTACAACATTTAATATTATTGTAAATTGATTCACAATTTTCTTGAATCAATTAACAAAGGGAAGCATCTTATAAACACATCAAATATTGGTAAATGCATGATTTATTAATTAAAGAAAAGATAAAAACATAAAAAAAATGGTTATGTACTTCCTAAAACTTTTTGATGTAGAAAACATAGTTAATATTCTTTCAAAAAAAATTAATATATCATTAAATTTTAATTTTAATTAAAATTTAAACATTAAATAAATCACACACAATTTTTTTTTCTTCATCCTCATGGATTAAATATGACCGTAGAGGTCATGGATTTCAATGACAAATAACATTACCAACTATTCACGAATCACTTATGTATCTTGCAAAGAATATACAGCTCTTTCTCTCATTCTTCACGTATTATATATGACTTTTGAGGCATGCATATCATGTTAAATAAATATTATATATGTTTAGAATATAAAGTGAGTGTAAATTTTTACATCTATTACATTTATGGTTCTATTATCTATCAAATATCATATATTTTTTTTATAGATAACCGCATTAAATTTTCTAGCATTTATTGAAAAATTATTAATTATATCATTTATTACTTTGAAATTAGATAAGCAATATCAACAATGTTAATTACTCATTTGATCTTTCATATATTCTTATGTATTTTTTTTCTTTTTCTTTCTTCTTTCTTTAATGAATGTGTAAAATAAAATACGCGTCGACCAACACACGAGTATCCATTTTTACTCCTATAATTATTAACATATACTATTGGACAAAATGTATAGTGCCTTATTAAATATTTATGTATCCCAAAAAAAAATTGATATATAATCAAAATACCTATCTAACTAACTAGTATGTTAGAATGAGAGATCATATTTATACATTAAATATTTATATATTCCCTAAAAAAATATGTATAAATATTATGGTTAATATGTTTTTACCCCATGTAATTTGGGTGACTTCTGTTTTATCCCCTGTAAAAAAAAAAAAGTTTAAATCTCAACCTTGTAATTTGAAGATTCTTTCGAAATAGACCCTGTAATTTGAAGATTCTTTTGTTTTAGACCCTGAGGCCATCTAATTGTGCAAGCATGACGACGTGGCATGTTGAGTCAACATTTTTGGATGATGTGGCGCGCTGATTGTAAAATTAATTTTGTTTTTAATTTTTTATTTTCATTTATATTAATTTAAAAATAAATAAAAAAGAAAATTAATTTTAAAAATATAAAAAAATTCAGATTATTTTTTTCAAAATTGAAACAATCAGTAAAATAAAAAAATTCAGATTTTTTTTTCGAAAATTTAATTCTAGAATTTTAGAAAATTTGAAAATTAATATTTTGAAATTAAAAAAGATCAAAAAAATACAGATTTTATTTTCTAATATGATATAAAATTTTGTAAATTAATTTTGAAAATAAAGAAAAAAACCAAAAGTTACAATATATATTTCAAAATAAATTTGAAATTAAAATAAGTTCAGATTTTTTATAATAATTTTTTTTTCTTCTAAAAAATCAAAATTCTGGAAAATAAGATAAGTTTCTAATTTTATAAAATAAAATTATTTTAATTTCTGTAAAAAAAAGTATTCTGGAAATTAAAATATATATTTTTTCAAAATAACTTTTCTATTTTTTCTAAAAAAGTTATAAATTTGGAAAAAAAAATTTGAAAAATATTATCTCATTTTTTGTTTTTATTTTGGAAAAAATTTAAAAAATATTATTTCAAATTTGTCTGTTTTTTGTTGGTTTTCTGTTTTTTTCCGAGGGTTTTGGCCTAGTCCCCCCTCTTGTAATTTTCACCCTTTTTTTTTATAAAATTTGAGATTGGCGGTATAGGATGGGAGTTCATCGGTGTGCCAATCTAGTTGGGATGTCATTGCTTCTCCTTGATGCCTGTCCTCTCTCTTGGTTTACCTAAAAAAAAAATTGTTTTACTAATTTATGAAATATATTTCTTATATTTACAATTTTTTTAATTTCAAATTCGTTTTTCTAAATTATGTTTTTTTTAAAATAAAATTCCTGAATTTTTTACTTTTTTTAGAAAATTCGGTTTATTTTCGAAAATATTTTGGTTTTTACGATTTTTTATTTTCAAAAATTAATTTTCAAATTTTTTAAATTATTTTTTATTTTTAAAAATAATAAATTTTACAGTCAGCGTGCCACATAATCTGAGATGCACAGTGAGCATGCCACATCAAAATTTTGTCCAGTCAGATGACCTTAGGGTCTAAAACGAAATAATCTTAAATTACAAGGTTGAAATCTAAACTTTTTATTTTTACAAGGGGTAAAACAGAACTCGTCCAAATTACAGGGAGGTAAATACATATTAACCCTAAATACTAATATACTATCCCTCTAACAAGTATGTTAGAATGAGAAAAAGATGAGACAAGTAATTAATATTCTTTAGATTAATTAGTAAAAAAAATATTTGTTAGATTAAATAATCGGATGTAACTTAATTATAAAATAGACAAACATGTTAAGAAAGAAAATGAAGTGGAAATAAGTAAAGCAAAGAGGAGTGCTAGCAACACCCTTTTTTTAATCTTCTCTCTAGTAATTTTTTTAATTCTCCCTAATATTTTATTCTCTCATTAAATGTTGTAATGACTAATTTTTTAGAAGACTTAAGTTGTTTACTTTATACTTTTAATTTATTCCGTATAAACAAAAATAATAAAGTCCTTGATACTAATCATTGATGTTTGATCAGTTTTGAGAAAAAATATTGGTGGTGTTGTATTGTGTTGTTATGTTTTTTATATTTATTTATATGCTACTCAGTATGGCGTGTCTCATTATGTTGACTAATTATACATATAACATTATTAATGCTATTACACATTAATGAATTTAATTTCTTTTACCGTAAATTTGCAACTTAATTACAAGTGTCGGTATCGTGTTGCTTGTCTGACACTGGGACATGCATAATCCGAGGAGTGTCAGTGCGTCATAGAATCATAGGTCACAACTAGTATCATTAGTACAAGAATTATTTGTAGAGAAGGGAAAAATATGTTCATGGAAAACAACATTCCCTACAAATAAATATTACGCAAGCCATAAACAACATACAAAAGAAACATAGAGAAAGAGGGAACCTGAGAGTTGTTCAAGCGTGATGACAACATAATGCGGTGTCGCGGCGATGACAACGGAACAAAGCTGCTGATAAAGGATTTCATGACCCTGGAAAATGAAAATCACAATGTGAACGAAAGAACTTTGATACAGGTTAATTGAGAAGAAAATGAATTCGGTGTTACCGTTGCAGGAAAGAGGGAAAGACACTGAATCGCAGAATGTGAATCTTTCTTGATAGTGAAGATGCAGATTTTTTTTTTGTTGGTAATTTTGACATAATTAAAAAATATAATGTGCCAGAAGGATTTAGATCGGTGGCATTTAGGGTGGAAAATTGTAAAAAAAAATTATTATTTTCTTCGACCTTTAGGAGCATCACCACCGATTTCTCAAAATAAAAAACAACACAAATGTTTCTTGTCATCTTCTACTTTTAAATCAGAATTTAGCTTAGCAGATCAGACGGTGGTTAGGCGACAAAGTTGTCGCGATGGAAAACAGTGGCGTTGTTGTGTTTAGAAATCTCAATTTCCTCGGTGATTTCCAAACAAAAGTTACATATTTACTATGCGGATAATTAATTTCACTGTTTTATCAAACATGGTATTAATCGAATATGGGAGTGAAATCCACATAACAAGCGACATCGATGGCGATAGCGAATCAAATCCTGATCAATCATCGATAATCAAATGAAATCAAAACATATAGTAATCCTTCATTATTATACAAATAGACGGGTTAAACCTGAGTTGTGAGAAAATGATGAAATTGGGTCCTTTGCCTGCACTTATGATCATGATAGAAAATAGTGGTATTCTTTGGATAGATGGGTGAAAGGTACGAGAGTAAAACAATTAATATTTTCTTTTTTTAATTATAACAAGTTGAAACGGTTGGAACACAATTGGGTTGTACAATTCCTCAAAGGTTTTGATGATAACAAAATATTAAAGAACAATGAGATATGCTAATATTTGTTCAAGTATGCAGGACTATAGAATAAAATATATTGATGAATTGAACATGTATAAGAGCAACAAAAGCACTAAAGAAACTTAAAAGACTATGGTAGAAAATATGAAGAAAGGTCAACCATATGTCAATATCTTGTATCAGAATAAAGGATGCTACTCAGAAGCTGAAGAATCTCATCATACTCAGAAGGCTTTGTCATACTTGAAAGACCTCCAGACTCAGAAGATCTTGAGGCACACAAACTCCACGTCAGATTTGTCGTGATCTATAACTGTCTCTATCAAGGATCTGATAGTACAATTTTGTCTTCTTCTAACCACGTGTAGAAACATACAAAGAACTTCAAGGATAAAGAGAATGAACGGATAATTTTAGTTTCAACAAAGGAATTTCAAATGATTATTTAACGAAATTATCCATATCAGGCAATGGTCTAACATCCTTGATTTGAAGCTTCTCAATGAATCTAAATGCGTTGACACTCTTCTCTAACGTCTCTCAAATCTTTGCTTATATAAGGAGCTGAAGACCTGAAGAAGAATAATAAGACTTTACTATTTTTACTGTTCTATTACTTTGAAATTTCTTATCAAAGTTTGTATCTTAGAAATTCTAAGTTGTAAAGAGTTTGTTTTGGATTGTAAGATCACATTTGTTTATTTGTAAACAAAAGATGTGTCTTGTCTACGCGCTTGAGCATTAGAAGTCTCTTTCAGTTGTGATTGAACATTTGAAGTCTCTTGCATGTGTGTTTGAGCACTAAAAGTCTCTTCAGTAGTGGTTGAGCAATAAAAGTCTCTTGCACGTGCTTGAATAGCGGAAGTCTCTTTTAGTAATGATTGAGCAATAAAAGTCTCTTGCCTGTGTGCTTTAGCATTAGAAGTCTTTTGCAAATGTGCTTGAGCATTTAGAAGTCTCTTGGAAGAGTCATTGAACGATTGTAATCTAGTGAGATTATAGTGAAATCCTGGAAAAGCAAGGGGACTGGACTACTCATGTTTAGTGGGAGGAATCAATATACTATGACCAGTACCGAACACTTAGAAAAAGAATTCGAAAAAGCCAACACAATTCAAACTCTTCATTTTTGTATTTTTGTCACCTTCAGAAACCGGCATCGTCCTACTTTGATTTTTTTCATGTTTACCTCAGATATAAAATTTTATTACAAATCTGCCCCACTTGAAAATTTAAATACCAAATTGCTCTAGTTGAAATTTTGAAGCATGAGAATGCCATATAAAATGGCGCACTTGCTGGTGACGTGGCTGCGAGTATACCAATTGAAATGACGGACTCGTGACACTTTTTTTTTTTTCCTTTTTTGTTGTTGTTTTATATTATTGTTTTTTCAAATTTTAATTATTAAAACATTAATTAGAAATATTTTAAAATTAGACTAATAAATTTAATAATAAAATATTACAACAATAATGTTTTTTTTTTGAACAAGCAAAATAGAAATATATTAACTTTGACGCGCAATTGTTACAGCACAAAGTGTGTCAGAACAATCACGAAAATACAAACAGTCAAGTCAAGAATACAAAGCAGTGAGTCGATGCCCATACATAAGAGCGGGTTCGACCACCAAAAATGAGTTCCAAAACTAAGTATATCATTACTAGCTTTCAACCACCACAAGGAATATGATTTTACTTTATCTAACATTTGTAGTAGAGAGCTCTGTTTGTTCCTAAATAACCTGTCATTACGATCATTCCACAAAATCCAAACGCATAAGAGCCAAATAAGGTGAAAAAAAGACCTTCGAGCTTTCAAACCACCAGCATAATGAATAAATTGGAAAAGATGGTCTGAAATAACCTGAGCTTCGACCCCTTGAACGCATAGCCTAGCCTGAACCAACGACCACAAAGCTCCACTCGATGGACAAATCAGAAACAAATGATTCAGGTCCTCGACATGCCCACATCCGCCAATACACATCCGCGCCTCCAAAGATATGATTCCACGATTGGCCAAATTCTCTTTAGTAGGTAACCGATCCCTCAGCAACCGCCAAGCAAATATAGAGACTTTTAGAGGTACCTGTTTATGCCAAATTAACTCCAAATTTTGATGTATAGGGGGTTGTTCATGCGATGTCAGTAAGTCATACACACCTCGGACGGAATACCCACCAATATGATCCGGTAACCAAAGCCACCTATCAGAAGAAGAAACCTGCAAAGTAACTGTGAGTAAAAGATCCCTACACTCCTCTACCAATTCTTCCTCCCAAGCCCACAAACGACTGCGCCACTGCCACGCCTCCCCTCCCACCTCTACACCCAACAAAAACATGTTCCTAACCGTGACCGCTTTATTGACAGACAAGTCATAAAGCCGGCTAAACTGCTCACACAACGGGACATCACCATACCACCTATCATGCCAAAAATCAATATCGGCTCCATCCCCCACCCTTCTCCTAACACACGACGAAAACCATCCCTCAGCACCCTCACGTATCCCATCTCTAATCGTCACTATCTCCCGCCACCAAGAAGAACAACTTCGGCCCCCATCCTCCAAACCTCCTCCCACCACACCATACCTAGCCACCAACACCTTACGCCACAACCCATCTCTCTCTACTAACAACCTCCAACACCATTTTCCCACCAACATTGAACTCCCTCAACCTCCTAACACCCAACCCTCCGTACTCCCTCCTCATACATAAAGAATTCCAACCAACCCAAGTAACTGTTTTTTTTACCCTCACTCCCTCCCCAAAAATTTTTATTTAACAAAGATTCAATGGAAGAGATTATACCTGCCGGAGCTTTGAAAAAGGAAAGTGCATACACATGAAGTGCAGTCTGGACAGATTTGAGGAGAAACAGGCGACCACCGAAAGAGAGGAACCGACTATGCCAACCAGACAATCTAGTTTTAATTCGATTAACAACAGGCTCCCAAAATAATAACCGGCGCGGATCGCCACCGATCGGAAGACCCAAATAGAGAAACGTCACTTTACCCCCTTTGCAACCCAACACTAAAGCCGCTTAGACAACCAAGAAGCATTAATGTTGACCCCAACAAGAGAGCTTTTATGGAAGTTAACTTTTAGACCAGACATAGCCTCAAACAAAACCAAACCAGCTCGCATCACACGTACATTACCCCAACTTTTATTACCAATTAAGAGAGTGTCATCAGCAAACTATAAATGGGATACCACTACCTAATTTGCGCCTCCCACCTTATAGCCCGTAAAGGTACCATTTTCGACCAAGGCTTTCATCAAAACATTCAACCCTTCCGCTACCAAAAGGAACAGAAAAAGAGAAAGAGGGTCACCCTGTCTAAGACCCCTTTCCATTTGAAACTCATCCGTAGGACTGCCATTCACAAGAACTGAAGCCTTAGCAGTAGTGACACACTCTTTGATCCATTTCCTACACAAAGTCGGAAAAAACATACTACCCATAACCTCATCAAGATACCCTCACTCAATAGAGTCATACGCCTTTTCGAAGTCCACTTTGAACATCAAGAGATATTTACTTAGTTTCCGGGCCTCATCAACCACCTCGTTGGCTATCAAATATCCATCAAGGATTTGTCTGTTTTTTACAAAAGCAGATTGAACCTCTGACACAACACTGCCAATTACCTGTCTCAACCTATTTGCTAAAATTTTTGCCAGAATTTTATAAAGATTACTCACCAATGAGATAGGCCGAAAATCATGCAAAGACTGAGGGCTCGCAACCTTAGGAATAAGAGAAATGACCGTAGAATTTATCCCTTTCGAGAGTTTCCCGTTCCTATGAAATTCTGAAGTAAACCGCACTATATCTTCTTTCATCTCATTCCAGAAGTTCTTAATAAACCCAAAATTGATGCCATCAGGACCCGGACTCTTGAAACTGTCACAATCCCACACTGTCGTCTTAACTTCATCCACTGAAAACGGTTTCGTCAAGGTACCCATTTCCATGAAAGAGAGCCTTCGAAACTGCAAGTTTCCCACGGAAGGTTGCGGCCCAGGACTAGATAAGAAATGATTCTGAAAATGCATGAAAACAACTTGACGGACAGGGTTCACACCCTCCACAATCGTCCCATTCACCATGATCGAAGAAAGAGAATTGTGCCGCCGTCTACCAGCTAGAAAAATTTGGAATTAGCATCACCATCACGAAGCCAACTTAATCGCGACTGATGCCAACAGATGCTAGTATTAAGACGAGACAGAGAATGAATATCCGTGGAAATACCATGTAATTCTTCCAACTCTTCCTCCGACAGAGCCGTCTCCTCCCCTTTGCCATCAAGGACCGCCTGCCTATTCTTCAAACCATCGATCTTTGTCGTTAAGTTATGAGTGTGGGACGCATGCCAATCTTTCAGCGCCACTTTGATCATTTTCAATTTTTCTTTTAGGACATACCCGCCCCACCCATGGACTTCGAAGGAACTCCATTTTTCCTGAACAAAAGTATTGTAACCCGGCATATCCTGCCAACACTTCAACAGCCGCAGAGGTCTCGGTCCCCAATTTTGGTCATCAACCGACAAAAGAATTGGACAGTGATCAGAAAGACCTCTCAAATGAACCACTTGTAAACAATTAGGCCAAAGCAGACACCACTATTCAAATAAGAAGAACCTGTCCAGCCTACTCATCGAACGCCTGTCTCCCTTAAACCACGTGAACTTTCGGTTGTTTAAAGGTAAATAAATTAAAACACAAGCTTCAATAAACTCATTAAAAGAGGTAAACTCTTGAGTAGGATGAACATCCCGCACGGACCACCTTTCTTCCAAAGACCAAACAGAATTAAAGTCCCCACACAAACACACATTTCGACTACCCAAAGAATGCAAACACGCTGCTAACGAATCCCACAAAGCCTGTTTAGCTCTCTGATCACAAGGCGCATACAAGTTGAAAAGATAAAACTCGTCATTCGATTTAATAAACCTACCATGGATCATCAAAAAGCGGTCCCCTCGCACCGAAGCCCAAACCTCCACCTCTGACGTGTCCCAAACAGTAAGTAAACCACCTGATGCCCCCACCGAAGAACTATAGGAATAATCATGCTTCGAGTTCCCCCACAACGACGTACATAAAAACCCATCTATCAACTGCAGTTTAGTTTCTTGGAGACATAACACGAAAGGCAACTTCTCCTTCACCAAATCCTTGACTTCCTTACGCTTCTCCCACCCACCCAACCCCCACACATTCCATGACACCAAACTCATCACACACACCCTCACCCCGACGACCACACCCCCACCACCTAACACCCTCCTCCAGCCGATCCCTCTCTCTAGAAAGAACATCAAACATATTATGAGTGTCCCCTTCAAAATGTAACCCTATAGCCTTCCCAATACCCCACACATCCTCAGCAGCCTCCTTCTCTTTCCCATGTAAAACCACCCAATTATTCCAATCTTTATTAACAGACTCCGAAGATAAAGCTTTGTCAGAAGTACCCCGGGACATTTCTTCACCAACGGATGTAGACACAACCGACATCTTCCTCTAACTAGCTCTTTTTTTTCTAGAGTTTTTAACACTGCACTTCTATCTTTGCTCGATAAACGAGCCATCTTTTTCAGAGTAAGGACTGTGTGACGAAGTTCACCACCAATTTTCCTACGTTTAGTGTCAACTCCTTCTTCCAGTCTATTCTTAACTTTTCTCTTACATGCCTTAAAAATTTTCCTTTTAGTCGCAAAAATTACACCGGCGCCCCCATGATGATCCTTCAACCATTTTGTACTCCATGGTCCCGACAACACCGACTTTCCGGCCACAAGTGGCTCTGACACAGCCGAAGCGCGCCCTATACCTTCTTCCTGAGCCACAGCTTGCTTACTTTTTGCATCAATTACGTTACTAACTAGAACACTCCCATCCACCCCCTTAGGCATATCACCATCAAGAAGCTCATTCACATCAGTCGCGATAACCTTGGCACCCTTAACCACTGGAGTCAACACCGGACCCGATGGTGAACTCTGCATTAGCACCCCATCAAGAACATTATCCGATTGAGCTTGCGACCCTAACTCTGACTCAGCTGCATGAGTAACTGTCTGACTGTTATCATCTGTTCTATCAACTTCCTTTGCCACATTCTCAGAAAACACATCCTCCTCCGCTATTTCCTTCACAAAATGTTCAACAAAAGCGTCCACGTTTTCGCCCGCTTCTGGATCACCATGCACCTCCACCCTTTCAGACTGTGACTGCTGGTCCTCCTCTTCTTCAAAAAGGCACGCGTCTTCACCAAGGTTAAAATCCCATTCCTCAACAATCTTGACTTCAACTAACTGTCCGTCGATCAGAAATTTATCAACACAAGAAGCGACCTCCAACAATGGTGTCGCAATCAGAACGCAAGCATAGTCAAGTCTTCCTCTGTCCAGAGTCATCTCATCCGATCGTAGATAAGACCCACTGTCCATCACACATAATTTGAAAAAAATTCTCATTCCATGCATGAATCAGAATGCCATATAGTCTCATCCATGCTCCCCTTTGAAAAGGAAGCACTTCTTTATCCCACCGTACTATATTCGAAAATAATAAGTCAAAAAAATATTTAGCACCTTCTATCATGGCAGCAGTTTCCCTTTCTGAATTACTTCGTAAGAAAACTCTATCCGCTTCCATCGGAATAACGTCTAAGTCCGCAAACCCAGCATCCACGACTTGATTCTGAACAACCGTTATCGCCTCCCCGTTCACCACATTTACAAACACTCCGGAGCGTGCCCATTGAACGTCATTCTCATTAGGGCGATATATCCGCACCAAATTCCTAACGGTCGATTGTTGTCTATCATCCACGTGCACCTCGACCTCCCTCGACAATCTTGCGTCTTCCACCATATTACGAACACCATTAGGAGCCTGGCATTCCTTCCCTTGCCCGCCCTTAGCATAACGATTCAACACCGAAATATCGACCTGCCCCACCGACACAATGTTACTTCCAACACCAGCTTGCTTCATAACCACGACATCTCCCAACATTTCGTCCTTGCTCTTACCAACGTCTACCCTTTCATCCTTCCCCTCATCAACAACATTACGATCGAAACGAGCAACCCTTGCCCTAACTCAGAAGTTACCAAAGCAAACAACATTAACCGCCTTTAATAATTTACCAACGTCCCTTACCTTAGAATAACGAACAAACCCATAATTTTCCCCGTAAACATTCCTTCTACTCGGAACCACCACCTCCTCCAATAACCCACAAACCTCGAAACCCTTTCGCAAATAAAAATTGGACAATTGCGGTGGAAAATTAATAAAATAGAAGGTTACGAACCGTTTGTACGGGGAGACATCGTGATGGTCTGTACCACCAACAAGAGTATCTCGCACTTGTAACCCATTCACGACATCACTATCTTCGCTCGGCCTCTTCAGGTTTCCATCAAAAGCATCTCGCCGCCGAACCTGCAAAACATGTGGAGGTCGCATACCAGGTTGCACCGATCCCCTATTCGTTCTGTACCGGTCACCGTTCCGTAAGTCTGCTGTAACCCTAACCCTAGATTGTCTGTTCCCATAATCATTCCAATCTCCCTGCTGCCAGTTCCCTTTCATTCTGTCCCGACCGCTGCTAGCCTGTCCCTGTGCTTTCCCTCATCGCCGACTCACGACATGCCAATCATCCCCATCCTTCCCCCTATGTGGCACCCTGCTTAGATCCCTTCCCCCTAGTGAACCTCCCCTCCGGCGAATAGGGCCACCGGTGTGGTGGCACACCTCTCTCTCCTAGTCTATCGCTCACTCTCATGTTTTTTTTTTTGGTGAATATTCATTTAGCGTTAAACAAACATGTCATCAGTTCGAACATAACTACTTAATAAAAAGATTAATGTGACAGACGTCGGTCTTTTTGTCAAATGGTATACAAAATTAAGAAGAATTTTTTACACGAGGTTACAATTTTAGGGAGAGGGTGGTCGATACAACAATAATGTTTATTACATTTTTTTTGACAAACAATAATGTTTATTACATTAATACTTATCACAATGTAAAATACCAATTAGATAAAATTAATTAGCCTTGTTTTTTTTGTTCAATAGCCTAGTGGCTAGATCAGACACTTTTTAAAGTGTGGAGAAATGGAAAATCCGGAGTTCAAACCCAGCCTCTGCAAATATTATCCCTGATAGCTACCAACTGAACTATTCTTACGAGATATTAACCTTGTTTAATTAGTGTTCAATATATATATATTTTTTAATGTTCAGTCTCAACTGAATTTGATTTATTTCTCAACCGAACTTTAAATTATTAATTTTTTATGTAAGAAATTGTGGATTAAGACAAAAAGAAAAAGTAAAATATTTCAAAGCGTTGAAGATTAAACACGACGACACTACCATTACCAACTACACTTCCATTATCCAGATTCAGATCATAGTAATTTAAATCATTAAATTATTAAACTTCATAATCATCATTATTATTTCATTTAATATAACTATATATCATTAAATATTAATTTCACAAAAGCCCCAAATTTTGACTTAACATACAAAAACTTCATATGCATGTCGATGTAGATCAAACACACAAGAACCAAAATTCTCACATTTGAATCCAACCCATTTCATATCTAACCTTGAAATCAAGCTACAATGAAAAAAGTTTGGATTTTGATGATGATGATAATGATTGGTCATATTGATATTACAAAAGGGGCAAAGAAGGTATCATGGAAGGTACACACACTGTTTTCTGTTGAATGTCAGAATTACTTTGATTGGCAAACTGTTGGTTTGATGAATAGTTATAGGAAAGCTAAACAACCTGGTCCTATTACAAGGCTTCTTAGTTGTACTGATGAAGAGAAGAAGAATTATAAAGGGATGCATTTGGCTCCTACTTTTGAAGTTCCTTCTATGAGTAGACATCCTAAAACTGGTGATTGGTAAGATATTAATACTTATGATGATTTGTGTAGTATTTATAATTTAGATTGAAGGTGTGTTCGGTGTCTGATAAGTGTAGTTACACTCAATCACTTTTGTTTTGTTGATTTATCAACAGTATCTAGGTGTCAGTGTTGTGTCTGGTGTCTATGTCTGTGTCGGTGCTTCATATAGATGCTTCGTATAGATGATGATGCTAATACTAATAATTATTATTGTTTTTAGTGTTGAAATTGTTTTTTTTGTGAAGTTTTTTAGTTTTGATGTTTTAGGAATGTTTTTGAATTTGGATTGTGAAATGTGGATTGGTTTGTGTGGTTATATGTAAAGTTATGTAAATGTGGTTGGCTTTAGTAGATTGGTTTGGGTGGTTAAATGTGAAGTGATGTTAATTTTAATGTAGTTGACTTTGGTAAACTGGTTTGTCTTAATGTGATATTTGGCACCTACTTTTGAAGTTCCTTCTATGAGTGGACACCCTAAAACTGGTAACTGGTAAAAATCTTATTCATATGCAAATTTTTTTAGTATAGTCACTTCAGATTGAAGGTGTGTCTGTTTGACATCTGCACAATCAATTATACTTTTTTTGTTTGTTATTATCGGTGTCTTGTCTACGTGTCAATGTTGTATCTGGTGTCAATGTGGTTGACTTTAGTATAGACACTTCAGATTGAAGGTGTGTTAGTGTCCGATATATGCTCAATCAATTGTCTATTTTTTGTTTGTTATTATCGGCGTCCAGGTATCATTGTTGTATCTAGTGTCCATACACGTGTCAGTGGTTAGATGTGAAGTGATGTTAATGTGAATTTGGTAAATTGGTTTGTGTGGTTAAATGCAAAGCGATGTTAATGTGGTTGACTTTGGTAGATTGATTTGTGTGGTTAAATGTGAAGTAATTTTAATGTGGTTGACTTTATATTCTCCATGATATTGTCTTCAACAGATAAAAGACGCACATTTACAATTGAAGGTGTGTCCAATATTAATGTGGTTGACTTTATATTCTCTAGATTGAAGTTGTGTCCGGCATGTCGGATAGGTAGTGGTGTCTGATTTATGCACATTCACATGTACTTTTTTGTCTGTTATTATCGGTGTCTATGTGCCAGTGTTGTATCTAATGTCCATGTATGAGTCAGCGTTGTATCTGACGTCCATGTATGTATCAGTGTTTCTTAGATGTTGATACTAATACTGATAATAATTATTGTTGAAAGTGAACTTTTTTTGTTGTGTTTTTAGGAATGTTTTTAATTTGGGTTGTGAATTGTAGATTAGTTTGTATGGTGAAATCTGAAGTGATGTTAATGTGGTTGACTTCGGTAGATTAGTTTCGGTGGTTAAATGTGAAGTGATAACGTGGTTGACTTTATATTGTACAAAGCAGGCAGCTTGGTTGGTAACCTGAGGGACACCGAAGAAGTACTAACCAGGAGATCCAGGGTTCACATCCTGGAAACTAACATAACCCACTAACATTTGCTTATCTGAAAAAATGTTCTGCTCAGGCATGCCTTGGGGTTAGTGTTTGTTATCGCTTGAAACTATGTGCAGATGTTGTGGATTGCTGTGGTAGTGAAATTATTTCCTTGAATTATTTTGCACTAGATTTATGTGTTTCAACGGCTAAATATACTGTAAATAGGGTAATATGTGTTGATTCTATGTAATTACGATAAATAGGGAAACTGTGAATCCTTGAAACCAGCCTATGTGGTTTCATTCAATCACTTCTATTTTCTCAATCATTATCAACATCTACATGTCCGTCTCTGTGTCTGTGTTAGTGCTTCATAGATGCTGATACTGATACTAATAGTTATTATGGTTATCAGTGGATTTTTATTTTGCTATTTTTCTATTTTAATAGTTATTATGGTTATCAGATTGTGAAATGTAGATTGGTTCGTGTAGTTAATTGTGAAATGATGTTAATGTGGTTTACTTTGGTAGTTTGGTTTTTGAGTGTTTTCAATGTTGGTTATTGGAATATTCTTGAAGTCTGCTCGATGTGTTGTGTGTGTGTGTAGTTTTTGCTACATACAGTAACTGCTGCTGTTGTTCTTAGGCATACTTCGGGGTCAGTGTTTGTTATTTCTTTAAACTGTCTGTGCAAATATGGCCTTGTAGTTTGCTGTAGTAGTGAAATGATTTCTGTGAATTCTGCTCTTGATTTGTATGTTTCAATTGTTCAATACTATAATGTAAATTGGGTACTTATGCCCTGATTCTATGTAATTACGATCAATAGGGTAGCTACAAATCCTTGTAATTAATTTATGGTTCTTGTATATGTAATATTCTCCGCTGTGTAATTCAGAAACAAAAAATACATCATTTGTGTCTCATCCTATGTAACACTGATAGTTTAGGTTGATGACTCGTACGACACTAACACGTGTAATTACATTCGTTCACTTCCATTTTCGCAAATTATTACCCATGTCTACATGTGAGTGCCCGTGTCGTGTCTGGTGTTTTTGTTTGTGTAGTAATTCATAGGTCTCGTTTCTTTTTCTTCTTAACAACAATATAATTGATTGCTGAAATCTCTGCATGCTGGTTGCTGTATCTTCTACTTCTCCGAGTACTTATGAATTTTGATGTTGACAAGAAGATTTTCGTTGTCACCAATTTTGCTGCTCTTGCTTCATATTGAAAGTATTTCTGTTAGTATTTTGGAATTATTTAAGTCGCTGTCCTCTCCCATATCCCCGCTTAACATGTCCCTTTAGCAAATATGATGCTTCATTACCAAAAAAATTGTATATAAAGCATAATCATTTTCCCGAGATAACAAAATGAGAAATATTTTTTTGACCTCTATGCAGGTACCCTGCTATAAACAAACCTGCCGGGGTAGTACATTGGCTTAAACATAGTAAGGATGCAAAAAATGTTGATTGGGTTCTCATTCTGGACGCAGACATGATTATCCGTGGTCCAATTTTACCTTGGGAACTTGGTGCAGAGAAAGGAAAGCCTGTTGCAGCATATTATGGGTATTCATTAATTTCTTACTCGTTTCTTACAGACTCCAAATAGCGATATTCAGTAAAAAAAAGTCATGTTATAAACAACTTAAGTAAGCACTAATAGCATAAACGGTTATTATATGAGTGATTATGTATAAGTTATTTCTATAGCAAAAGATAAAAAAAAGTCAAACTCTATTCATGTAAGGTATTAGTTGTTTTCATAAGCTATCCTAGAGAGCTTATGGAAATAAGCTGAAAAGAACTTATGGATTTGTCATAAGCTGTTTCCTTAAGCTCCTCCAATTTGGAAGGATGCTTATGGACTTGTACAACTTACAATGGCAATAAACAAATTTTAGCAGGATAGAAAAAAGTTGGATGCTTAAGCCTTTATGAATCAGAGAACAGGGTTTTGTTAAAATAAAAACTGGAAGATCTTTGCTTTGAAGTTATGAAACTGGATTAAATCTCATGGAGTAAATATATATGTCGTGTATTTAATGTTTGATTTTTTATTTTCTGGTTCATGATTGAAACATGTTATGTACCGAATTTTTTTGTCCAGGTATTTAAAAGGTTGTGACAATATTTTGGCTAAGCTGCACACAAAAAATCCAGATCTGTGCGACAAAGTTGGCGGGCTTTTGGCCTTTCATATCAGTGACCTTCGACGATTTGCCCCCTTGTGGCTTTCTAAAACAGAAGAAGTACGGGAAGATAAGGAACACTGGGCGACAAACATAACTGGAGACATCTATGGGAAAGGATGGATCAGTGAGATGTATGGATATTCTTTTGGCGCTGCAGAAGTGAGTAAAATACCTTAAATTAGCACATTCATATTGTGATTAACTATTCAGCTTTTGCTAATTGTTGTTTGTTTTCTTCTTCTTTCTGCCGTCCCTTTTTGTTTCCTCTCTTGTTCACAGATAGGACTTCGGCACAAGATCAATGATAACCTGATGCTCTACCCAGGTTATGTCCCTCGTGAGGGAATTGAACCGGTTCTTCTTCACTACGGGCTGCCATTTAGTGTAGGGAACTGGTCATTTAATAAACTCGCTCACCATGATGATGGAATTGTTTATGAATGCAACAAGCTCTTTCCAGAACCTCCTTATCCCAAAGAGGTTTGTACGCCAACTATACTTGTAGCACGAAACTCGTGTGTTGTTTTATAAAAATATCTCCATTTTTTGGTCTATATATGCACAGAAATATGGCATCAGGATTTTCTAAGTTTTGCTGATGTTGGAAATCATTTTATTGCAGGTATTACAGTTGGAACTTGATGCTAACCGAAGGCGAGGACTATTTATTAGCATAGAGTGCATAAACATTATAAATGAAGGTCTTCTATTACAGCACGGAGCGAATGGTTGCCCTAAGCCAGCATGGTCAAAATACTTGAGCTTTTTAAAAAGCAAATCTTTTGCCGAACTAACTAAGCCAAAATATGTGAATCCTGCTACCTTAAAAATGATGGATGAAGAAGTTGTTGAAACACACGTTGAACATGATGATGGAAAGCCACATCCCAAAATCCATACAGTTTTCTCCACGGAATGTACGCCCTACTTTGATTGGCAAACAGTAGGACTTATGCACAGTTTTCGTTTGAGTGGACAGCCTGGAAATATTACAAGGTTACTGAGCTGCAATGACGAGGATTTAAGGAAGTATAAAGGCCAAGATCTGGCTCCTACACATTATGTTCCCTCGATGAGTCGACATCCATTAACAGGAGATTGGTAATTATTTTTCTAAGTTGGAGTATTTCAATTTTCATTAGCGTGATTTAAGCTTTTTCATTTTTGTTGCTCGTCATTTGTGCAAGGATGTTTACCGTGATTGGGACAAATGTGTCAACATGCAGTCACGAAATCAATCATGGAACAAGCAAAGGACTAGGGCCTGTCTGTTAAAGTTTTTCCTAAAAAAATCAGAGTTTTTCATTTGTTTGTTACCCCTTTTCAAAGAATAAGAATCTGAAAGAAAGAAAAAAAGTAATCTAAAAAGTGCTTAAAATATGAAGCTTTTCTGAATAGCTTCTCTTAAAAATCATTTTTGATAGATGACTTTTTCTTAAGAAAATGATTTTCATTATGGTAAACAAAAACATAAAAGTTTCTGGTTTTCATTAAGACCTCTAAATCATTTTTTTTTAATCTGTAACAAACAGACCTTAAATTTTGTAGCATCATTATTCTTTTGTAGATATCTAAAGCTAATTTTGGAAAAAATCTAACTTGATAAGTTAATTCTCATGATTAATTACTATGTTAAATTGTACTATTTCCCATGTTAGTTTGTGCTTCCCGGGGTGGGAAATTGTATAATAATTTCTCATGAAAAGTTCTTCTGTTTATGTAGCTGAATAATTTAGCCATTTAGACTAATATGTTAAAAAAATTGATACTTCTTCTGTTTTCATTTTAGGTATCCAGCAATTAATAAACCAGCTGCAGTTCTTCATTGGCTTAATCATGTAAATGTTGATGCTGAATACATAGTGATTCTTGACGCTGATATGATCATGAGAGGACCAATCACACCGTGGGAATTCAAAGCTTCTCGTGGACATCCTGTTTCAACTCCTTACGAGTAAGCCTACTGACTTGGGTTGATGTTCATGAGGCCTGTTAATGTTAATTTAAACCAGTGTTGTTAAATAATGGCTATAGTGTTGCCGTAACCTTATAATGTGGCGGAATATGAACAAATCTCTACTTAGTATAAAATGTTGTTAAATATCGACTATAGCGACTCCATAGCATTGTTGTGTAGCATAATTTGAACAAACTACTATATTACGCTATCCGCAATTGACAACACTGATTTAAATGCAGTGTTGTTGACTGCATTTTTTATGGTTGCAAACATACAGGTCTCTATTTTGACGTTGTTTTATCGTTCATTTTTAACTGGATAACTGATCTGTATTTTCATAATTTTTGCATGCCAGCTACCTTATTGGTTGTGACAATGAACTTGCAAAATTACACACTAGCCATCCTGAGGCTTGCGACAAAGTTGGTGGTGTAATCATTATGCATATAGATGATCTCCGGAAATTCGCTATGCTATGGCTGCATAAAACGGAGGAGGTTCGAGCTGATAGAGCTCATTATGCAAGAAATATAACAGGAGACATATATGAATCAGGGTGGATCAGTGAGATGTATGGTTACTCATTTGGTGCGGCTGAGGTATTTTGTTGTTACATTCATATCTTCATGCATACTTGACACACTTGTTCATATGATTGTCAATGTCATAATGTTAGAGATATAATCTTTTCAGTTTGAGACCTTGCTCCTTAAGATTTAGAAACATTTTATAGCTTCCTTAATTTAGAAAAGAAAAATAAGCCCTCTCCTCCCTCTCTATTCAAAATCCTCAATCCAAACATACCCTAATATGTTTATCACTGTGTATTTGAATTCTGTCTTACCAGGTAGAAGTTCTCTGTATAAAAAATTGCGCTGGTTAGATATTTGCTATATAGAAAATTAAGCAATGAGTTCAGTTCATTTGTTTGTTTTAAATGTGCTCAATTGACTGATGTGTGGAGGGAAAAGAGTAACAAAATGATCATAATCATAAATTGGAATAATTAAATAGAGAGCTTCAAGTAGCGCTGGTCGTGTGAGAGATTTTCACAGGGGTCATAGCCTTAACGTTGCGACCCTGCCCAGGTGTTCATTATCTTCATCCGGGTTGTGAAGCGTTAACCGACATTATCTCTGTCTGCTACTCCACCTTAACGTCCTACTGTGCTGGCTATTCCATGTGATTACCTGAATGTGCCTTCGGGTATTATTGTGAAGTGGCTTGTTTCTGGAGGTTCTTCTATCTCCATATTAAGAAAGGATTAATGGTCACCGATTCTGAGTTATCTTTCATGCATCAGGTAATCAGGTTAAATCATTGCACTTAAAGGTTCCACCGTTGATTGCACATTATCTAACTGGTTTTGGCAATACTACCATTCCTTCTAGTCACGATATCATGTTACGGACGCGGAATGTTCCTTCATATTGCAATGCCGGTAATACTACCGGTTGGTTTGCCTGTGTTTCAGTTGATACCAGTCATTTCACCAAAACTATCCTTGCTTGGCAGTTTATGTGAGGATATTCGCAAGCCTTGAGGTTGGCAAAGACATTTAGTGGAATTTTCCTTGTGAAATTCAACCTGTTATAGCTGGTGGTTTACGTCCTTTGCTTGCCTGTTAGGCTATGGCTCCTGTGAAAATATCTCATGCAACCAGCGCTACTTACTTGAGAGGCTAATGGGGTGTTTGTTTTAGAGGCTATGACTGGCACTTTAGATTTGCTGAGTCTGTGTCCAGAGAAGATCTCCGAGGAGCAATAGCTTTTAGGTATTGTTGATACTTAGCATAGTATTAGAGCATCAGAACCTAGTATTAGGAATTCAACAATTTTTACCCTTATTTTTTTATCATTAAATAGTACTTCTGCACAGTTAAGCGAAGAACTTTGCAATGTTCATGCATCAAATATTGCTGTAGTTACTTCCTTTGTCTTTCTCTTTCATGGTGTGTTACCACAAACTGGTATGCTACATGAAATTTTTTCGTTCTATAACCAGTGATGATGTTATTGATTTGATGCAGTTGAAACTGAAGCATACAATAAGCAATGAGATATTGATATACCCGGGATATGTTCCTGAACAGAACATCAAATATAGAGTTTTTCATTATGGATTGCGATTCAGCGTTGGGAATTGGAGCTTCGACAAAGCAGACTGGCGGGAGGTTGATGTAGTTAACAAATGTTGGGCTAAGTTCCCAGACCCACCGGATCCCTCCACTCTTGATCAAGGTAATAAGGAGAATTTACAGCGAGACATGCTCAGCATAGAATGTGGAAAAACCCTAAATGAAGCACTTGAACTGCATCACAAGAAAAAGTGTCCTAGTGCTGATTCCATATTGATATCAAAAGGGGATGAGAAAACCGAAGAAAGTGGAACTTCAAGGGAAATCGGTAACGACGATGCAAGTATTGATTCAGTAACCAATCGTGTCGCGACAAACCATTCAGAGGAATTGGCAAGTGTTCAGAAAGAGGAATTGCCAAGTGTTCAAAAAGATGAGATACCGAGTTCTTTCAGGTTTTGGGTGGTATTCTTATGGGCGTTTTCTGGATTCGGTTTTTTGGTCGTCATTTTTATCGTGTGTTCGGGTCATAGAAGACGAGGAACAAGGATGAAACATCATAGTAGAAGGAGAAGAAGCATGCATTCAGGATTCATGGAAAGCAATGGACGCGACCGGCACGGCCGAGATGTTGATCTGTAAACAATGTGATGCTCCTTTTCATTCTCCCGGCGTAAAGGTGAGTTCGTCTGAATTTTAAGACTGCCGTGCAGGGATCACACAAGGTTAGAACTTAGTGAGTATGTGTGTGAAATCATTCTACAAAGCAAGTCAGTCTGAGAGTTTTGAGGTTTGGATATTACTGAGAAATTTGTAAAGGGATCTTCTTTTTCTTTAATTTGAAATTGCTTGTATTATTTTGTATCTAAAAATCATAAGGTCTTAGCAATGTAGAACAAGAAACTGAAACCTACCCCTGCAAACTCAAATTCGATTTTCCTACGACAATTAAATATTGTATACTTTCATGAGGTGTCAACTCAGTGATAAGAGTTTGACCTGAACTCAAGAGAAGGAGTTCAAATTTCATCAGAGATGGTTGTAAAATGATCATTAGTGTTACTTTATTTAATAATAATTTCTCTCTTTTTTTAAAATGATGTACAATTTTCCTTTTTGGCTTGTGACAACAAAAGGCATTTTCTTAGTGTTGATATATTATGGTATTCATGTAACATTTGTAAGGATCATATCCCTCTAAACACTTGATTTAAAAACACACTTTTTTTTTCTCACCCTGGTACACAGCATAATATTTCAACTTTAATCAATTACATATCAACATTAATAGACAGTTTTGCCAATTCAGAAAATTGAATGACTGATCAAATTTACAATTTCAAGCACAACTTTACCTATATTCACTGAAAAATTCTTCTACATGAAAACTAAAAAAATGTAAACAAATATTATTATTCCCTTGTAAATTATACATAGAAAACCAACATTTCATTATTTTGAATCGAAAGAACTCGGATCCCTTAGGTAGAGTTTCAGATTTGAGCCTTGCGAATGAGAAATATATGGTTAAGACGGGGAACCCACAAAAAATTGTCAATCACGTTCTCCAATGAATATTAGTCATCAACAAAACTAATTGATATACACTCTTACTTATAAAATTAACTATATAAAAAATTATACATAGAAAAAGTATTATAATGAACTCCACAATCTGCTTAAAAGGATTTTTTTTTCTTTCCCAACGGTATAAAATTATCGGAAATTATACTATTGACCACCTTCATAGGTGATCCACCGTTGAATAGTACTTAAAAAATAATTAAAACACCAACCACGAAAGACATACTCTCTTGATAGTATGGTCCTCTTTATTTTTACGATTGAAATAATGACTTGATTGATATCAATTTGATTAAAACCAACATCCAATCAAATCACCGTCTTAGCCATACATATAACAAATGTCATGAGTTTTATTTATGAATAGTATCACTGACCGTCGTTGAAATTTCTAATAACTTTAGGTATCGGTACATAGTAGACCACTTACAAAATTGATCTGCCAAAAAGCTCACCTAAAACGATATGTTTGTTTTTTGAATTCACAATAGAAGAAAGGGTGTAGATATAGGTGACAAATTCAAGACTAAAATCATTAATTTCATTGAACAGAGAAAAAGTGTTAGTACAAAGTTTTGAAAATCCAACAGATTTCATCAATGATGCAAATAATTAGAAACAGAATCAAAATGGTTAAGCAAAGACAAAGACTATTCAGTGTACATAGCCAAATACCTAAACTCAAAGACTAAAAGTAAAATTCCATCTTGATTTCTTGGGAGCACTGTTGCGGCCTTTGTCAGACTGCGATGAATCGATCTTTTTTCTCTTATTTTTCTGGGAATCACCAATTATGTTCAAAAATGCATCTCTCCTTGAACCATGCATATTCTTAATACACGCAATGGCAGCTTTATTTTCAGGATTTCCATTTGACTGATATGATGAAGGTTTTTTACTACTACTACTCCCTTGCTTCTTGGTCTTCAAATGATCGCGTGAAATCTGGAAACTCTTATCCAGAGCCTGAGAAGGAGGAGAGTTGGAAGGAGTTACAGGATTGAAATCATCATTCTCTGTGAAATCATAAACTTCCAGACTGCGATTGTTTCCATCAGAAGCAACATTCTTAGCATACGAACTTCCAGAAAGCTTTGCAATATAGGCTAAGCTGGTAGAATTCCAATGCTGCACTCGGATTTTCTGATTAGGAGTTTTCTGATTAGATGGCCCGACAGGAAATTGTTCACGGCGAGGAAAAATATCAAGAAACTTGCGGCTTTGTGGACAAGAATACTCAAACTTCTTCTCATAAGATTCTCCGGATTCACCAGCACCGCTCCTTTCAATATTTTCATTCAAAATAAAAAATGATCTATCCTGGCCATCAGTGATATCTAAAACAGACTTGGGAGACGTATTCATCCTACTCAGAATTGTAGATTCCGCAAAGTTTGAAAACCAAGGTGTACCCTGTCGGGCATAAAACAGTATGTATGCTTCCTGAGACAGCACTGTCTCTTCAGATACCTTAGTAACCATTGAATCATCCAACTTATGCCACGTATCCGGAGCAGTGCGAACGAAGCAGAAATAATGTCCCGATGTAGATGAAAATCCAGTATGCACAACAACTGCATATAGATCATATTTAGACGATGCATCATTCGAAATGGTGTAAGGCTTCATGTTCAATTCCAATGGGAAATCGATATGCTTGTCAATCTTTTCAACAAATATCCCATATGTCTTAAACCTCTTTAAATGGAATGCAGCAATCGAAGGTGTCTGATCCAACATAAGCTGTTTCTCCATAGAGACTTCTTCATTGCAGCCCTCACATTTAAATTTCGCATCAATGTTTTCCACTGTAGTGAAAGATTCTAAAGCACTTGAAAGAGTTTCTACATTTTCTATTTCTAGACTCAAATCAATCAATGGCTCATTAGTGCCGGAAGAGCGACCACAGTTACAACACCGAAGCTTGCTAACCAAACTGCCTCCAAAAACTTTCTTTACAATGTTATCGCCCTCAAAATTTGGATCATTCTTCTTCAAATCTAAAAAACATGAATCGAGTTTATCCAATACACATTGCATAAACTCGTGTGCATCCTCTTGTCGATATCTTCGAAATATCGAAGAAAAATGATTCAAATTTTCCACAATGATCATAGGGGAGATAACTCTTCCAGTACAACGCAAAGAAAGTTGCATCTGGTAGCGGAAAGTGCAAATAACACAGTATCCATTGTGACCATCATTAGAAGCATGGGTGCACGAAAAAAGACCTTTGACTAGAGGCACTGTATGAGTGAAGCATTGCAGGATTGAATTAAGAAAGCATGTGTTACCTAGGTTTGCAAGCCCAGCCGGACGACACTCATCAAGATCCAACGCCTCTGGCTGATCACCTTTGTTAATCCTCTCCTCCATCTGAGTGGTGTCTAGGGTTTTGGATATTGAACTCACCAAAGAAATACTTGGACGACACTCATCGAGATCCAACGTCTTCGGGGAATCACCTCCGTTATTCCTTTCCTCTTTTAACAGTTTTAGAGGAGAGGATTGAACAGAATCTTTCATTGAAGTATCCATTTGAGCAGCTTCTAGGGTTTTGGATATTGAACTCGCTGTTGACGGTGAATTCATATGATTCTCTTGTTGTTCTTGTTCACCGTGTGGTGAATATGAACAACACATTGGGTTTTGAAAATTTGAAGAGGTTTTGTTTTAAATAATGAGAGAAGAAAGGGAATTAGGGTTTTGAGATGATGAAAAAGAAGAGGGAAAGATGAAAAAGGTTCAAAACTGAACACAGATTTTGAAAGAAGAGGGAAACTCGAATGAATTTTGCACCGAAATAAGAATTGAACATTATCGGGCCCCCGAAATCTTTCCTGCCCCCCAAATTTCCCATTTTGCCCTTCATGGAGTTGTTCTTCTTCTTTCTTTCTCTGAGTCCAAAATCAACTCATATCTTTCCAAACCATTTTTCATCAAATTTTTTATCCTTATGTGCTCCCCATTTATTTACTGTATAAAGTATTTTGCTTTTTGGGTATATGCATTTTCAGTATGCACAAGTTAGATGCCTTGGTATATTTGAATTGAATTTAAGTAGTTTGTTTTAATGTGTTCGAAGTGTTCGACAAAATGCCTGAATGATTAAGTTTCATTTTTCTTTGTCATGTAGATATGGATAATGAAGATGTTGGTAGGACACGACATGTAAGGAGTCATAACATGCTTCTGCCGGCAGAAAGCGAGTGGCAAATGCTCAGGTTGGAGCGAGGGACTGGAAGACTCTAGTTCACAGTCTCAAGCTGATATTGAGATGCCATCATCGCAGGTAGCATCTGGTTCACAGCTTCCTTCCATAGGAGTGGTTCATGAGGGCTACAACGGAGGACCTTCTGACACGTCTTTGTTGCCGAGTTTTGGCCTAACATATTAATTGCAACAAAGATTTGAAATGGAGAGGTAAGAATTTCTTTTGGATTGGTAAAAAAATAATTAACATAGTTAAGAAAACAAAAATACTCATTCATAATTTCATATCACTATGGCAAAAACTATTGCTTCACTTGTTCTAGTTCTCCTAGTTTTTGCAATGCTGAATGGCTATGGTGTTGAGGGTGCAGGAAGAGATAATCAACATAAGAAAGATGATAGTGTTTATAAATCTCAAAAGATCACGCTTGGGTGTTTGCTTTAATGCAGGAGTGCTTAATTATCAAATTATCATTATTATAACAATAATTATAATTTGATAATTAGAACAATTCCAATCTGCTAATTATGCATTTATACTAATAGCTTTAATATTTTATGTAAATTGTATGTATTGACTGGATTTGTGTGTTCGTGTTTGGAAATTGATTTTTTTTCTTGTGTCCATTTTTTTTTCACAGGACCGTGGTAAAACCTTTAGGGTGCTTAACAATGCCAAGCGAATAATAGACTTGAAAGAATCATTACCTCCGGAAGTTGATAATATGTGGTGGTTTTGGAATGTAATCAGGGCATCTGGTCTTTACCCGCTCTTGAAGACAAATTATGGCCAGGTGGACCATGACCTCTTGATTGCTTTCTCAGAGACACTTGGAGACGAGCAGTTTTCACCTTCCTGTAGGTGAAATGACTATCACCTTGGATGACGTCTCTTGCTTGCTGCATATACCTGTTGGAGGTAATCCGCTATTCCACGAGACCTTGACTACTAATCAGGGGACAGAGTATTTGGTTGACTACTTAGGATTAGATCGAGCGGAGAGTGTCGCGGAGACCAAAAGTATGAATTCAGCTCGTATCACCTATGACTGGCTACTTAATCTTTACACGGAATATTTGAACAAAGCGGATACGTATGCGAATCAGCCTGGGAAGGAAGTAACATTGGAATGGTACCAGACTCGGTGCATTAGAGCTTTCCTGCTCTATCTAGTTGGTTGCACATTGTTTAGTGATAAGACCGGTAGTGGTTGCTGTGTTGTTTACTTGAAATACTTTGACGATTTGACTACAGTTAATCAATGGTCATGGGGTGCCGCTGCTCTTGCTTTCCTATACGATTATCTATGTAAGATGACTAAACCCAAATGTGTGTCCTTGTCTGGCTACACTTGTTTGATGCAGGTAAAATTTTATATCTTAAATTGTTAAATTTATAATTTTTATCAGATTTTCGCACATTATGTTTAATGATATAATTTTGATTTTAACACATCGTGTTTAATGATATAATTTTTTTATTTTTTTAGGCATGGATATATGAACACTTTCCAAGAATTTGTCTGAGGGATATTGATATGAGTAATAGAGAGGACCGTTCACGCGCTTGTTGGTTCATGCATAAAAAGGGCATTGTTGTGGAGTATTCTTACAGGGCAGCATTGGATCGCATTTTGGTTGATGACATCATTTTCTATCCATATGATTGTCATCGAGAGAGTCCTTTGGAGGACATCATTTGGTTTTTAGGGTGGATAATGTGCTGCATTTTGGATATGTTCAAACTATTCCTAGAAATCCTGTTATTGCCGCACTGCACTCATTGAGCATTCATCAGAAGGCAGAGGCTTTCCAAGATTATAATCTGCATCTGATTTCTGAAGAAGACCGTGGGCTACTTGTTGACAATGATTGGGATTCTGAGAATGGATACTTGGTGTGGTTCTACAAGGTCTCGTGCCCTTTATTGATACCTAATGTTCCTAATAATCCGTCGAGGCCTGCTAATCTAGAGGTTCTCTTAGAGGAGGAACACGATGTTGAGCCATTGTCTGTCATCTGCAGGATCAGGGCCCTGTCAATTAATTCCATTGAACAGAATCCGGAGTATGCAGACACTCCTTTATACATGGCTATGATACAGATTGTAGCTCAAGCCACACCTGCGACTCAGTACTAGTCATTGAGGCGTAAGCGGAGAAATGTCAGGCAATATAGGTCACAGTCTGAGTGATGTCTGTATATTGTTGAGTTTTATGTTTTAAGAAGTTGGACATGAACCTATGTAGTTGGTCCTTATGAACCTATGTACTTAGTCGTTATGACATTTGAATGGATTTATGAAACTTTGTAATTTCAATTCTCAGCTTTCATACTTTTGTTGCTGATTTCAATCAATATTACTACTACTACTACTATTCCATATAAATTCCCTGAGTGCTGCTATTCTCCTATTTACTGCCATTCAATTAATTCAAAAAAAGATCTCAACTAATTACTCTATTGCTATGCGTGCTACTTTTTCCTGTTTTAAGTTAATTCCAATTCCGATTCATTACTGTGCTACAGTTGGTGGCTTGGTGCCTTGAACCTTTGTGAATGTTGCATGGCTAATTAATCCAACACTGCTGTGCTAGTTTCATCAAATTGGTGGATAAATTGGTTGTTGCAGCTTTGTTATTCTTTTGATTTAAAGTTGCCATTTGGTCTAATTTTGATACTTCAAGTCTCTCCCGTAACTATAATGATGGTTTTGTTAGCAATAAGTTTCTTGCAAATGATACTTATATTATATTTGACTCTTTGAAGTATCATTGAACTCAACATTTTTAAATAGTTATTGTAATTTTTGTTCTTTTGGTGTTGTTTTAATTTACATTTATATAAATAAAATTATTGTGCTTTTTTTATCTTTCAAGTTAATTTAATATATTGATTTTTAAAAAGTATTTTATTCTATATATTTGGCCCCTCGTGAATTTATTTAATTTACATTTTGTTGGTTTTTCTTGAAGGAGTTAAAGTTGACACTAATAAGATCTAAACTTCTGAGAAAAATTAATTAGTCCATATATAGGGAATTAAAGATGATGTGAGAATTGAAATGAATATGGTGGTACATCATATTTTCTAACTATAAAAGTTAATAGAGACTTTTTTGAATGGAATTTTACAATTTGCCAAATTTGAAAATTTGAAGGGATAATTTGACGAAATTTACAATTTTAAAGACAAATTTACCTATATTGACTCAGAAATTATTTTACATGAAAACTTAAAATAATGTAAATAAATTAATGACTAAAGTCAATATAGATAAATATACCTATTTTGGATTCACAATGGAAGAAAGTAGATATAGGTGAAACATTCAAGACTAAAGTCATTAATTTCATTGTACAAAGAAAAAGTGTTAGTACAAAGTTATAAATACTGAACTTGTAATTTGATATCTAATGCATCTTTAACCTTCTCCACGATATCTGAACTTGTACAAAGTTATATTTCATCAATGATGCAAAGAATTATACATAGAATCAAAATGGTTAAGCAAAGACAAAGACTATTCAAAAAAGGTAATTCCATCTTGATTTCTTGTAAGCATTGTTGCTGCCTTTGTTAGACTGCGATGAATCGATCTTTTTTCTCTTGTTTCCTTGGGAAGCACCAAATATGTTCAAAAATGCATCTCTCCTTGAACCATGCATATTCTTCACATAAGCAATGGCAGCTTTCTTTTGAGGATTGTCATTTGACTTGTATGATGAAGATCTTTTACTGCTAGTCCTTTGCTTCTCTGTCTTCAAATGATCGCGTGAAATCTGGAAAGGAGGAGAGTTTGGAGGAGGATTGAAATCATCATTCTCTGTAAAATCATAAACTTCCAAACCGCATTTGTTACTATCAGAAGCAACATTATTAAGAGTTTTCTGATTAGATGACCCGACAGGAAATTGTTCACGACGAGGGAAATTACAAGAATACTCGAACTTCTTCTCATAAAATTCTCCTGATTCACCAGCCCTGCTCCTTTCAATATTTTCATTTAAAACTGACTTGGGAGATGTATTCATCAGACTCAGATTCAAGCTTGGAATTGTAGATTCCGCAAAATTTGAAAACCACGGTGTACCTTGTCGGGCATAAAACAACATGTATGCTTCCTGAGACAGCACAGTCTCTTCAGATACCTTAGTAACCATTGAATCATCCAACTTATGCCACGTATCCGGAGCAGTGCGAACGAAGCAGAAATAATGTCCCGATGTAGATGAAAATCCAGTATGCACAACAACTGCATACAGATCATATTTAGATGATGCATCATTCGATATTGTGTAAGGCTGCATGTCCAATTCCAACGGGAAATCGATATGCTTGTCGATCTTTTCAACAAAAACCCGATCTGTCTTAAACCTCTTTAAATGGAACACAGCAATCGAAGGTGTATGATCCAACATAAGCTGTTTCTCCATAGACACTTCTTCGTTACAGCCCTCGCATTTAAACTTCGCATCAATATTTTCCACTGTAGTGAAAGAATCTAAAGCACTTGGAAGAGTGTCTACATTTTCTATTTCAAGACTCAAATCAATCAATGGCTCATTAGTGTCGGAGGATCGACCACAGTTACAACACCGAAGCTTGCTAACCAAACTGCCTCCAAAAACTTTCTTTGCAATATTATCGCCCTCAAAATTTGGATCGTTCTTCTTTAAATCTAAAAAACAAGAATCAAGTTTATCCAATACACATTGCATGAACTCATGTGCATCCTCTTGCCGATATCTTCGAAACATCGAAGAAAAATGATTCAAATTTTCCACAATGAAGATAGGGTAGATAACTCTTCCAGTAGAACGGAAGGAAAGTTGCATCTGGTAGCGAAAAACGCAAATAACACAGTATGCATTGTGACCATCATTAGAAGAATGGGTGCACGAAAAAAGACCTTTGACTAGAGGCACCGTATGAGTGAAGCATTGCATGATCGAATTAAGAAAGCATGTGTTACCAAGGTTTGCAAGCCCAGCCGGTATCCATTCTACCCGCGAAGAAATACTTGGACAACACTCATCGAGATCAAATGCCTCCGGTTGATCGCCTCCGTTAATCATCTTCTCTGTTAACGGTTTCAAAGGAGAGGATTGAACGGAAGTTTGCAACGAAGTATGAATTTCAGCAGCGTCTAGGGTTTCAGATATTGAAGTCACCATTGACGGTGAATTCATGTGATTCTCTTGTTGTTCTTGTTCACCACATGGTGAAATTGAGCAAGACATTGGTAGGGTTTTAGAAAGAAAAAAAAAACTATAATAAAGCAAAGGTTAGGGTTTCAGAGAGGTGAATTTCTGAGTGAAAATTTTGATCGGGTTTTAAATTATGAGAGTAGAAAGGGAATTAGGGTTTTGAGATGATGAAAAAGAATGAGAAGGTTAGGGTTTCGAAGAGGTGAATTCCTATAGTGAAAATCTTGATAGGGTTTAAATTATGAGAGATGAAAGGGGAATTAGGGTTTTGAGACGATGATAAAGAAGTTGGAAATATTTGAAAGGTTCAAAACTGAACACAGATTATGCAAGAAGAGGGAACATCTATAAAATTTGGCACCGAAATAGAAATCTCAAGAAAATTGAATCGCACGCTAAAAAATTTGAAATCGCACGCTCTCTCTGTGATCTCTCATTCAAGGTTAAGCAAACCCACAAAATCGACCAACCCTACTTATAAAATATCACTTAGGAAAATTAGGAAAAGACTGTTAACACGATACAAAATTAGGAAAAAAAATAATTGACAAAACAAAATTAGGAAAAGATAACTTGTGCATTTAATATTTTATAAGTTTAAAAATTTATATTTTCAATTTTAAATTTTTGTTTTTTTGTCAAAAAAAAATTTAAATTTTTTGTTTCATTTTCTTCTTTTAACTCTTTAACTTGGGTTTAGAGCACAATTAACGCGCACAACTATACAAATTTTTCCATAATTTTTTAAACATGGATACCAAATGTAAAAGTTGTATAAAAAAAAATTCTAACATAAAAGATAGCACATTCATAATATAAATAAAAACAAAAAATTTGTTAATTATTTTTATGAGAAAAAATCGATAATTTATCTTTTAGTATACACATCAAACGTAAAGGTAAATATAACAAAAAATTTGTTAATTATTTTTGAGGAAAAATTGATAATTTATCTTTTAGTATAGACATCAAACGTAAAAGTATATATATATATATATATATATATATATATATATATATATATATATATATATATATATATATATATTGGGTCAAGAAGTCTAGTGGCTAGAGAAATTCAACTTAAAGATGAATAAGAGCTAAGTTCACGGGACAAGTACATATATTATATATAGAGAGAAAGAGATTATCATATACACAAACATGCTATTGTCTTTTCATTAGTTTTTCCATAAAAATAAGTTTTTCGTCCCTAAAAATAAAATGAATTTTGATTTTAGTCACTAAAAATAAAATGAGATGTTTTCACTTTTTTTTGTTTTGTTTTTGGTCCTAATGAATTTAATTTTTACATGTTTTTTATATTTCCTTAACATAGTAATATCGACATACAGTTCATAAAAAAAAAAAAAGGTAATATCGATATGCAAGGGTTGAACATAACATATGTACATAACATGAACACATCTTTTTTTTTTGACAAAAAAAAAACAAAATGATATTCATTCATTCAAATCGAGAGATTACATCATTCAACACTGCTAAAAACGTAAAGGATGAAACTACGAACAAACTCACAACATCCAAGTTAATAGCATATAACAGCATAATGCCTACAAAAATATATGATAAAATTAAAGTGACCGGAATATTCATGCCTCCATATCTGCAACGTTGACGCCCAAATCTTTGATTGAATAATCGATATTCAATATGAATCAAATGAACAGGAACACATCTTGAATATAAAAGAATAATAATCTTCACATTAATATGAACATAAATTGCTCATTATGAAGAAGAAAAAAAATAATTTTTTTTTTATGAGGATGAAAACATCCGGTTTTATTTTTTAGGCTTAGACACATTTTTGGTCTTTTTTCTTTATTTTGGGGTTCATATTGGTCCCTTATTGGTACCACATTATACTTTTCGTCCATCAAAAACTAACGACGTTAACTGCAGTGTATGTGACATGTAAGTTAGTATCTCATTCTTCTCGCTTTACCAATTCCCCTGTAAATTAAAATTAAGGTTCATTGGAACTCATATATTCTAACTCATATATTCCCAAATACTTCACCCTAAAATAGAGATTGCAACCAAATCTTCTTTCCCATCTCAGCAAATATGTAAAATTCACGAGGTTCCTTATAAGCTTCCTTTATGAAATCGTTGAACAATAACTCAGAACGTAAATCCAACACAAATTCACATGGATCTCGTACTTCAAAACCATGAATTCGCATGAAAAGGACTAACGTGGTACCTCTTAAACAAATTAAAGGACTTATGTGCACTTTTTTTTAATAAGGGACCAATATGAACCCAAAAAAAAAGGGGCCAAAAAGGTGTTTAAGCGATATACTTTCAGAGACAAAAAACTTATTTAACCCTAGAAAAAAATTATCCCTTGGTTTTTAAGCGAGAAGAATTTGAGGTTTTGTGATGTCCATTGTTTTTTTTTTGTCTGGTGCTTCAGTCGTTTATAAAATCAAACATGGAACAATTATTGTTTTTATTTCTTGTTCCTCATTTTTTAGCAAATCAAACACATTCTTAGTATCATATGATACCAAATAAGAATTTGAGATTTTATATATCTCAAATAGGGTAATGGGTGTTTCTTTTATAAGAAATGAATAACATCAAATGCATTTTATGTCTTGGGCCATATATAAGTAATGTAATCACATATTCAAACTCCTTAACACTCGACCAATCACCCAAAATTATATGAGAAGTTATGTTCCTGCCCTCATGTTGCTCACAACTGAGAAAAAATCCTATTGAAATGTTGCTTACGCTAGAGTTTTAGAGTACAAATAGGATACTGGAAGAAAGCATTTGGTGATTGAGGGGCTTTTGGAGCAATAGGGGGTTGAACCTCACTCGAACTATTTAGTCAAGTTTTATCCTTGTCTGGCCAAATGGGTGGCAACTTCTTTGTTGTTTAGATTGGTTTTTTTTTCTTCTTCTTATCGCACCCTTCGTGTTTCTCGCATACCCTTTATTTTTTCCATTTTGTTGAATTATATAATCGAAAAACTTATAAAACATGTTTCAAATTTTAGAATTTGAACCATGTCTATAGGAAAGACTTGCCCAACTTCCTTCCCTTATTTCTCCATTTTTCGTAATTTGATCTAAAAGACTTGCAACCCCTTCACCCAAATCCAATTTTTTGTAAGTTCCTTCAATTTGCTGCTTTTGAGACGTTTTATATAACTAAACAAGAGGTTAGTCCCCATTTGCTCAAATATTTGGTGGTTTATTTGAAATTTTTACCGGATACTAGTTGTGTTCGGGTTTTAGAATATGAGTTGTGTTTTCAACATTTCGACTTCTAAAATCAGAATTATGCCTATAGATGTTGAATTTTTATTTATGTCAGAATTGTGTTCATCATTTTGATTTATTTTAGATATGGAGGCTCACCCCGACCATATTAGAAACAACACAATGAACATGACTTCCAAGGCTAGGCATGAGCATGTGAAGAAGGCCATACAAGATTAACCCATACCGTCTTAGGAGTCAGGGTCTTATCATATCCCCAAGTTAAGTCTGATCTAGAAGAGCCAATACATGATTTCCAACAGGAGAAGGTAGAACAGAAGGATGCATCGACACAACCTTATAAGATATAACCAAGTGGATCGGTGAACACGTCAGTCCTGGTTTTGTGTTCACACCATGTGGCCAAACACATATGAGTGAGAGATGTACAATTATATCGCTTTATGAATTGAGAATCCTTCAAAAATGCCTTTGAGATGCTAGTTACCAATACCTTTTTTTTTTTTTTTTTTTAATTTGAGACAGAGACAATATAGTTTATCAGGAATAGATTCATGAACAACCACCAATAACATAAGTTAATGAGGGTGACTATTAGTATTTTTAATAACATTTTACAATTTGAAAAATACATTAATGTCCTCTCAAAAAATAATAAATGCTTACAACATGCTTAAAAATTCAAGGATATATTGGTCTATTTAGTCAAAATAAATCTAATATTTTCCCAAAACAAATAACTTTGGTGTGATTACTCAATAATTTGCCCACCTCTCTCAACCGTCGTCGACTCACCGTCGTTAAACTCCGACGCAAGAGCACTGCCGTCCACCTCCTTCATCGAACGGATAGCCATTGCACTTCTCTATAGAAACGTAACTCACATACCCTTTCTTTCGTTTGTGATTTTCATGCTCAATGATTACTGCATTGGTTAATTCTGAATTTGATGATGGTTTTGTTTGAAAATTGCATTTTTTTTTAATGCTGAAATTATTGTGGTGCTTGCGTTGTTTCTTTTGATAGCGTTGATAGGTATATAGTTATTGTTTTGGTTTATGATTGAGTTTTGTAGACAAGGTGTTTGTTGAAATGCTTCAATGAGTTTTCTTATGTTGATTTTGAGTATAACATGCTTGTTAGTAGATACTGTTAGTTAAATATATGCATGATTTATTGTTTGGTTGAATTGAAGATATCGACAAGTTTTGAGTCAAGGTGCTTCATGGATTGGTTTAGTATGGATTTTGACATGAATGTAACGTGTGTTCAATTTTAATTTATTTTGTGGAAGTTTATATTTTTTCCTAGTAGTGATTTGAAAGATTGAGATTAGTAAATGTGATGTCAAAATATGGGGCTTGATGAAGCTAAAATGTTAGTAAACAGTCCAGACCTGCGGGCTCAGGGTCCTAGATTATAATATATATCTAGATCGAATAACCACATTTTATCACATGATAATTGTTTCTTTAACAAAAGCAAAAGGCTTTACCTTTTTTTAGGGATCATCTACTGAAGTTCGTCTTAATTTTTTTTATTATACGCAAACTTCGCCTTCATGAAGATATATAAGTAATAAATAAAGGACTCGCAGTTCATGCATTGATAAATGGAAAAAAGAGGGTTTACTCAATTTTTACTAAAATTTATTTGTTTGGCTACTAATAATGACTTTTTGCAAGTCTAAAAATGACAATCGTTACAGCTATATTTTTTCACTACTGTCATTTCTACCCTGGCAAGTTGGCACCTTTTATGTCTTCAATATTATTATTAAATAAAGTGATAGTTTAACAGTCAACATGAGAACATGGCCCTTGGTACCCTGTTTCCCAGTTATACATATGTTGTTGATTTGAGGGAAGTCCTTAGATTTTCAAAATTAGATATATAGTTCTTCTATTATCTATGCAGTTCTTTTTTTACCGGCAAATGTTAGTTATTACTAAATACCATTTACTAATTAGTGGTTATGTTAGTTTTGGAATCGAATCTGCGACCTCCCGCTTAAAACTCTTTCAATGTCCCTTAGCTCACCAACTGAGCTACCTATGTGGGATTTGTATCTATGTAGGTTTTAAATTGTTTCATTTCTTAATAATGTACCTATAGAAGATTCCGAGCGATATTTTTATGTTATTTCTTCTTTTGGTGTTTGAAGTTGTGAATCACCAATGCCACTTCCTTTGCTTTTTACTCAATTAATGGCTTTATATTAATTTTTACTTATGACCATGTTTTATTTTCCATCAATAATTATTTCACTTTTGTGGGTTGCAAGTTGGCAGCAGTAGTTAATGAGTAGTTGCTTGGTTTGAGGGTTTTCTCTAGAACCTTTCTTAAATGGTTATCTTTTGTGCAGATTAGAACAAAGCACCTGCCAAAGAAAGTTGACAGAGAAACTCAGATACTGTAAAAATATTTTCGAGCAAACTTCAAGGAAATGCAACAAGTTTGTGTTCCCAGTATAAGGTGGACTGGTTGGAAAATGGCCCCCCAGTGAATTACCGTGATATAACCGAAGAAAATGGTATTATTTTAATCGATGGCTGATATTTGTGACTTGCTTCATGGAAAACTGATCTGGGTTGGTATTTAGTCCTTTATGTGAAACTTGTTTATCGATAACCTTCAACTGAATTATGGCTGTGGTTTATCGTCCGAAACCCAAACAAGTTGTGGCTTTGCCCCTTTATCATGCAACACACAACGTAAGCTTATTTATATGCTTGAGGTGACAGTACTGTACTGATAAGAGAAATATGTCTCCTGCCCATGAAGCTCTGATTTTGATTCAGAAGATGGTGAAACTTCCTCCAGAAAAAGCATTCACGTTCTTCATTTCCTCAGCATGTCAAGGCCTTCAACACACCTCTCAATCTGTATGGTTCATCTTAAACCGTCTCCTCTCTTCTGGCATGCAATCTCAGGCTCAATCTGTACTTGTCCGCGTAATCTCAGGTCAAGTCACTTCGTCTTTGTTCTCCCATTCTTCACTTATGGAAGAACTAACACAAACCCATTTCACCTATAGTTCAACCTGTTCTCTTCTCTATGAAGCAATTGTTAATGCTTATGTTCATTCTCAATCACCAGATGAAGCCCTTTATTTCTTACATGAGATGATTCACAAGGGCCATGCTCCTATATCAAACACATTCAATAATCTTTTGAACTTACTTATTAGATCAAATAGTTTTTGCAGAGCATGGTTAGTTTTCGACGAGTTAAAGAACAAGGTTGTTCTCGATGTTTACAGTTTCGGGATCATGATCAAGGGTTGTTGTGAAGCCGGTGACTTGATGAAAAGTTTTCAGCTTCTGAGCATGATGGAAAATACTGGTTTGTCTCCTAACGTTGTCATTTACACTACATTGATCGATGGTTGTTGCAAGAATGGTGATGTTCATTTGGCAAAGAAGTTGTTTTGCAAAATGAAAGGATTGAATCTAGGCGCTAATCAGCATACTTACAGCGTATTAATAAACGGGTTTTTCAAACAAGGCCTTCAGAAGGAAGGATTTCAAATGTACGAATGCATGAAACAAAGCGGAATTGTGCCTAATGCTTATACTTACAGCTCTGTGATTGGTGAATATTGCAACGACGGGAGCATAGATAAAGCTTTTAACGTGTTTGATGAAATGCGCGAAAAAGATATAGCATGTAGTATTATGACATACAACCTTTTAATAAACGGGTTGTGTCGAATGAAGAAGCTTGGAGAAGCAGTGAAGTTGTTTTATCGTGTAAACCGTGTTGGCCTACGCCCTAATATATTTACATATAACACATTGATCAAAGGGTATTGTGATGCGGAAAAGATCAATACTGCCGTTAGATTATATAACGAATTGAAGTCAAGCGGACTATCTCCGACGGTTGTGACATATAATACTCTGATTGCAGGATATTCCAAAGTCGGAAATTTAGCAGGAGCTCTAAACTTGGTCAAGGAAATGGAGGAGAGAAACATTGCTCCTACCAAAGTGACATATACAATTCTACTTGATGGATTTGTAAGAATAAATTACATGGATAAAGCATTTGAAATACATTCTTTAATGGAGAAATCTGGTTTGGTTTCAGATGTATACACATATGGTGTACTAATACATGGGTTATGTATGAATGGTAGCATGAAAGAAGCATATAAACTCTTTAAATCAGTGAGTGAGTTAAAGATGGAACCTAATAGTGTCATATATGATACAATGATTCATGGTTATTGCAAAGAAGGAAGCTGTTATAGGGCTCTTAGGTTACTCAATGAAATGATTGGTAAAGGAATGGTTCCAAATGTGGCAAGTTTTTGTTCAACCATAGGACTACTTTGCAAGGATGAAAAATTGAAGGAAGCTGAGATTGTTTTACAGCATATGGTAAATTTGGGATTAAAGCCATCAGTATCATTGTACAATATGGTTCACAGAGACAAAAGTGAAGTTTTGGATGTTAATCTTGAAAGTGTAATATAATTTGTTATTCATAGCTTTACTCTGATTCTATTTTATTTGTCAGTCACCATGATATGATATGAAGAAAATATATATAATCCTCCTAGCTACAAAATTTAGTTTTCCTATTCAAGACCATAATAATATTTAAATTTACTACATGTTTTGGAATTAAAACAAAATCTAAATAATTTCACTTATTTTTATTTCCTTTTCCCCAAACATATCCCATATATCTCAGCACATTATATCGTGATTCACCACATTATATCTCAGTAACCTTCTACAAGTTGGACGGCCATCTATACTTTCTAGTAGGATAAGCTCATAAGTTGAAGCTTTTCTTGATTATTTATTTATATTAGAATGTTTGTTTAGAACTTGAAGCTTTTAAAAACATGTAAATACCTTGTTCTTTCATTCTTGCTCCTATTACTAGAAAGTAGAAACATGCATTATACTCAATTTCTTCTTCTAGGAGTATTTAATTAGTGATTAATTTCTATATAATGACGGTGTAATTTTATTTTTTTTTACAAATCCATCTAATCAAATCATGTTCTAAAATATTTTAGAAATTAACTTAAAAAGGTGGTATCATAAAGTGATTTAATTGGATGAATATATCATTTCTATAAAAAAAACTTTTTCCTTGTTTTAGGACAGAACAAACATTAATTTCAATTGATGAGCAAACAATAACACATCAACACATCTTTTAAAAAATAAAATAATAATAACACATGAAACGTTGGATTTTTTTCAAGGGAAAATTTTAGAATTTTTTTCAACACTCTTCTCAAAGTGGGTGCTAACTCCTGATCAATGTTTTAAAAATCTGAATCAATTGATTCCATAAGATGATTCGGAAATCACTTACCTTTACAAGTTGGTTCAATCTCATTAAAATTATAGTTTTGTCAAATTAGAGTTGATTCAACCATTTTTTAAATTTTATTATTAGTTTTTGGGTTCAACATTACTCTCTCTGATCCTATATAAAAAAAGGGCAACCCGATGCACTAAAGTTCCTATATACACAGTCTTATCCTGTTTTTACACAAAAGACTGTTTTCAGGACTTGAACCCGTGACCTTTCAGTCAAATGACAAAATTTTTACCAGTTGCGTCAAAGTTACCCCTCTCTCCAATCCTATATATACGCAAAAAATTGATTTATCTAATGGAAATAATTCTTATTTTTTTTAAGGATATAATTCTTCATTATAAAGTGAGAATTACCCATTTATAAACATTTGCCTCATTACTCACTTGAATTAATCAGAATGTGTTTCTCTCATAATTGATGTATATATTTTTTCTTAAAGATTTTAACGGTAAATATAAATCAAGAGTCGAGGGCTCGAGGCTCCTCCTTCTCCAAAACATCTTGTTATTGTTAGTGGTGGACCCCACACTTTGAAAAACAAGAAAAGATTTCCACAACACACACTTCCACTTTTTGTCTGATTTTCCACATCATACACACACATGCACATGTCTTTACATTTCAAATTTCAAATTTCAAACATCTACTTTACACTATACTATACAAACGGCCATATAAAATATATTAATAAAATAATGCAATGCAACTAACTAACTAAACAAACAAACAGGGTCATCATAATTTGGATCTTTTGAGGTTTCAACGTTGTTGGAGTGAAAAAAGAACAAAACATCATGCAACCATTTTGTTATGCTTCTGGAATTTCCAATGATGCCAATGAGGTAATGTTCATTCATCAATCACTTCTATCTTCAAGAATTTGTATTCTTTAATTTGGTTTCTTATACACTTAAAATAACTCACTTATTTATTTTGGATTCTTATACCCTAAAATAATTCACTATTTATTTTAGATTTTTTTCTACAATTTTCCAGAATATTTTTTGAGGAATTTTATTTAGTTTGTTATGCATGTAGTTTATCAAATAATATGAGTACAAGGTAAGTAACCATTTCTAAATTTGTGTTCATTAATTTATGCTTTTATAACATTAATTGCCATAATTTTCAAAAAAAATGTAGATTTATGCTTTTATAACATTAAAAGTAGATTTTTTTCTACATTTTTTCAGATTTTTTTTTTGTTGAGGAATTTTATTTAGTTTGTTATGCATGTAGTTTATGAAACTATACAATATATGAATACAAGAGAAATAAATATTTCTAATTTGGTGTTCATTAATTTATGCTTTTATAACATTAATTGCCATAAATTTCAAAATATAGGACCCCTTTAACTGATTTTTCATGAACTTGAGAGTTTGTTTATTTTTGCTTGTGAATATTAGATGATAGAATGATGAGTTGGGTTCCTGCCATATAACATGATACAGTGAAGTTTAATTTTCCTTGTAACTGATTTTTCATGGACTTGATAATTTGCTTATTTCTGTTTGTTAATCTTTAATAATACTATATAATAGTTGTATTTGTCCCATTAATCAAACATGTGAGATTAAGAATAGTTTAGAGTTTAATGGACATGACAGTGTAAAATAGTTTTACACTGTCATAAGGATCATACAACTAAAATAGTTTATTCGGTGTAAAACAGTTTTACACTTTCATACATCATGCAACTAATTTCAGAATATATTTATGATTTGCCTGAATACAAGACACTCATTGAATGTCGGTGTAAAACTATTTTACACATTCAATGCATCTTCTATTTTCTCAATAGTTTACATAAAATTGGTTTTGCCATGACAAAAAAAATTATTTTGAGTGATGTAAGATTGATTATGGCTAATACTGATTTGTATGTAAATTTATTTTTGTTTGGAGACTAAAAATCAATTCTATAGGCAAAATCTCCAAATTATAGCTTTTAGAATCAATTCTAGATATTAAATCTCAACTCTACTTCAGAATATTCAAACATGCTATAAAAAATTGACTCATTGAAAAGTGGAACCAAACATACACTTGTATCATATTACATCATTACATGATACATTAAACCTTAAGATTTTGTTTTGGGAGTATATGGATAGGTTGAATTGATCGAAAAAATACACATGTTTTGTGAATGTTCACATTGAAAAAACTATGAAACTTGTGCATTTCACAGAACAACACAAATCATGCACTTGGACAATCAGTCTCATTTGGAAGGTTCATGTCAGAGTCACTAGCATGGGAGAAATGGTCAAGTTTCTCTCACAACCGTTACGTTGAAGAAGCCGAAAGATATTCAAAACCAGGCTCAGTTGCACAGAAGAAAGCTTTCTTTGAAGCTCATTACAAGAAACTTGCAGCTCAAAAAGCGGCTGCATTGCTTGAACAACAAAACAATGCTGCTTCACAAAACAATGCCAATGTTAAACATGATAATAGTGAAAACAATGATCCACAGAAAAGTTCAAAGTATGAAGTAGTTGTTAAGGAAGAACAAGATGATTCAAAGGTTTTGAGTCATGATTTAGATTCAAATGTAGAGACATGTATTATATCTGAAAGTAACAATGTTGTTTTAAGGAATTCAGTGATGGTTGAATTGCAAAAAAGGCTTGAAAATGTTGATACAGTTCAAGAGCAGAGTGAAAAGCTTTGTGGAACACCTCCAGTCATGACACCGATATTGGAAAAAGCAGTTGTTTTAAGGAATTCATTAAGGGATGAACTGCGAAAAGAGGATGAAAATGTTGATATGCTTCAAGAGCAAAGTGAAAAGTTTTGTGCAACACCTCAAATCATGACACCAATATTGAAGGTTATTATGTTAATTTATTTTGAGGAATGTTTTTAGATTATTGGTCTGTTTGTTTTCGCGGTACATCACTGCCTAGACGCACATTTGAGTCAAGCCCCTATTTGGAGCTTCTTAAAAATCGCAGCCATTGGTCCTTGGGACGTGATATTTGTGCTCCCACCGTCAAACAAAACAGCTACTAAATGTAGTTTCTGCCCCCTATTTTGTTTTATTTCGATTTTAGTACCTTCATTTTTAAATTCACGATTTTGGTGACAGTTATCGAAATGTGTGCCATTTTCCTAGTGTATGCATTTGAGGTTGATTTTTTATGATCTGATAAGCGACATACTTATGTGGATTTAGATTTGCTGCACTAAAAAATTCCACGCAGGCAGCACAATGGTGATCGTTGGATCAAGATTGGACGATGTAGAAAGCAAACATATTTTTTAAAAGACTCTAAAATACCGAACTTGAAATATTGGAGATCTGATCTTAGTCCAATGGCCACTGATGTGTTGACTGTGTGAATGTGTGGAATCTGTGACGACAACATAGAAGAACCAAAACTGTATTTAAGTCTTTTTTTTAGGTCATAGACGTGGCACTAACATGTCGGTACTTATTGCAGCAGGTCTCAAGCTTTGATCAAGAAGTTTCGGCATCAACTACCAAGAAGAAACGACCAGTTTCTTCCTTTAACTTGATAAAATCTAATAATGGAACCTCCAAGTTCACCACTTCTACACCTGTTAAATCCATTGCTCCAATTTCTTCCAAAATAGATAACTTTGCTACTCCAATGAGCAACAATAGGCCTTCTGCATTAAGCAATGCAGATATAAAGAGACCAGAACCAAAGAAAGTAAACTTTACACCTATTAGAGAATTTAATAGATTGACTGCATCAGTGATGAGGAGATTTGAAAGTACAAGAGGAGTTGGTGCTTCTTCTTCCAAGGCTTCAAAGGATAGCTTGACTCCTCTAAAAACTCCAACTATGGTATTTCAATTTCTTTGCTTTTGTCTTTTCAATTCCTTATATTATTAGTATCTTATGATAAATGCGTATTGTATCTCAATTAGATACAAAACTAAACTCAATCAGTATGAATATTTAGAGTGTATTTGCTTTCGACATGAATCTCGATTCATTATGATGATTCTTGATTCATTCTAATGATTCACTACCTAAATTTAGTGATGCTTGCCACTTTTCTTTTCTCATATGATTTATGACTTGAAAGATTGTATATGATATATTAACTTAAAATTTTGGCATCTCCAATATAAAATGTCATATTTTTATCGATAATGTACATTACGTACGATTTGAAAAATAGGTCTTATGATTCATGATTTAAATCTTTGATTTGATAGTCAGTCCTTCAACTTCAGTTTTGGACTGATCTTCCAAGTTGCAATTGCTGTCAAAAATGCTAAAATGAGTCAAATTTACTAAATGCAGGCTTCTAAGGAGATGCAAAAGCACTCATCATTGACTCCATTAACAGAAAAGAAAAGGTACCTTTTCTACAAAGTTATTAGTTATAATGTAAAACTGTTTGCTTTCAGTGTCAAGTTTTCTCTAGCCACTCTTATCGTGATATCGTCCTAATAAATTCTGTAAAAGCACAGGAACGTGACACCTACTGATTCATCAGCCTCGCGCAACCATACAGCCGGTCCTAAATGGTGCTTGCTCTCTGGAGAGTAAGTCGTTTTTACTTTGATGCACTAGTAAATAAATTTTCAGAGTGTTAGACAGAATGCAATAATGAATAATGCTTGTGTCTAATTCCTTTTTTATTCAAACCATTGAAAAACATTGAAACTTATTAGATTAAGGTTGGAATGTAGCCACCAAGTACACAAATATGTGTTTCAGTAGTATCATATTAATAGCTTTTTTGGAACAGTGTTTGTTGCACTTAAACCGCGAATTCAAAGCTCAAAACGTTGTTTTCTGATGTTTGAAAACATATTGGCCGAAACGTGGTTTTGGTAGAAACAGTTCTGTTCTATCTAAAACAATTCAAAGAGTGTTTGGTTGGGACTGTGGTGGGGGGGGGATGCCCTCACCACGCGGTGGGAATGAAGCTACAAATCGGAGCTTCAGCGTGAATGTGTGTTGAAATCCAAAAACAGTCATTTCACTTCAAACTCACTCAGAAACCAATTTTGCAAAGATAAAGTTCATCTAAAAATTTGACAGATGATCAGTTAAACACACAATAACGGTTATAACTGTTTTTTTTTTGTTAAAACTGTTTCTAATGTTCTATTTCCATGCAGAAACAAAATGAGATCACCAATTATATCATCCCCTTTCAGCTTGAGGACAGAAGAAAGGGCTGCACGAAGAAAGAAGGTACAACAAGAACCCTTATGTTTCTCTTTTGTTCAATTGATTACGAGGTTTACTTTATATGATCATTAAAGTACTTGTGTTTTTCATTAATTTTAGAAACTGGAAGAAAAGTTCAATGCTAATGAAGAACAAAAAGTGCAGCAGCTGCATACAAAACTCAAGGTTGGTAACAATATTAAATATATTTTTGAGTCTCTATGAAATATATTGAGTCTCTATGAACTTGTTAAGTTAGTCCTACAAGGTGATTTTAGGGACTAAACATGCATAAAGAATTCACTTAAATCACCAAACTAAGGACTAAAAGTGGATGAAATTTTTCACAGAAACTAAACTTTATGGGAGAGTATTTCATTGTGAGAATCAATCAACAATAATATATAACTCTCTTATTTGCAGGAGAAAACAGGAAGTGAGATTAGAAGAAAACTGCGCCAAAGCTTTTGCTTCCAAGCCAGACCACTACCTGATTTTTACAAGGAAAGGAAAGCTTCAAATATTGAAACAAGAAAGGTAATTTTGTTTTTCAAATTGGTAAACGGAGATATTATCATTAAAGTCTTTATCTATGTAGCACTGACACTTCAAATTAAAGGTGTGTCTGGTGTCTGATGTATGTTAGTCTCGGTAACTGACATGACACCGACACATTAGTTACTTTCACTTATCAGTGTTGTGTCGACTTGTTCGTGTTCCGGTGTCCACCGAATCAATAGTAAATTTTTTGTAAAAGTTCATTTTTTCTGTCTTGCAGGTTCCACATACACATTATGAATCACCTAATGATGGAAGATATCCAATTCTCAGTATGAAAGAGTGCAAAACTTCTTTACCTCTTAACAGACCTTCACTGAAAAATAATGGCACCAAGAATTTCATTGCAAAGAATGGTCCTATCTTGGCACATCATCCTCTGACTTCAACTTCAATGAAGATTATTACGGCTCATGAGAATACATCACCAAATATTCAGCATAGGAACCAAAATGGTAGAAATTACAAATAAGGACTATGTTGAGAGGAGAAAATCTTGTAAATGTAGCTTCACAGAAATGAAGCTGTACCACATTTAACTAGGCACCAAAGTTATAGCAACTTTGGAAGCTTTCTGACCCTTTTTCTGAGTAAACAATCATTTTGGCGTGGCAGTGTCGCAAAAGTTCTTGAATGTATCAAGATTATTAAATATATTCATGTATCTTTTTTGAGTGAATTTAGCCCTCAAATGTGTCTTTTGTTAGATAGTTTGGTCAGCAAATTTGTCTTCCAATAGTCAATTTGATCCATGAAATTTCTACCGAAAGAAACACAGTTACGGATGTTTATATAATTTTGATACATTTAAGAACTATATGACAATGTCTTACACTTTAGGGATCAAAATACTGTTTAGTCCTCTCTTTATTTTCTTCATTTTTTGGGTACCCCTGTCTTTCATTTGTACCCTCAGTATATTCAAATATCCTTCTCATTTTGTAATATAAAATGTCCAAAAGATAATTTCTATTTTCATTTGGACATTTCTTGATTGTTATGGGTGAAATGCATGATAATTTTAGCAGATAAAAAAGTTCAAGTTGAAGCAACAACCTTTTCTTTTCTAAGATTAGTGTAGCCTAGAAGCAAAGGAAAAAGATAACTACATTATGATCACCAATTGTCCCACAACATTTGTATACATACATTTCAACGGTTATCTTAACTGTAATTTGTTATAATATGCTAGTCAAAATGCACATGTCAGAATTATGTGTGGATCTTATGAATATTAAGTATAATGATATGTAAATATTTAATTAAAAGGGTGAAACATTTTTTGGATTTGAAGAATATAACAAAGTCTAACATTTGTCCAACAATTGTTACAGAGCATAAACTGGAAGCTCAAACCCTAGCATCTTTTGTCCATCTCTTTAAGATGTACTTGGATGGAACTATCCTTATGTTTCTATAATCAAGAACTTTTAATGCATGGCAGCACAAGACTCCCACACACTCAAATTTCATACAGCTACAACTGATTGTCTCATTAGACGAATCGAAAGTAACCGTATACTCTCGGACTTGTTCATATACGGTAACTTTATAATTATACAACGATCCACTCTCACTGCAATGCTCCAGCACTAGATTTAGACATGCTTCATATTCTTTCTGGAATATCTCAAATATATTTGGTGTGTATGGATCTCTTGCATGCTTTAATGTAATGATATTGCCCATTAGAGCTGGCATATGCCGGCTCGCGTCATAATTAGCTTCTAATTCCTTGTAGTGCCAATCAGTCACCATCTTCCCAAGATGCTTGAGAAATGGAAGAGCACCTGAGTCATTCTTTAGGTGTTTTTTCAAGGTGCTGGTAAGATTTTCTCGCGCAAGCAAGCTTGCGATGTCGGCACAAAAAATGTCTTTCGTATGCTATGGCCCATTGGTCTCTGCTTTCGTATATTTGACGCAACCATTCGTTTTCCCACAGATTATACATGTCCATGAGAGTACTCCATGCATTAACAAAATCCTCTTCTTCCTCGTGATTAAAAAAGCAGCTGCTCAAATCATTTACAAAAGAATCGGATTCAACGTACATATGACTTAGCTGCTTGAGGGCATCTTGGTAGACATGCCATACACAAACTCGTTGATTTGTTTGAGTTAGTATGGAGTTAACAGCTTCAGCTACTATTGCATCTTGATCTCTTAGGATTGTCTTTGGCTTGGTTCCAGACATAGCCTCGATGAAAACATGAAACAGCCACTTAAAAGATACCACAGATTCATCGTATAGAAGTGCAGCTCCGAAAATAATCATTTGTCTGTGATTATTTATACCAAGAAATGGAGCGAATGGTCGGGAGTCTTTGTAAAATTTATAACTCGTATCAAAACAAACGACATCGCCAAAATCACTGTAATCAACTATCATCTTTGCATCAGCCCAAAATATGTTAGTTATTTGATTCTCGGCATCAAGCTGAAAAGCATAAAAGAAAGAAGGATCCTTTGATTTCTTGCTTTGAAAGTAGTGCCTAATCTTTTCGACTTCTTCCTCTTGTGCATTTGAAAGGTAGTTGATATTCACAATTCACAGGGTCGTAATCCAGATCATGAAAACCCTCATCGACAATGTTGTCTTCAGCTCGAGTTGCAGCAAATCTCTTCTGCGATCGTAACGTATGAACTCTACTCGCAGCCACAAGCTCATGATTGTGTTTTTCTTCAAATCTAGTTACATGATACCTGCCATCAGGCTGACGAGAAATAATCAGTTGTGCCAAACATCCAATTCTAGTATCCTTCCGAGGTCTCTTTACATTCGTATCTCGTTTCTCTTTCTGCCGAAAACCTTCCCTGAAGCAAGTAAATCTTCTTGATGCTACAGCACCATCAACTTTACTCCTATTTACATAATCTTTTCTCACACTGAAACCTACTTGTGCAGCATATGCATTATAAAATGCATATGCATGCTCCTCCGAATCAAATCCCATTCCCAGTTTTGGTACTCCATCCAACGTGGACTCGGTTATGTTCACTTCAACAGCTTGAGCGAAATTCATTTTTTTCTGTGATGGCAGCATATGAGCATTACAGGGTGTTATAAACTCGTGATTGTGCTCAGTTTCAAAACTAGTGACACGAAATTTGCCATTTGGCTGACGACAAATAGTCAAATGTGCCAAGCAACCGGTTCTTGTTTCCTGTTGAAATTTCTTTGGATTTGTATAGCCTTTGTTAGGACGAAAACCTTGTCTATGGCAGGTGAATCTTCTGGACATCACTGAACTATCTATCCTACTTTTGTTGACGAAATCCTTTCTTATGCTGAAACCTTTCAGAATAGCATACTTGTTGTAACACTTGTAAGCATGGTCTTCCGATTCGAACTCCATGCCAATATTTGGTGCAACATATATTTCCTCCTCGTTTGTTACATCAGTAACAGTCACTGATATAGAGGTACCATCAGGGTTTTGACACAGCGGTCCTCTGCCAGCGTCAATACGAAATTGGTCTTCATTGGACGTATTTGAGGTCTGACATTCATCATTGATTTCCATCTGAGTAAGGCTAACAGGATGAGCATTTGCACTTGTACAATCAGTCTCATTGCCAACGATCACTTTGCTGTCTGCAGCACAGGAATCCTTCTGTATCTGATTCTCCTGCCTCATATCAATCACTATCCGAAGTGATATTAGACATTCATTCTTTGCATAATTTTCCTAGGGATGCCTTTTTATATCAAGCTCGGTATCCTCTGTGGACTTGTGTTCTAAATACACAAAAAGGAAAACAAGTTAGAGGGCAAAATACAATAGTGACAGAAGACATCTGGCGATAAATACAATGCTTACAGGAGTTGATCAAAATACAATGATGACTAAATTATATTAAAAAGAAGCACACAATATATCTCTGTTGCAGAATACGAAGGAAAGAAATAATGTAAATTGTATCAAAATGGATAATAATACAAAACAGGAAAAACAGTTCGTGTTACAGTTATGACTTGTAACTTTTGACGTGTTATCTGCACAGCAATTGAACAGGCATATCCATAAACACCGCTCTAAAATTTATTCTTCAACACTCCAAAAACATATATGAGTGTATTTTAATTGGGATTTGGGAAGAACTATAAACTTATTTCAATTGAGAAATTCCCATAAATAGAAGCTAATACAACCTGGACCATTACACATTATATAGTAGTAGTGCCGCGGCTGCTGCCCAATTTGCATTATCCATTTTCTATCAGAATTCAAGTAAGTTCATTTCAAAAATTGTAGTTGCAGTGCAAATGAAGCCAAGGCTTTAAAAACGTCGACAACAATTGTGGATGCGGCATCAAAGTTTTGTCTATATCTGCAACCACAATTGTGATCACAAAATCAAGATTTTCTATGATTTTCTGATTTCAACGCGACAAAGATTGTGGAAGCAGAAGTATCAAGTTTTTTTATATCCCAGCAACTGCATTGTGGCCGCAGCGATTTTGCACCATATTAAGAATCGCAATGCGACCACAATCTAAAAATTAAATGCAACTGCAGTTTCTAAAAGCTTGACATTGCGTTTGCAATTCCAGTTGTAACTGATTAGCCACATCCGAGACACACAAAAAAGCGAAATGCAGCGATTACTAAAAAAAGAAAAGAAATGCAATGGACCTTAATCAATCACCAAAAGATTATAAAGTAATAAAGTGATTTGGTGGTTTTAGTTTCAACTCATATCTTTTCAATTGTAGGTTTTTCGGGGAAAATAAATTGATCCTATTTCTTTGTTGTTTTCAAATTTCAGTGTAACATTAACTCCTTTTGTTAATTATACTCATACCTCCGGTGTTGTCAACCTAGGATAACTATATGAACCTACAATGTACTATATCATGCACCGCATTATTACGCTATGATTCTATAACGCCGCTATAGTAGCTATTTGACAACACAGATACGCTGTCAATCATTTTGCACTTCCTTTAATTAAGAGATCGAGTAAATAGGTATATAGGAACCGATGGAACAATTACTATTTTTGTTTTTGGCCTTACTCCAGTAATACAGAGTTCAACCAAAGGGTACAACAACAATCAGAACCAAGCCTACATGAATGAATCAAACAACGTCAGTGTTCTATCAAAAATCATGTCTTTTTCCAACTTATTTATCTATAAATCATTCCTGATAGTTTCTCTTATAGTCTTTCTAGGTCTTGCTTTACCTTCTTTTATCCGACTCTCCTCCATCTGATCCACTCTTCTTACTACAGCATCCAAATGTCTTCTCCTTGCATGCCCAAAAAACCACTAAAGTCTATTTTCTACAATTTTTCCTACTATCGGTGTCATTCTAATTCTATCACTTTATTACTTGATAATTTTTTTATGATTGATTAAGGTCCACTACATTTTTTTTCTTTCTAATTGCTGCATTTCGAACTCTAATTCTCTCAAACAATTTGTACTTAACTCAAGTTCATTAACCACTTGGGCAATCACTAAAATTTGCCAATACTAAAGGAAAAAAAAATGACAAAAAAAGCTAATGATTGAAAAAGTGAAGTTCTCATAAACATGTAGGACACCCAACTTGACCGGATATCCTGGGTTCAAATCCAACCATGGAAATGCGGTGTCAAAACTCTTGAGAGAGAGTTTTGTCACTCGTTGCGGCCCTACCTGTCTCGAGGGATTAGTCTCTGCATAGAGATACTCGGTTCACGCAAAAAAAATAACATGACATAGGGTTAGAGTTTTCTAATGCCATTTAATTATTATTATGATGAAAAATTAACGACAATAATACAGAAAATAGCTTAGAATAAAAAACAAATTAAGTGTGACTAAATGAATGATAATTAGAATAAAAATGATGATGAAGTGATTTGAGAAAATTGAAAAGGGAAGAGAGTGAGAATGAAACCTGAGAAGTGAGAGGAATTGGAAGAACCGTAGAATTTGTGATATTTGGAACTGTTCGGTTTTGTTACAGAGACATGAATAGCGAACAGAATATATATATATATATATATATATATATATATATATATATATATATATATATATATATATATATATATATTAAGGTGGATGATGTCATATTTTGAGTTCAAAACAACTTAAGCAAATAAATGAGTTTTTTGAATAAATATGTTATGAAAATGCAATTTTTGTCGAAGAAAACTTATAAATTAACATAAAGTTTATTTATTTGCGTAAACTATTTTTGATAAGCTAAAAAATAAGGTAATCCAAACAGGTCCAAAATTTAGATGAGTTTGGTTAGACATTTATAATAAAGTAATTTTTTTTAAGAATTTAATAAAGTGTTTATAGATCACTCACTAATTTTTTTTTTAGAAATGCTAGCTTGTGCCCATATTAAGGAATTCATTATAGAAATATACGTATCAAAAATCGTGCATTCAACTTTTTAAAAGTTGACATATTATATTTTTTAATGCATAGTTACTATTTTTAGGTTGCTTAACATGTGTCCTAAGGACATTAGTATGACCCTTTTTTTTTTTTACAATAACAACAAAAGTTAAATGTAGGATCTTACGAATGAATTTCTTATCAGCTGAATCACTATGTAAAATGATAGTTATGGTTTAACCCTTCTTAAAATAAAGAGGTTTATTATATGAAATCCGCCCAAAAGAAAAAATTGCTATATGTCATGGTTTTTAAGAATACAAATTGTCGTTTATTTGTTGAAAATATGATGTCTCTATAATTTTTTTTCCCTCATAATTTTCCTTTTATTGAAAGGTAATCATATTCATATTCATATTCGTTGCATATGTGTGGGTCTAATCTTTTTTGTTGATATAGTATAGCACTATATTGAAACAAGCATTTATACAAGGTGTATTGATATTGCAAATATTTTGTTAGACTCACAAAATTTTTAATTTTTGAAAAGGTTCCCTAAAGTCTGGTTTTTAGTTAACTTGGTTTTTTTATATAAAAAAAATCTCTTGTATATCTTAATTTATCAATAAGTTTGGAATAACATACTTTGTCTAGTTTAGAATGACACATGATATAGGCAAAGTCATAGACTCCTTTTAACAATTTGACTTATTTCCACGATTAAAAATAAGTGTTGATGTATCATACTTGTTCTTGTCTATAAATATGATCCAATTCTAACATGAAAGGGTTGACATTGACAGTATATTGAGCAATTTTTCAGTAACAACACTTCATCCTTAAAAAACAATATGCATTTGATTTTTTCAATCGTTCATTTGAGAGACAATCTAATTCAGTATAAAAAAAAATAAGAAATGAATATTTTCCCGTCAATTCAATAAGTAATCTCGTTGCGAGTTCAAATCACATAAGCCATCTTCGAGAGGTCAAAGACTTTATTGGGAGCAAGACATTCATTTATATTATTTTTTTTTTTTATAAAGCAAGACCTTTATTGGGCTAGAAAAGAATATTGAGCTATTCAGGAACAATGAAACTCTTTTTGACTATGTAGCAAACAGAAGATTTTGCTTGAAATTCAAAAGGATTAAAATCATATATTCTTTTTAGATAATTAAAAAATTGTTCATCATCTTAATAAAAAAAATTAACTAGAATAAAAACGATTAAAATGATATATACACGGATGGTTTTATTTGAAAATAATATTTCAAACAATGATTTATATTATACAAGGTATATTGATTCATTTTGGTTTTGTACACTATAGGCTTCAAGAACTTCCAACTTCTAATAGAGGGTGATAAAATTCACACTGAATCATGGATTTGTTGAACTGATGAACTTGAGTGGATTAATGGTTTCTGAATTTCTTCTGAATTTTCAGAAGTAATTAACACTTTCTTGTGAGAATATAGTATATAATGTTGAAACATTAAAATTGAATCATAGAATATAGTTACCTGCAATTGTGATTAAAAAAAACAAAATTGATTATTATAATTTATTATAATGAGATGTTTATTTCACTATATAAAAAAATGTAGAGTAAGAGAATATTACATACCAAAGATATCATTACTTTACCAATGTTTCCATAGAAATTCACCAAGGAATCTAAATATAGAAAAAGTTGAAATTCATAAGTCATAACTACTAACACTAATTTCTTCAAACAAAACTACTAACACTAATGCCATGGTCAAATAATTTGATTTTACTAATAAAAATCACAAACCTTGATCTATGGATTGCACAACCATTTGTGAATAATTAAAGATCCCTCCTGAAAAATCAAGGAGAACATTGCCAATGCTAAATCCATCTGTGCTCTTTCTCAAGAAGTTCATGAATGCCTATGTTTCATAACAAAAATAGCTACAACTTAGCAACAAATTATTCTAAATAAGTTAATACATTTCGACCGTGTAAATTAGACGCCGATGTAAAATTAGTGATTCTATTGTCTCAGATAGGTAGCTCGGTTGGTGAGCTAAGAATCACAACATGAATTTTAGGCATGGACTACCCTGAAAACTAATATTAGTTTATTAAAGATTAAAGATGAGCATAAAGGGCATTGAAACCTGGGGACAATATTTGATGAGGGTCATACAGACTTGAATTGAGCTGCAATATAATTAATTTTAACAAATTATTAGAAGAAATTCTAATAATCATAGCACAGTACAAAACCCAACTACAATAATATTAACAATTATATCAAAATGAGAGTGCTAGTACAAATTGATGAAATTCAATTTAATCAATCAAGGCTTGACTAATAATATTGAAAACATCTAAAACTAAGGTTTAGTACGGTTTAGGTCATGCCTTGAGAATGCTCTCAAGAGGGGTATTTATAGTCTTTCTTATGTTTGATTTTTCGAAACCTAAGTCCCAAGTAACTTGGGAATCATTTTTCAATATGACCTTAATTATATATTGACGGTCCCACCACATAAGATAATCACATTTTTCAATATGATTCATAAACAAAGACAAAATCTTTTCTACATATGAGATGAAACATTAAAGTATATGAATTGAATGTTCAAACTTTTAAGTGAGAAAGAAACTTGCTTGAAGATGGAAATTAGCCAAAGCCAAGATTGGGTTGGTAATGCTATGAAAAAACAAACAGCAGCACTGAACCACACAACAGCAACTATTGCAATCACATATTTGGATAACTTCTGAGTTCCTTGCTGCATAAGCAATTTAGAAAAATCAGCAATTTATTTACTACTATTAGGACTTGTTTGGTTTGAGAAAACACTTTCTATTTTTATTCACCATTTCACTTTTAAATTCGTGTAAATGTTTTCTCAAACCAAGCAAACCCTCAGGGTATTTGGTTTCATGTTTGAGCGCGCCTCAAAACGAACGTTTGGTCCGACGCAAAGTGTACTTAAACATGAAAACAAACACTCTTTCTTTGAATTATAAAAAGCTCAACAACAAGTTGATTATATATACTTACTCCATAGATTGCAAATTGAGATATTACAATCAGATTGATTATAACTGCATGAGTGGAGAAAGCAACATCATTAGCAGCTACAGGAATCATCTGCAATTAACAAAAGATAATAAAACATCCTTTAAGAAAACTAAGGGACCTTTGCTCAAAAAAAAAAAAAACACTAAGGGACCTAAATTGCCTGCTGTAACTGCTTCACGCAGTTACATGCAGTAGGTAATCTCAGCCGTAGACAAGTGATTAAACGGTACAAACGGGTTTGCCCAGTTTTCACACAGTTTGATCTCAACCACCATTTGGAGATCAGACAGCCGAGATCTGTTACAACAGGACGCTGTAACAGCACCAAATCCTATTCCAATTTGACTTTCAACCAATATCTTTAAAACCGTCTTGTGCATATATACAGGGTTTTAAATAAAGGTCCCCATATTAGACCTTAATGAGTTTTGATATGGTTGAAGTCACAACGCGACCGCGATTGAGGCTAATAAGCCGTATTTGATCACGGTTTTCCACAATATCAGATATCACAGCTGCAACCATTATCGCGGCCACTATTGAAATTCTTGACTACACACAAGTTTCATCACATATATGATCATACTATTTTCCATTATTGCATGAAATTGAAAATCATAACATAAAAAAGAATATACATACATACCTGTCCATAACCATATTTTTCAAAGTACTGTTTCTGAATAACAGGACTAAAGAAGAGGGAAGCGTTGTATATGAGATATGACCAATGTTTAGTAAAGTTCAAGATTGTATAATCTAAGCTTAACCCCACCACACTGAAAACAGTCATAAGAGAAATAATGAAATAGATTAATAAAAACATGAAGAAGAAAAGATGAAAAAAATATGAAAAAGTTAACTAACCTTTTTCTACGAAAATTTGAGATGAGTTGAGGGTAGCCAGCAAGAGACCATGAAAGAAAAGCTAACCAACCAAATACTTGATAGATTATTTGTAATGGAAATGAATTCCATGGAACCATTTTCTTTGTCTATGTTTTGGAAGAAACAAGTGTGCTTAAATTAACATATAGTGAATAAATAACTTTATTCACAATCTTACTTTTTTATTGATTTTATCACAAGGAAAAATTGCACTTACATGGAATATTTTAATTTTGTTTAAACTATTTCTATTTTTCGTGTAAACAAAGTATCATCCACGCACGTACATGTGAAACGTTGTTGCATGCTCGAGACTGAATTCAAACCTAAAACTTTAGTTAAGCTAAAAGAGTTCCGTGTTATTTCATCTAAGCTTCATCATGTCTCTTAAATTGTTTCCTCTACTTGTTTTTGTTTTAGTACTTTTACTTTATTTGATGATATATTATCGTCATACCTTTCTTTATTGCATAATTTATGTAAAATAATGTTATAGTGTCACTCAATCTTCTATACCATGTAAGTCTAAATAATAACCGAAATTTTAACATAGTCCAAAATATTTAATTTTAGTATAGCTTGTTCAACTTCCACGTACATACTCTGCTGACGTGGTTTTTTTTCAAACTTTATTTGTATATTTTTTTTTCTTTGTCATTATTATTACTTCATTTTGTTAGACTTTAGTGTCCATGAACTTGGTCCAAGAAACACACCAGATTCATTCTCGCTTTCATTTGTTGCTAATATCCAAATACTTTTCCTTGATTTCTTAATTAATTATCAGAGAGAAAAAAAAAACTTTCCTTGATTTATTCAAAAAACAATAATACTTTTCCTTATTTAACGTTTTTCTTTTTGTAAAATATCGGGATGAAAACTATGAATAGAGTTCGTATCGTGGGTAAATTCACAGGTTTGTCGTGAGATTCTTACTAAAAAGTCTTTATGTAGATAAATTTTACTCACTCTGGTTATTATTATAAGCTAAAGTTTACTTTTGAGATTCTTTCAATAAATAATATATGTAGTCTATATATAGACCACATAAATCATTTATTGAATGAACCTAAAAAGTGCTTATAATAGTGACCAAAGGAGTATAAAAAGTACTTAATAATTATATTTATCAAAAAGTGGATTGGGGTGGAGGACCATGCCACATAAACTATACTATACATCGACTCTTCAACACACCCAGTTTAGTTTGATCGTCCAGGTCACATGAGCTCAACTTTCAACGTTCTTAGTTTGGCTTGATCCTTCAGTCACATGAGCTCCACCTTCAACATGTGTAGCTCAACTTGACCATTCAAGTCATGCCTAGCTCAGCTCCATAATTCAGCATGTCAAGCTCATCTCCATCCTTCAACATGCCTAACTCGGCTTGATTGTTCAGGTCATATGACCCCCACCTTCAACGTGCTTAGCTCCGCTTGATCGTACATGTCACATGAGCTCGACCTTCAATGTGACTTGCTCTTTCTCAAGTTATTGTCCAAGTAACAGTCTAGTTCTCCTGTTGGATGTATCTCATAACATGTCATGTGTCTTGCATGGACAAATGATGTAAGATGCATGCCCTAGCTCCACACGCCTCCACACGCCTTGTACATACGAGAAGTGCAAAGGAAAAGTGATCAGCTCCACACGTTATAGTACATATATTGATGAGCCATATGGAACTCAGCGGGTTAATGGGCCTGAACATCCAAACGAATGACTCTTTAAGTTAAGAAAGTGAGGCCTATATAAGGAGACACTTAGAGAGCAGCAGGGGGATTCATTCATTCTGGTGTGCACATTGTATTTTCATCTTCGTCATTTTAGAGTATTCTTGGAGCTCCTCATAGATAGCTCCACTGAATATTTCATCAATTGTAATTCATGTTTACATACGTGAACATTGGCACCCACCGTGGGGCTACAGTAAAACTTCCCAACGACCTAGCTCCATTTTCAACAAATCTACCACCATGGTAGGAAGCAAACCAAACAAAACCACACCCGAATCCGAGTTGGAAGTAGGCATGGCAACGGGACGGGTCGGGTTTTAGCATCCTCGTCCCTGCCCCCGTTTGCATGCCCCCGTCCCCAAACCATATTGGGGTAAAAACTGAACACCTAACCCCGCCCCCCAATGGGAACGGGTCTCCCGATCCCGCTCCCACTCGCGAAAACTCTATTTTTTATAAAATATTTAAAAAAATCATATTTTTTCATAGCAATAAAAAACAATAATTATATTAATAATTAAAGATCTAATAAACATTTTTTAAAAGAGCAAAATAATTGAAATAATTATATTTCTAAAGAGTAATAATATATTAAAATAGGCTGGTGTGTATGGAAATAAGATTATAAAATTTAATAAAGTAAATTTTAAAAGGCGGGTGCGAGGCGGTGTAAGCTTCCCCCGCCCCCGTACTAAAAACTCATATTTCCTACACACCCGCACTTGCACCCAGTTAAATCGGTTTTTCCTCGTTAAATACGAGGCAGGGGCGGGCGGGTCTGGGGTTTTTTTTTTGCCATGTGTAGCTGGAAGACAATGATAACCCACAACTTGCTTAGCTGCTTGAGGCAGTGTGTGTGTGAGCTTCAAGAGTGAAACGTGAAGGTGAGAAAAAAAAACACAAGAGGGGGGGGGGGGGGGTTGGGGGGGTTGAATTGTGTTAAGATTTTCTTCGTTTTCTCCTAAGCTGAAGGACACTGATCAGAAGCAGTTCAAGAACAGCTTTTGAAGTGATGTTCAGAACTAGGTTGCTTCCACAAACCGGAAGTAGTCATGTCCCCCTTGCACTTCCAAGGAGAGTTCACTAAGATGTAATATTTGATTACAAATGCTCAAGCACAACTGCAAGAGACTTCCAATGCTCAAGAACACAATCAAGAGACTTCTATGCTCAAGCACACAAGCAAGAGACTTCTAATCAAACAAATTTACAAAGAAAAATGTTTGACACTAAACCCTATACAATCAGAGGTGCTCATAATACAAATCAGATACAGACTCTTAAAGACTCTATAATTTCTAAGATATGAGTTTTGAAAAGAAATTCTAAGTGAACTTTTGGATGCTGAACAATTTTGACAGAGTTTAGGCACTTTCAAATTGTTGTTAAGTCCTTATTGTTCTTCAAGTCTTCACTCCTTTATATAGAGGTGTGAAATGAACGTTGAGTTGCCAGCACATCCAAAAAGAGTCGTTTGAAACTTTGATCAATCACCAATGATTCATTGTCTGATATGGTTATTGTCCTATGAAGGATCAATTTCAAATGCATTCCATGTATGAAGGAACATTGTTGCAGGCAGAGTTGTTGTCCTTGTCTTGTAGCAGAGACAAACTCTGTGTAGTGGAGGTAGTGGTTGTACACTTCGTACAATTGTACTTTGTCAACGCTTATCAAACGAACAAGCATCCAATGCTTTTGAATCATTTTGAATTAGTCGTTGTTCCTCTTTTCCACTTTTTTTTAATATTTAGACGACATTGAATCTATTGAACAGCTTTTGAAACTTTAAGTTTGCATCTTCTGATGAACTTTAGCTTCTGATGAACTCGCTTCTGATGAATTTGCTTCTGATGATGTCATCACTTTAGGAGCGCTTTGTCTTCAGGAGCAGTTTGTCTTCAGAAGCAGTTTGTCTTCAGGAGCACTTTTTGACTTCAGGAGCAGTCTTCAGATGTTTAAAAGCTTCCTTTTTGATTATTTCTTTGCTCTCTTTTGTTCTTCCAGAACCTATTAATGATCTCAAATTTTTTGTCTATGGTCCTGTACACTTGAACAAATATTAGCATATCCAATTGACAATTTTTAATACCTTGTTGCCGTCAAAACTTTTAAGGGTAATATTAAACACATTTTGTTCCAACAATCTCCCCCTTTTTGATGATGACAAATATTAGTATTTAAAAATGTTCAATTGTTGTTAATCTAATTAACAAGTTGACTATATAGGATATGAGGTTTGTAAGCTCCCTCTGAGTCCAATAGTACTTTAAGGTGAGGTTTGTAAGCTCCCCCTGAGTTCTATTCTTGTTAATTAAATTCATTTAAAAACAAATTAACTCTCAGAATAATCTCACATTAAAAGTTATCAAAGCAAAATGAGGTGAGAAGATGGTTATATTAATTTAAATTGCTTGAAATTAAATTAATGGGGCTCGGAGCCTTTAAATACTATCTACTACTCCCCCTTTTGTCATTAACAAAAAGTAAACAATAAAACAAAAAGAAGAGTTGAGAAAAACAAAGTAAGTATATGAAAATAAAGGTTCAGAGCATAAAATTAGTTCAGAATCAATCAGAGCACATAATATTTTAGAACACAAGATATTCAGAAGCATTAATCAATCAATACAACTACACAATGTATCATAGCAATGTATAAGAGTGAAGGACAAAGTAGTAATTCATAAGCATTTAACAAGGTTCAGAAGCAAGTACAAATAAAGAAATAAAAAGCAAGCTAAGGTGTGCAATCTAGGTTTAGGCTTGTTTTTGTTTCATCATCTCCATCAGCTGCTTCATCATCTTCTGAGTTTCCTCAGCTTGTTGCTTCATCTCCAGTTTGAAATCTTCATTGCTCTTTATAAGTCATTCCTCTCTTATCCTGGCTTCCTCCAGTTGAGCTTCAGTTTGAGTCTTGTACTCTAATAGCATCAGCTTCTGCTCCAGAAGCTCTTTCTTCAACTAATGATTCTTTTTCTCTAGAAGAGTATTCCTTTGAAGCAGAGCCAGTTCAGAATAGGCTTCTTTGAAGTTAAGCTTGGTTAGCCATTCCAAATTGAGCTCTTTAGGATGAATGCTTGATGGAATGACACTCCTTGCTTCCAAACACAAAGGGGTCTTCACCCATGTTCTGAGAATTTTCACTTCATCCAAGTTTGAGACAACACCTTTCAGCCATTCTTGGAGTTTTGCTTATGTAAGCTCTTGTGCATCAAAGCAGGATCTTTGAAGCTCTGAAAGGACGAATTCCACTCTGTCCTTCAGTCTAGTCCACAACTTCTCATAGCTGTCCTCATGGATGAGCTTGTTCCTTGCTTGAACAAGACAGTTGAGCTCCTGAAAGATACTATCACATACATTTACAAGAATAGTTGAATGTAGGAATAAGGTGGGTGGAGAAGGGACATTTGTTTTGGCTGGGGCTACAGGTTGTATAGCTAGGTTTGATGATGAGGGTTGGTCATTTGTGAAGATTTCAGGTTCATGAATGTTGGTTGTTGTTGATTGGCTGTTTGTGGTTAGATCAGATGCAGTTTGTTCAGATGCACTCTGTTCAGAAGCAGTTTGTTAAGGAACGGTTAGTTCAGAAACAAGTATTTCAAGAATAGGAACATAATCAATGTTGGTTGATGTGGTCATATCTGAGTTTGGTGTATGTTGTAGGGGGATTCTGTCATAACTTCAATAGAAGCTATGTCGGACGTTATTTGTAAGTTAGATACATATTTAGGCAGTTCACATGAATAATGGCTTTCTAGGTTTGAGATTATTGATGGTTCAGGGATTTCAATGGTTTGGGTTGTTGGTGAGTTTGGTGTAGATGATACAAGTGTGTCTGCAAGATCTGTCCCTACATGATCCTTTCACCCTCTGCAGCAGCAGATATAAATTGAATTGGTTCAATTACAGGTGGTTGTAGTAGGTGATTTGCAGGTAGATACTTGCATGCATCAATCCTACTTTGTTGCATACTAATTAGTCTCTCCTCAACAGAGGGATACATAGGCACAAATGTATCATCTGGTTTTTGAGTGGTTTTGGTTGATGTTGATGGGGATAGTGTTTTGTTGAGAGAAGAATAGGCTTTGTTAAGTAGCATATCATCTGAATCAGATGATGTGGTTGATGATGAAGAAGAGGGTGAGTTTGACCTAGTGTCAGATGAGGAACTAGATCCTAATTCAACTATTTATACATCTGTATGTAAAGTTTCAGAAATACCTTCAGCTTCAGTTGCTGCAAGCTCTTGCACCACTTCAGCAGCCTTAATAACTTGTTGAGCAGCTTCTGCAGCATCTTCCCTTGCTATGCTGGAAAGCAGGAACTTCAATTTGCTTGGCCAGTTCCAAAGCTCTATGCACAACATCATCATTCACCTTCTTCATTCTAGCCTCCCTTGATACAAGTTTGTGTAGCTTCTGCAACTTGCTCTTCTTCGTCAACATTCGTAGATTCCTTTAGTTTCCTTAGAACATGCTTTCTCTTCCTCTTTGGAATAGAAGGTTGTTCAGGAGCAGTCATTGAAGTAGTAGCAGCCTTACCACTTCTGGTTCTTTCAGGTAGGATCTTGTCAGCTTCAAGATCTTTATCCTCTTCTTGAATAGTTGCTACTCCAGAACTGGTTGCTTCAGAAGCTTTGTCCTTCTTGGCTTTCTTTGCCTTCCTGACAGATTGTTCAGAAGCACCTTCTAAGTACTCAGCTTCTGTCACAGGCTTTCTCTTAGTCTTCCTACTCTTGGCCACCTTGACATTGCCTCCATACATGGTTCCTGGGATGTCTTCCAAACGAATTTCTTCTCCCGTACTTTGCAAATGATCATGTATGTAGAAAAGTTGAACATTCAAAGGATCTTGCTTGCAAATTGGAGGAAATCCTTCCATCAGATTTGAGGAAATTCTTGATTCTTTCAAATCTGTTTCAAGCTTAATGATGGCTTCTGGCTTGATCAGCCTCATGTTTGCTAGAGTTCCTCCATTGATGATCCTGCGAGTGACTGTGCCCAACATATCATCTGGGAAACCTCTTGTTTCACTTAGTCCTCTTAGCAGACCTTCTTGATTGAAGATTTCAAAGATTAGCCTTCCATAGGGAATTCATGCCCTATTGATTAGTTGACTCTCGTTCAAGGTTTTGATCATGTGCTTGATTATGTATTTTGGCACATTTGCTTTCTCCTTCTTGAGGAAGAAGTGCAGAAACACTCTGTGCTCCAATGAGGGTTGATCAGAACCTCCTCCCTTGGGCAACAAATTCTCGTTCTGAATCTTCAGCATCATTTTCTTCTCCATAGAAAGGTTGTTGTATGAACCTTTCTTCTTGCTATTGAACATTGTTTCATTTACCACATCATTCCAAAGGCTCTTCTTGTTGTTGTCCAGCCCATCCTTGAAATTACCTTCAGAAGCCCTTCCATTCACGTAGGCTATAATTTCTTAATTGATGAAGACTGGAACACCCATTATGCTGAACCTGATCTCAGTGTCCACAAATGGTTCCAATCCCATCTCTTCTCTTGTCTTGCCTTCTAGCGAGGGATCAATCAAGACTTTCTCAGCTTCTTTCATCTTAGCAGCGTGTTTATCATAAACAGTGGCTCTTACCCATAAATACTTAACTAGGTTCTCATAGGTTGGACCGTTGAGCATGCTGAAGTAATGACCGAAGTCCTGAGATTCATAGTATTCCATGATATCACAACCATGATGTAGCAGAGATGCGAAATCAACAGGTCTTTCAACTTGAACTGTTAACTCCCATTCTTCAAAAGTCATAGTTCTGCTTTGATCTCATAAGCCGGAGCTTCTTGTTGAGTAGATGTTCCTTGAGTTGTTTCTTGAATAGCTGATTCTGGAATGGAGCTTGAAGACGCCATTGATGATGATGATGAAGTTTTAGGGTTCTTAAGTTTTGAGTTGGGGGAAAAAGTTTCACTTCGCAGAGAGTGTTTGAAAAATAGAAAGTGTAGGTAGTGAAGTGAGAAGTGTGTGATTGTCTAAGTGTTTTGAGTAAAAACGATTGCAATTTCAGAGGGGACAAACAAACACAACATTAATGACAGTTGGGGGCGCGAGAATAGTACATTCAAAGCATAAACATCATCATTCCTCTTTAAGTTACACACCAATACAAATAAGCCACGTTGGCAAACTTCAGATGCGCTGTCTAGTTAGTGGTACAGGTGTTACCAGAAGCAACTCCAACAATTCCACTAACTTCTGCTATTCCGAAGCACAAAGTCCAGCTACTGAATTTAAGGTGCTCATGTCACCTTCAGAAGCACATTTTCCTCAGAATCTCAGTTAGGAGCTTCTGATGGACCATAGCTTCTGAACTGACTTAAGAACCTAACTTCTAGTTCAAGAGCAAGCAACTTTAATCAGACACAAAGTGCATGTTCAAATTTTTCTTTATAAAATCAAATCTTTCAACAATTAAAGGTTTAGTGAATATATTAGCCCACTGATATTCAGTATCAATGAATTGTATATCCAGAATTCCTTTTTGAACATCATCTCTAATAAAATGGTGTTTGATTTCAATGTGCTTGGCTCTTGAATGTAGAATTGGATTCTTTGACAAACAAATAGCAGCAGTATTATCACAAAAGATGAGAATACTGTTAGCACTAATCTGATAATCTTCCAACTGATGTTTCATCCAGAGTAGTTGTGTACAACAACTTGCAACTGAAATGTATTATGCTCCTGCTGTAGACATTGTAATAGTTGCTTGTCTTTTGCTAACTCAGGATATCAGGTTCTCTCCCAGGAACTGACAGTTACCACTGGTTGATTTTCTTTCAATCCTGTCACCAGCATAATCAGCATCACAAAATCCAATTAACTTGTAATCTAAGGATTTCCTATAAAGGAGTCCAAGATTAGTTATTCCTTTCAGATATCTAAAGATTCTCTTAACAGCTGTTAAATGAGATTCCCTAGGATCTGACTGGAATCTTGCACACAAGCATACACTGAATAAAATATCTAGCCTAGATGCAGTGAGGTATAACAAAGAACCAATCATACCTCAATACAACTTCTGATCTACCTTTGATCAAGTATCTTTTTTGCTTAAGGTGCATGTTGGATGCATTGGAGTGTTCATCAATTTACAATCTTCGAACTTGAACTTCTTCAGAAGCTCCTTTGTGTACTTTGTTTAATGAACATATACTCCATCTTTACCTTGATTGATTTGAATGCCAAGGAAGAACTTCAATTCTCCCATCATGCTCATTTCAAATTCATCCTGCATTAACTTAGAAAATTCCTTGCAAAGAGATGCATTAGTATAACCAAATATTATATCATCAACATATATCTGCAGAACAAGAATGTCTTTCTTAAGGGTCCTTCTGAAGAGTGTTGTGTCGACTTGACCTCTTTTAAAATCATTTTTAATCAGGAAATTATTTAGTCTATCATACCAAGCTCTAGGAGCTTGTTTCAAGCCATATAGTGATTTCTTAAGTTTATAAACATGGTCAGGATGCTTAAGATCCTCAAAACCAGGAGGTTGCTTGACATAAATTTCTTCTTCTATGACACCATTAAGAAATGCACTCTTGACATCCATTTGATATAATATTATGCCATGATTAACTGCATAGGATAGAAGTAACCTGATTGCTTCCAATCTTGCAACTGGAGCAAATGTTTCAGTGTAATCAATGCCTTCTTGTTGACTATAACCTTGTGCAACAAGTCTAGCTTTGTTTTTGGTTACTTCACCTTGTTCATTCAGCTTGTTTCTGAATACCCATCTTGTTCCAATAATGTTCTTCTGAGGTGGTTTGGGTACCAGATCCCACACATCATTTCTTTGAAATTGATTAAGCTCTTCTTGCATAGCCAATATCCATCCATCATATGAAAGTGCTTCATCAACTGTAGCAGGTTCAATCACTGATAACAATCCTATCATAGACTTTTCTTGTCTAAAGTATGATCTTGTTCTTCTGGGACTGTCTTTGTTTCCAATGATTTGATCCTCAGGATGTGAAGACTTGTGCTTGAACGTGTTCTTGGATTGATTTGCTTGTTGAGTGCCATCTTGAGCTTCATCGGAAGCTACTTCTTGAGCTTCTGAGGTTGGTTCAGCTTCTGGACTTACTTTAGAATCACTAGTCTGATCAGGTTCTGAAGTATCTTCAGTAACCTGTATATCTGCACAACTTTCATCTTGCTCTGGAGTTTCATTTCCAGGCTCTTTGTCATCAAATTTAACATGCATAGATTCTTCAACACAGAGTGTCTATGAATTATACACTATGTATGCCTTTGACTTTTCAGAGTAACCTAAAAAGATTCCTCTTTGGGCCTTGGCATCAAATTTCTTTAGGTAGAGCTTGTTATTTAGAATGTAACATGTACATCAAAATTGATGAAAGTAAGATATATTGGGTCTTCTTTCTCCAAGATAGGTCTGATATAGATCCTATTTTGAACATAACATGTTGTATTCACTGCTTCTGCCTAGAAATGATTAGCTAAATTGTTTTCATAATCATGGTTCTTGCCATTTCTTGTTAGGTTTTATTCTTTCTCTCTACAACCTCATTTTGTTGTGGAGTTCTAGGAGAAGAGAATTCATGGACAATTCCATGTTTTTCACAAAAAGTTTCAAATGGCTCGTTTTCAAATTCTCCACCATGATCACTTCTGATTTTCAAGATCTTCATTTCTTTTTCAGTATGTATTTGAGTGCAGAAATTACTGAATACATCATATGCATTATCTTTACTTTTAAAGAATTTTACCCAAGTCCATCTACTGTAATCATCAACAATGACTAGTCCATACTTGCTTCCATATAAAGATCCAGTGTTAACTGGTCCAAATAAATCAATATGAAGCAGTTCTAAAGGTCCAGAGGTTGAGACAATGTCTTTAGCTTTAAAGGATGATTTCACAATTTTTCCTCTTTGGCATGCACCACAGAGTGCATTTGAATGATAGTCATTGTTAGGCAGGCCTTTGACAAGTTGTAACTTACTAAGCTTAGAGATTAATCTCCAGTTAGCATGTCCCAACCTTCTGTGCAATACCCACTTCTTATCATTCATTGACAGAAGACAAATTACCTTCTGATAAACCAGTTCAGAGAAATTGATTTTATAGACATTCTCTACTCTCTTTCCATTGAACATTATGGACTTGTTATCTTTGTTGATTACTGTGCAGTTGGTATTTTCAAACATCACATCATAACCATTGTCACAAAACTGACTAATACTCAACAGGTTATGTTCAAGACCATCTACCAACCACACATTATTAATTGAGTTAGAGGAATTACCAATAGTTCCTGTACCAATGATCTTCCCAGACTGGTTGCCTCCAAACTTCACATTTCCTCCTTCTTTCATTGTGAGGGTGAGGAACATTGACTTCTCTCCAGTCATGTGCCTTGAGCAACCGCTGTCCAGATACCATGATTTTTGCTTTTGCTTTACTCTGAGGCATATCTGCAGTATTGATAATTTCATATTTAGGTACCCATTGTTTTATGGGTCCTTTAGGGTTAGTGTTGGAAGTTTTACTCTTCACTTCATGTACCTTGAGATGTGGTTTTGGTAGCTTCTGTTTAACCATTACCTTAGGTTTAACACATTTTGGTTTTGATTCCTCAGAAGCAGCAACTGTTTTGTTCTTCTAAACCTTAGACTTCAAGACATCAGATTCTGGCTTCAACAGACTCTGAGGAACAGGTTCTGATCTCTTCAGAATCTTGATCTTTGAGGTCTTAGAGTTAGAATTTGTCATAATCTTAGGCTTAGAGTTCTTTGGCTTTGAAGTAATCTTAGCCTTAGAACTAGAAGCTTCAGGTTCTGACTGAATCACAGTTTCAACTTTAACACCTTCAGGTACAACGAAGGTTTTCAATCCTTCCTTGATACATTCAGAACATGCTATGAGATTGGTTTCATTAGACTTTTCTTTTGAAAATCCAATCTCTTTGTCATTGTTCTTGTAAATGTTATAAATCATAGAAGCAACTCTGCTTCTGTCAATACAAGACATAATAAAATCTTCAAGAGCAATTTCATGGTTGCTTAAAGGTTTTCCATTACACTTTTCTTGTAGCTTCTGACATAACTTGAGCTTGTCTTGATAGGTTTTACAAATGAAGTCAAAGCCTCTAAGTCCTTCTTCAGAAGCTTTTAGATCCAATAGAGTTGATTCTTGTTGTTTCATTAAATCAACATATTTTTCTTTTAAATCTTTCAACTCATTGGTTCTTAGTTCAAAATGTGTAAGGAGCTCTTTAAGAGACTCAATAAGTTCTTCTCTGGGAATTTTAGAATATACCTCGTTTTCTTCTTCTGAGTCTGATTCAGTTTCAGCTTCTGAAGTTGTTGTAGCTACTAACCCAACATCTATCTTTGCACCTTCATCAGCATCATCTTTATCAGATTCAGATTCACTATCTAAATCTTTCTAGGTAGCCATCAAACTCTGCTTGATCTGCTTCTTGATCTTGTTTGATTTGAAAGTTGACTTTTTTGACTTGTCCTTTGATTTCTCCGTCTGAAGATCAAGGCAATCAGCAATGAAATGTCGAGGCTTCTTGCAGTTGAAGCAACCCTTCTGATCTTCTTTCCTGGAGCTTTTGTAACCACTCCTTCTGCTCAAAAACTTCTTGTTCTTCTTGGCCACATATTGTAGTCTGTTGGAGAGCATAACCATCATCTCAGCAGGATCTTCATCAGAATCTTCATCAGGTGATTCTTCTTCTTCAGATTTTATGACTTTAAACGCTTTTGATGACTTCCCTTTATATGGTAAAGTTATAGAATTACTCTTCTTAACATACTCATGTTCATTAAGACTTAACTTATGAACTTTGAGATAGCTAACAAGATCTTCAACACTTAAAGTGTTTAAATCTTTAGCTTCTTTAATAGCAGTACCCTTAGGTCTCCATCTAGCCGGCATACTTCTTAGTATCTTGCTCACATGATCAGAAGCAACATAGCTTTTCTTTAGTATTTGTAGTCCAGAGACTAGGGTATGAAATCTTGAGTACATTTCCTCAATACTTTCATCATCCTTCATCTTGAACAACTCATACTGATGAACAAGCATAAGTGCTTTGGCTTCTCTAACCTTCTTGCTACCTTCATAGTTTGCACAAAGAGAAGCAAACATAGCTTTTGTAGTAGATTTATCACTCATCTTCAAATACTCTGCACGAGGTATAACAGTAACAAGTGAGCCTCTGATCTTGTGATGCTTCTTGTACATCTTCTTTTGAACAGGAGTATGTTTCTTTCTGTCTACAACAACTCCTTCTTCATCAAGATCCAAGTCACCAACTCCATCTTCCAGAATATCCCATAACTTTTCATCTAAGCCTATGATATAACTGTAGAAGTTGGTTTTCCACCATGAGAACTCTTCAGGATCTTCATTGAACTTTGGAACTTTTCCTGAGTGAGCTTTCTTATCACTGTAATCATAAGGTACAACATTATGATTACCACCAAAACCAGAACCAGAAACAAATGATTCAACATACATGTTTTTCTCAGATCTTGGACTGTTACACTGTGAAGTGTTATTAACAGAACTGAGGGTCTAGATACCAATTGAAGGTGAGAAAACAAACACAAGAATGGGGGGTTGAATTGTGTTAAAGAAATTCTAAGTGAACTTTTGGATGCTGAACAATTTTGACAGAGTTTAGGCGCTTTCAAATTGTTGTTAAGTCCTTATTGTTCTTCAAGTCTTCACTCCTTTATATAGAGGTGTCATATGAACGTTGAGTTCCCAGCACATCCAAAAAGAGTCGTTTGAAGCTTTGATCAATCACCAATGATTCATTGCCTGATATGGTTATTGTCCTATGAAGGATCAATTTCAAATGCATTCCATGTATGAAGGAACATTGTTGCAGAAAGAGCTGTTATCCTTGTCTTGTAGCAGAGACAGACTCTGTGTAGTGGAGGTAGTGGTTGTACACTTCGTACAATTGTACTTTGTCAACGCTTAACAAACGAACAAGCATCCAATGCTTTTGAATCCTTTTGAATTAGCCGTTGTTCCTCTTTTCCACTCTTTTGCAATATTTAGACGACATTGAATCCATTGAACAACTTTTGAAACTTTAAACTTGCATCTCCTGACGAACTTTAGCTCCTGGTGATTTTTAGCTTCTGATGAACTCGCTTATGATGAACTTGCTTCTGATGACGTCATCACTTCAGGAGCGCTTTGTCTTCAGGAGCAGTTTGTCTTCAGGAGCACTTTTTGACTTCAGGAGCAGTTCTCTTCATATGCTTAAAAGCTTCCTTTTTGATTATTTCTTTGCTCTCTTTTGTTCTTCCAGAACTTATTAATGATCTCAAATTTTTTGTCTATGGTCCTGTACACTTGAACAAATATTAGCATATCCAATTAACAATTTTTAATACCTTGTTACCATTAAAACTTTTAAGGGTAATATTAAACACATTTTTTCCAACAAAACACTGACCAACAAAAACAAAACGAAGAACATTAACGTCAACAAGTTGCAGCGCTAGAAGGAGGGGGCAGGGAGAGAGATATGATGCATTGAGCTACCAAAATTTTGCTGGGACCTTAAAAGGTGTAGCGCATAAGTGAATTACAGGGTTGTCTACAAGATTTGTTTGATGTTCGACGAAATCTCTAAAGAGAAGAAATTTCTCAAAACACCTCAAAATTGTGGCTCGATTTGTTGCTTTCCTTGTTTTCAGTCTTTTCGAGCTTCAAATACTCAAAATCATCTGAACTCCATGATGACACTAGGTCATACATACTTTTATGTGTGTTTTTCATGTACTTTTAAGCTGAGTTCGGGTGATTTTTGCACAAGTTAGAAGCTACAGAGAACAAATTTGATACTTGATGGAAGCAAGAAATCGTGCTCCAATTTCTGTCATCGGAGTCCGATTTATGGACCAATTTTAGAGCTTGAGCTACATAAAAAATCGGGCTACGATGGAATCCCATCGTACTCCGATTTTGAGGAGCATGTGACCAGATATTGTTAATTAATGAGCAATCGTGCTCCGATTTTGGGCCACCGGACTACAATTTTGGCGATCCAGAATTTTCTTATAAAAGCCAAATCATTTTCTGTAAGGAGGGTTCGAAAATTTGGAGAGAAAAACTGACTTTTGGAGCTGGATCACTGAGCAGAAGGTGAGAGACCATCAAAACTCATAGCCGGTTATCAATTTCATGTAATGAATTCTCTTTTATCATTAGTTATTTATGTTTTAGCCATGAGTAGCTAAATCCTTTGTGATTACGTCAAGAGATGATTTTGTACTAGCTCTTACTTATGTAACCTGAAACTCTTATTGTTTATGAATGTCAATCTAGTTTATTCAGTATAGATTATTCTTAATGCCTTTATGATTCTGACCCAATATAATTGATTCAAGAGATTATATGACTATTGACACTAGCGTGTAACTCGAAAATATTTATGTTGTTCAACTTAACGGACAATCTAGGGATAAAACGTTGTTAGGTTGTGATAATTGAATTAACGGACTTAAAAACCTTTGATGATTATAGGTTCACCTAAGGAATTAGGGAATTATGATTAGATAAGAGAACTTAGGATCAAGGGATTGACCTAAGTTAATGTGTTAATTCGTCGTTAACTTTGTGACATTCGTAGATTTAAGAAACAGGTTGCATAATGAGTGATGTGAAGATGAATCGAATGACCTAGTCATCTCTCTCTAATTATTTCAAAACCCAACTCTATTGTTACCATTTTAATTACAGTTGCACTCAAATCCAACTGCCTAAGGCAACCCGCAAATTTAATTATATCTTAATGATGATGTTATTGTTAAGCCGAAATCAAAACAGTCCCTAATTAAGAAAAACGAATTATTTTATTACTTCGATATAAGTTTGTACACTTGCTAATTTTCTATCACTCCACTAAAGATGCATAAAAACAAACTAAAAAACATCATATGAGGGCATGTCATCATTTGCATTACCGAAAGTTGATATTTGAGGAACATATATGGCTTTTAATTTTATTTTGGGGATTCACTTAGGAAAATGTCCTAAACAATTGTGCTTTCATTTAGGAAATTGATCATTAAGCAATTTATTGTCTTATGATTCATTTACACAATTTTGCAGCTTTCATTGGGAATAATTGCGCAGCTTTCGTTGATTTAATAAAGGATGAATTATAGGAACTCTTGTGTATATATGTCGTATTTCTCAAATAGTGAAAGTCAAGTAATAAATATATTAAAATTTATACAAGTCTTCGAACTTGTGATATCACACTTCACTTCTTGCAATGTGTATTGTACTCTTCCCCTTTATTCAACTAGAATCGCACTGATGCTGTTTTCCGTAGATACTAGATAAAATGTTAATGTAGCACATGGGATCACTTTGGCTTCTTAAGATATTAGTAGAATGAATACTAAGTATTGTTATGATGATTTTTAATATAACTTTGACTTAAACCTACAAAGATATAATAATTTTGGTTTGATTTAGTTTTTAGGGTTCATCGATTATCTCTGATCCACTTACACCCCTACAAAGTTGTACACCTGGAAAAACTTGACTGTGAATCTCGTTGTGTATCAATTTTTAAAATGAATTTTCTTATTGAATCGTCATTAAGATAATATAGATCTGTCTTTTACGCAGATACCATTAATCAACAATACTATTGTAGGTAGGGAAAAAGTTATGTTTACAAAGGTTTAACATTCTAGTGAAGCTCACAAATGATCGAGAACTTTCTTTGAAAATAGATCAAAGCCCTTTCTAAATTTCTATGAACATGTGATCATGATTAAACTTTGTTTTCAAATCTCAACCAGTGGAATGCTCATGTCTCTTGGAATAGTATGCTTACAAATAACTGTTGTTTCCTTTTTTGTTTTTACTCATTTGCATGTCTACGGTACTTGAGTTAACTCATGCTGAACAATATCCAACGTGAGTTAACTCACGTTGAAAAAGCCGAAAGTGAGTTAACTCAAGTAAGACATATAATTAAAGGAATGAACAATTTTAGAAGGGAGATGAGCAATTTTGATGCTTGTATATCTAACATTAAACTAATATTTTATGACCACTAAAAAATTAAAACAATCCATCTATACACAAAATATGTATAAAATATGTATAAAATATACACAAGATATATAAAATATGTATCATCTGTCTTATATATCAAACATTTTTCTATTCATAATTGATGCAGAATTACCACTCAAATTTCAACATGCTATCCTAAATGTTTTTGCAAAGCAATAACTCATAACTTTCACTACCATAAATACACAAATCATATTGAGAATCAATTTGGTAAACCAGAAAAGGGGACAAAAAGGCTGTTTTGAAGATGTCTCAAAATAACCTAATAATTCAAAGAGATGTCTAACAAAAATTAGAAACAAAATTAATATCCTCCTAACCATTCAATCGTAATTTTGAATTGAAACAATATTAATGTAGCTATCTAGAAAAAATAATTATAGCTACAAGCGGTGAACATTCTAGTGACCCTCATAGAGAACATTTCTTGGAAAGAGATCAAATCACTTTCAAAATTTCTAGCACCTATGCTCTATGGTTAAACAAACATTCTAGTTTAAAATCTAAACTAGAGATAATTTGTGGACTAAACTGCATTTGTAGCAGCATTCTCTGATAACTGTTGATCTTGAGACTTGACAGGTTCAACAGGTGTCTCTGATTTGTGACGATATAAGCAATAATGTTGGAACATGAAAATTAGGTCAAACATGATAGATACCTACAATGAATAAATATTCGATAAAAAACAATGATATATCAACATCAACAAATTATATCAATTTAAAAATAAAAAAAAACTCGGTATCCAACCTAAGTACATTGTGTCAAAAATTATTATCGTTCGTTCTATACAAATATCTAAAAACATGAAGAATTAAAAATAATATTATAGTTTTGCAATTAAAATTTAAATAGATAAAAAACCATTAAATAAGTTTCTAAAATAAGCCATGAAATTCTTGCATTAAATGGAACTGTATATGACATAAAACAATAATAATAAAAGGGCATATGAAAGGACATTGTAAACTTAGCTTAGTTGGTATAGACAATGAATAATATATATAAGATCGGGGTTCATACCTTAGTCACCACAAAAAAAAACATATGAAAGAAAAAAATTATATAAAGATAAGAGATCAATATTTTATACCAGTGCCACAAGAACTTTCCCTATATTCCCATATATGTTCTTCCAAGAACCTATTGATGAACAAAGATGTAATAAATATTAGTTCAAAGTTTAAAGGAAAAATAAGAGAAAAAATCTTGGTAATTGAATTAATTGGGCACCTTGATCAATTGATTGTGTAATCATTTGCATAAAGTTTGCTACTCCTCCAAAACAATCCAACAAAACCAAACCAATACTCCATCCCTCTGTACTTTTCCTCATGAAGTTAAACACTGCCTATATTTATAAACACAAATATATTAATTGAATATGGATATCTATACTAGTTTCAATAATTAATACAAGTTTAAATAGTTGGTAAAAAAAAAGTTTGAATATTTAAGAATTCCTAGTTGGGCCAATAAAATATATATTTAGTCGAGCCACTGAAAAATGTTGAAAGCAATATTAATTTATATTATGTAATAATAAGTTATATTTTTATAAATTTATTTTTTGTCAAATTGTTTTTTATAAATTTATTTAAAGCTTTTTAATATGAACCAATCAAATAAATTGATCAAAAATAATGCAAATTAGGAGAATTATCCCTCACCTGAGGAATGTATTTTATAACTGTCAAAGCAACTTGGACCACACTATAACATGATCAATTTCAACATAATTAGAACAAAGGCAAAAATGGTAAAGTAACAACCACTCAAAAAACAATGGTAAAGTAACAACTCTAGTGATGATAATGGGTTCAAATAAAAGTTAAGATAATAATTAAACATCTAGAGCAACATTTCATTAAAGATAAAAATTATATTGTATGTACATTAGTATCATAGAAAGAAAGATTATATAGTCCCGTAAATATAGCTCAGTTGGTAGCTACTAGAGATAATTTGTGCAGAGATTCTTCACTTCTCCACACATAATGTGTGTGAATCTAGCCACTAGGCTACTTGACCAAAAAATAAATTACACTTTATTAATAGTATGAATTAAACTTCATAATCCAAAGTTTAGAAACACTCTCTCACTTTGTGCATTAATCACTCACACTAGATCAGATGGTTCAAGATCACCCTAGACTTTAGAGAAGCTAAACCCTAAATTTTTTATAAAATGTACATGTTATTCTAGATTTGATTTCTCTGAAATTGGCGATCATTTCGATTTCGGAAAATCTAAAGGACTTTTCTCTCTTGAATTAATGTATCCATGAAATTTAAGGTCAAACACTATTAAGAGAGAAATTTGCCTAAAATCTAAATACAAAAAACAATAAATTAAGAATCCACAACTAAATTAAGAACTAGATGAGCATAGAATACACATACTTGAAGATGCTGATCAGCCAAAGCCAGTGGCGATTAGACAAAGCTATGAAGACACAAATTGCTGAAGTTACCAACACAATAATTGCAAGAACTTTAGCACTCAAAGACAGTTTTTGATTTCCACGCTACATGTCAAACTTGAAAATTTTAGTACAAACAATTATCAATTATAAACAAGAATAATAGTGAGTGTTTATTGAAAAAAAATATATATGTACTTCATAAATTGCAATCTGGTATAAGGTAATTGCAGAAAGGAGAACAGCATGGGATGAGAATGCAACATCATTTAATGCCACAGGATTCATCTGAAAAATCAAAATAAAAAAGTTTAATTCTATCACATAATATTTGTTAGCGCAACAATCAATTTCTTGCAATGCAAGCTACGGTTCTCATGAATCTAGGGATTTTGATTTTAGGAATTTAGAGAGAATAAGAAGAAGAGAGAATGAGAAGGTTTAAAGTATGTAAAATTGTGAATTCATTGGTTGTGAATTACACATACAATGATAGTTATATACATGCTTAGCTACTTGGTTTGCGTGACAAGCTATCTCACAAGCCCTAACTAACTTTGCTAAAAACAAGTTAAAATGTAACAAACTAATAAGCAACTTAATTATATTATGTTTTAATCAAACAAACCTTGATTAAAAACACTAATCATCTAAACTAACTTGAATTAAGTCTAACAATATTAACAATGAAAAAGTATGTGAGATGTGAGAGACCAACATGAGAAAAGGCTCGCTGTGAGTCATGTCCAATAAAATCATGATGATTATGGTAAAATACACTACCAAAAATGTGCTTATAATAAAATATTGTATTATAGTAACATTGAAAAAGTATGTGGGATATGAGAGATCAACATGGGAAAAAACGAGCTTCGGATGAAATGTCGCATTATAGTAACAATGAAATTGTCTGTGGGGTGTGAGAGACCAACATGAGAAAGGCTCATTGTGAGTTACACCCCTTAATATCATGACGAATATGATGAAATACACAACAGAACACGAGCTTCTAATAAAATACCGCATTATAGTAACAATGAAATAGTATGTGGGATGTGAGAGACCAACATGAGAAAGGCTCATTGTGTGTCACACCCCATAATAACATGACGATTATGATAGAATACACAACCAAATGCGTGCTTCTTATATAGTATAGTATAGTAAATTACCTGTTTGTGTCCATATTTATTCCCGTATTGCCTCTGAACGACAGGGCTGAAGTAAAGAGTAGTATTGTAGACCAAATAGTAACATTGCTTCACCATGTTTAGCACTGCATAATCAAAGTTCAACCCTACAACACTAATCAAAACAAAACCCAAATCAATTAATAATAATAATGAAACAAATGTTACATACATCTCTTGTATGTAACATTTTACTATATAAGTTGCACATACAAAACACTTAATTTAGAATTTAACATTGTTGGATTTTTCCCTTAAAAAAACATTGTTGGTTTTATGAATGAAAAGATTTAAGATTGTTGGTTTTATGAATAAAAGGATGCAAATAAACCTCATTTTCGAATAAAAAAAATGTTCATACATATACACTCCACATCCACCTCATTAGAGAAGAATCAATTCTCAAAAGAATAATCAATTACTCAAGAACATTGTTAGATATAAGAAATCACATACACACTGTTTGAAATGCTCTCACTAATCTAAGGATCCAAATTAACATTTGGTTACATTAGTAAATGATTTATTTATGTTACATACCTTTTCCTTTGAAAATTCAAAATGATTTGTGGGTAGAAACTAATAGACCAAGAAACAAATGCAGACCAACCCAAAACTTCATATACCACACGAAGTTTAACTGAATTCCAAGAAGCCATGGAAGTTTTTCACCAAAACTTTTAACAATGTAGGAAATGGTGAAACCAAATTTTGATGTGTGATGTGATGTATCTCTCTAATGTGTTATATATGTCATGATGAGTGAAACTAATTATGGTTGAAAATCACACAAAGTCCGGAAGATTAGGGGTAATTGTGACACATTTTTCATTTATTTAATTATTTAAAGTGTGTGTACACTCATATTGCCCTAGTCATGACTATCATGTGTTCTAATAATAGCCTATCATTCTCTTAAATCCCTGACCAACAAAATTACCGTTAGAATTAATTTAGGAATTGTTCTAGTAATAGCGTATTAGTCGCCACATATGCTTTATGAGTTTTACTTATATTCGCATATAAACATGTTTGATATCTTGAGCCAAGAAAGAAAAAGAACAAAAAAACATATTTGATATACATTTCCATCAGTGTATTTTCCATTCTGCCACGATATAAACATGTTTTCAATTGGGCTACCTTCAACATACGTGTAATCATAACAAAACAAAAAAATCACTACTAAAATACTTAAAATCAGCAAAGAAAAGTTACTTAAAATTAGCAAAGAAAAATCATTTGCCACTAAATTTTGTGTGGAGTGAATTATTATTTTTAGTAGTGAATGAAAAAAAGAAGTTAAAGTTAGCAACAATGAATTAGTTCAAGTGGTAGGAATTTGACCCACTTAAGCATGAGGTTATGGATTCGATTCTTAACTCATACATATGACCAAAAAAATAGTTGGAAGTAGAGAACCCATCTTATGTGACCCACAAGTTTTCCACAGAGATTAATCATCGTTAAACAATGGTGGAAACTTTGGTATCAATATCATGGTAACCTAAAAATGATTATTGTTCAACTAGAAGAAAAAAAATACTTAAATTATACCGAACACCGTGAATTCTTTGTATATAATTTGTCATAGTAACTCATCTTTCTAAGTTTAATATGATTTTTTTAATATGAATTATTTCACTCTCCTATTGATTTGTTTGGCAACAAATCATATGAAATTTCTCCCATTCTTTGTATATATGTATATCATGTAACTAGGTTTTGGGTAGTCTTATAGCTACTATAATATTTTATTTTATTTTTGCATTTGTATTTCAAAGATCAGGGAATGTTTGGATGATTAAGAACGAGAAATTGACGGTCAGACAATTCGCTAAGCCAGATATCAATTCTCTTGGTGACTCAAGTCAGAGATTGGACATGTTTTTAAGGTAAAACTAGTGACCTTAAGGACGAGTTGACAACAACTTTTGACAACAACAGTTTTTTGGTGGTTCAAAGCGAAGTTTGTTTCCTTTTATCAAAGCGAACTTAATTGTTCTTTTTTTCTCTCTTATCTTTTAGTCTGTTGTAACTAAACTGAATCTTTAATGTCTTCCTAAGCACACCTTATGCTGGTTGTCTCTTTTGGTGGTTATAAAAAATTCATTTTAGCCTCTTCAAAAAAAAACTTTTGATGAAATTTTATCCTTTCTTCATCTCTTTGTAAAAGCTACCATGACTATTAGTAGCTAATTTTCTGTTGTGTTTGGATTATATGAACCACGCAGATAAAGAGTTTATATATGTGTGGTTCATATAATCCAAACAAAAAGATGGGGAGCAAGAACCTCACCCAACAACCACATGCTCAGTAGTTCTCCCTCAAGACTCTTACGTATATTGGAGGAGGAGGAGACGAGAGATCTCTCAAATTCTCTATCAAAGAGTTTCTTAAAAAAAGATACAACTGTTACAAGAAATTAACCTTCAGCAAAATTTGTAACAACAAACCCTTATTTCTATCCTTCTCTCTAATCACTTCTCATGGTCAAGAGACTCAATGACTTACCTATGATGTATTTATCAATTGTTTCTCAATCCTAGTTTCTATCCCAAAAGAAACCAACTATCAACCTTTGATTTTCTAAGGATCTATTTTTTTTGGTAAACCATAGTTTGCCTCACTTGCACCTCTTGCTTAAAAAATTAAAGAAGCACTTAAACTTACCCTCTATATTTCTTTCAACTCTATATGTATATTTTCAACCAACACCAACACAAAATATTCATTTAATATTAAAATGAATTAATTGTATTACATGTTTAATACTTAAGAGAGAAAAGTGAAATTCAAACATCTCTTAAGAGATATGTAATTCACTTTCGGTTTTTACTTCTCAAGGAAGGGGACTATATTTTTTTTGGTAGGGCAATAAAGTAACAAAAAGAAAAGGAAAGAAAAAACAGAACTAAACGGAACTTAAGTTCCAAACTTGTCTCTCAGGAGGGGTGACTCCATGCCTGGTGGGGAACGGTCTCAAGTAACAATAGAAGTCGAATGAGAGCCTTTTTTAGTCATAACATCTGCACACATATTTTGCGCACGCAAAATATGCACCAAAGTATAATTCTCTTCTTGTTGTAAGACCTCAGAGATTTGAAGAATGGTTGAAGAATGAACATGTAAGTTATGGCTGCCGGAACCAATGAAGATGTTCACAACTTCCAAACAATCACTTTCACAAATCACATTCGTGTAAACTCGATTATGACAAATGTGAATCGCTATCTGCATAACACGCAACTCAGCAAAGAAAGCATCCCCACCAACCTCATAATGGGAAAATCCCCACCAACCTTATAATGGGAAAATCTACACACTAGCTAAAATCATACAGGTGACTAATTACATACATTGATTATTGATATGTATTGTGACCAACCATAATTACAAATTCAAACATTTTCAGCCACCAGCACATTTGAAGTAGACTTGATGAGGGGCTCTTTGATGTTGTCATCGAGTTTAGAAGGAGAAATTGATGATGTTTTCTTTGATGGATACAACATATAATGTTGACACATGAAAAGAAGATCAAAGAACATACAAACCTGAAAATGTTTACATTATACACGAGTAAGAAAATTAAGGAAATTTTAGCTTAAGAAAATGTTGTCTTTACAACCGACTATGCAATCGATTTTTCAACCTGGTAACTACATTGATGTCTAAATTTGTCGTTAAATGAATTAGCGATCAATTTAGAAACCAATTTGTGAACACTTATCCAAGTCATCCCTAATGCGATATAGGACTCTTTCAACAAAAACATCTTTAAACAAACATTGAATTTTAAAGGAATTCGATGCAAGTCCTTAGAAAATTCACTATTCTAATGCAAATTTTGTAGGTTAAGAAGCAAAAACATGAAAAAGGAAGATATCAAATCATCAAAATTGAAGTGAATGAAAGAGTAAAGGGACCAATTCTTACCAGAGATAACAATACTTTTCCAAGGTTCCCAGAGAAATTCACCCAAGAGTCTAGAATTAAAAAAGAGAAGAAATGTTATTAACTATATGCATTGATCCATCAAGTCATTTGGAATGTTACTATAATGTGAATTTGGAAATAAAGACATACTTTGGTCAATTGATTGTATAACCATCTGAGAATAGTTTGCCAATCCTCCACAAAAATCAAGGAACACATTTCCAATGCTAAATCCATCTGTGTTCTTGATCATGAAGTTCATAAATGCCTGTATTTTACATCATATTGAAGATCAAATTAAGTACTCTCTCCGTCTTAAAATAACTGAGTCATTTGCAATAAAATATTGTATCAAAATAACTAACTCATTTCACTTTTCTATACAATATTAATTATTTTTTTTCAATTATAAACTATAATTAATATTACTTTTATCATTCTCAATTCATCTTCATCCACTTTGAATTTATGATAATGGGTGAATACACCAATGTCTGATAAGAACATTCAAAACTATTTTTCTCTATCTTTCACTAATGCAGTTTTCTTATTACGTGTGAAATGAACAAAAAAACTCACTATTATAGGACGGAGGGAGTAATAATTAAAAACAAAACAAAAAAGGCCTAAAAGGGTATGTCTTAGATTGCAATTAAATACTCCTTTAAGTTTGGTTTTCACTCATTAGAGAGTCAGACTGAAAGAACGAAATTCTAACCTGTGGAATATATTTGATAGTTGCCAGAACTACTTGCATTGTGCTGCACAAAATATTTATTTCAATAGTTAGAATATGAATTGAAATATAACGAAATATTGATTTTCAATGACATAGAATATAACAATAAACCTTCATCATAGGGCCAATATTTTCAAACCGGACTGAAAATCGAAAAGATGAGACTTTCAAATCATGGTTCAATTAGTTCAACCACACTTGAATTGGGTGACTACTTAAATAAATTTGTATTAAAAAACATTTAAAAAAAAAAAAAGGAACATGTTAACCAACCGTAGTTCAAGACGATTCAATCAAGTTTTATAATACTTTGACTTTATTATGGTTGTCAACCCAACAAATTGACCAATTCTCAATTCAACTGATTGAACCATCTAATTCGTTTTTGAAAACATTACTTAAGGCATGAAAAATGACATTTGAAATATTATTTTCTTCATCAAGCTTTGTAGTTTTAATTTTATCAATTGACTAAGAGAATATTATTTTTCTTAATAGAAGATGATGGAAGTTAAAATATCTCACTTAAAGATGGAAATTAGCCAAAGCCAGGATTTGGAAGGGAATGCTATAAAGAAACAAACTCCAACAGTAATCCACACCAAAGCGATGATTCCCATTGTGATTTTTGATATTGATTGATTCCCTCGCTGCAAAAAAAAAAAAAAAAAAAGAAGGCAAAATGTAAAATCATGATTTTAGCTTTTCTATATATAATGTTGGTGTAACTAAAACAAAGCATATCACAGAATGAAATTGTTGAGCCTAGAATGCTTAAGGTGAGCCATCACTCTATAATAACATCCTTTTGAATTTTTAACTACATTAACTATTGTTTACTGACATACCTCTAATTATTTCACATCTTTTTCAAGAATAAACATGTCAAAGGGTTTAAAATTTGCAAAAGATACGGCCTTTTTAGAATTAATAGCAGAATCAAATCAAATGCTTTGTATATAGTTGTTGTGTTGAAAGACATCCACAATCTTCCTCCTATGTTGGTTTTATTATTGATAATTGTATTAATTTTGTTATTTATTTTCATAGTTTAAATTTTTTACGTGTTAGACAAGACCAATCAAACTGCCCATTATGTAACTAATATGTTCTTTATAATCTAGATTATACGTGGATTGAAGAGACTTTGGATGGCATGTTTTCTGCAGTTTTGACTTTTGACTTCTTGTGAGACTTTTATTAATGAAATTATCTTTGACATGGTGAAACATAAATTAACTCTATTTTGAACTATAAACGTGTAAAAATGATATCAATTACTACATCCGTCCCTAATTATATAAACATGTTAGTCCATTTTGATATTTCAAACTTCATTAATTATTTATTTACCAACATACTCTTATTTATGTTACGTCTTTTGCTCAATCAAAAATAAATACTTTCCCCTTAAAAAATAAATAATTTGTTTAAAACAAAAAGTCAAAAACTAACACTCTCTTAATGACAAATAAATTTAATACTACTACTAATTTTCTTAATCTCGTGATTTAAGTAAAATGGTTTTATATTTAAGGACAAAGAAAGTATTAACAAAATAAATAGGACAATGTTTGGAGTACACCCTATGTAAGTGTATACACATTAAAATAAAGAGAAAATGAGAGTGGTGTATATTGATTAAATGATAGGAAAAAAGATATAGATATAAAATGAGACGTTGAATGAATACGTATAAGAAAAAGTGTGGCGTTCAAATATCATACTCTAATTTAATACTAGTGCCAATTTTTCTAAAACTATGTCATATGCCTTTTTCAATGGTCCAACTTATTCATGTCCCTTAGACAAATGATTAATACTATTGAATTTATTGGTATTTTTATATATAAATGATAAAACCAAAGAATATTTTTTGATAAAAAGACTATCCAACAATTGATATTGATGTGAAACAATACCTCATAAATTGCAACTTGGAACAATAACACTAAGGTCAACAAAACAGCATGAGTTGAGAAGGCAACGTCATTTGCAGCTACAGGTATCATCTGCAATAGGAAAGAAATTAAGAAACCAAAATATTTATTACTCATTTGCTATAATGTAGATTTAATCATCCACCAATATACTTGTAGATATCCTTGCTTAAGATATCCTTGCTTAAATCAGATAGAGTGGAAAAAAGCAAGTAATCTCAATTCTTTTAAAATATGCAAATTTGTGCTACACATTTCAAAAATTGACATGTTAGTTCCCATTTATTTTTTTGAATTTTACATTTGGATCCATATATTTTTCAAATTTTATAAATCATTTTAGGAAAGGTTTTGTCATCACATTCAACTTATTATATTAAACCTATAATTATACACATATACTCGTTTCGTACAAAAGAAAAACATCCTCTTATTTTCAACTTATTTTATTTCAATTTACTTCTACAAGTGTGATGTGGAAGTAGAAATTTTATATTAGATTAAAATATGAGTATTGAACATTATATAGTTAAATGACTCTTAAATTCAATATTTTAATATTTTGTGTTAAAATGTAGTGTTTAACTCGCTTCCCTTCAAGATCCAACAATAATAGTATAAGAGTAGATGGTTCGATAAAAGGTTCAAACGTTCTTTCTACTCATTTTCTCTTATACAAGATATTTAAAACATTTTTGTCAACAAAAAAAAATCTAAAACATCCAACTTTTTCATTTCTTAACCATACAAATGATAAATATGCATATAGCTAAGAAGATTCTTTCTGTGGAGAAAAAAAAAAGATTCTTAGGAATTAAAAGAGTGGGCCACAAGTTATGTAATATGTTTATTATTCTACCAAAAAAATATCTAATATGTTTATTACTCATCTTTTTCTTAGAACTTGTACTTATCCTCTTCTTTTTCTTACAACATTTTTCATAAGCGGTAATTGAATTAAATTTTGGTACATAAATTGAAAATACTAATAGTTTCTATGCTTCTATTTTTCATAAACACATAATTACTACTAATTTATCAAGTAATAATATCGTACATATCTTAGTTAATGAGTTATCATGAAGTATAGTTACAATTAGAAACTTCTCCTTAGAAACTTCTCCTTAGAGGCTAAGTCCATATTTAATAATATAGTACATATCTTGTTAAAAAAAACAATATAGTACATATCTTAGTTAATGAGTTAACATGAAGTATAATTAATTACAAACTTCTCCTTAGAGGCTAAGTCCATATTTAAGTAATCTTTGGGAAGCTCCCATGGATAAAAAAAAAATGCATATACACACACGTTTATCAATTGGAAACATGGAAAATGAATGAGTACACACATAAGATAAAAGGAAAAGTGAAGAGAGGAAAAAAAAAAAAAGTGATGAATTAATAAAATAAATGATTAAATACCTGATCAAAGCCATATTTTTTATGATATTGAAACCGAACATTAGGGCTAAAGTACAAGGAAGCATTGTAGATGAGGTACAAGGTGTGTTTGGTGTTGTTCAATATCAAATAGTTGAAGTTCAATCCCACCACACTACAATTTCCAACTTTCCACATAAAGAAAATTTGCTTTCAAGAGAAAAACTAAAATAATAAGATAACAAAAAGTGATTATACCTTTTCCTTGAGTAGTTTAAGATAAATTGAGGATAAAAACTACTAGACCAAACCACAAAAGCAATCCATCCAAACACGGTGTATGTTATTTTAAAAGTTTCAGAATTCCATGCTGTCTCCTCCATCTTATGGTGATAAATATATGAAATGAAATATCATATCTTCCAACTTCTATGAGGGCATTATTATATATATATATATATATATATATATATATATATATATGCAATAGTTTATGAAGAAATTTACATTTCACTTATTGAAATATGGTCAAATTCTTATTATACTGAACTTTACATTTCATTGGGATATTAATATATTATAGAGAATGTTTTTCTTTTAGAGGAACACAAAAATAGTATTTAGTAGAAATATTTGTTAGAATAAATTAAAAGAGTAAAGAGAAAAGGATAGACATTGATTGATAACTGCACCGTCAAGTGGAATCTAAATGTAACCTCTTTTTGCATTATTTTTATATGATCTCATGATGATGAGACACGATAGGGTAGGGTGACACTATGGACTTGTATATATGTGACACAATTCACCTAAAAGAAAACTATTTTTCAATAGAAAAACTTTAGAGCCAGGGATGGTGCCCCATGAGGAGAAGATTTCAAGCTCAAATAACACTATAAAAAAAAATCACATTGAAATTCTGATAAAAAGCACATAAAATCATCCTTTAAATCTATCCAGGAGTTCCACTCAGAACTTCTTAAAAAAATCAAAATTAATTCCATAAGATAACCCATTATATCTTTAATAACAAAAAAAAGTCATTTACATTTTTCACATGAAAATAAAATAACGTTAATATAATAACATCATAAATAATAATAGAATATATTACCATGAAATAATGTTCCAAACAAATCCAATGACCTTAATTACATACCAAAGCAAGCTAGAATCAAATTAAAGGACACAAAATTAAAAAACATGGTACAAGAAAAAATATTGCATTATCCCTAGAAAAAAAAATTAATTTCCTAAGTACTCAAATTACATAGGAAGCAACAAATGCCAAAACAAACACAATTTGTAAGACACTAACAGAAACATGGTATCCAGAAGACTTAGAATGAACATCTTGAATCATCACCCTAACAATCATCTTTTGGCCTTTCTCACAATGCCCAGATGCACCACTGATGAAGTAGAATGTCCCTGAATGATTTAACTTGAACTCAGTGTTTCCATTGTTTGAGAAAAATGTTGGTTGTGTCGCATTGCAATCATCGTAATTTTCCTTGCCAACTTCCATCACCGAATCCTTCTTGTACTTGAAATCTACAAACATGTAAAAAAAATGTCAACTATATGTGTTATAATATTTGTTTTAAAGAAAAAAATGTCCGTGACTGCGATTAAGGCAAGACATCAAAGTATCTGATGCATGTGACCGTAATGAAAGTTGTACCGATCACATTTGACCGTGTCTTTTTTATAGTATAAATAAATTATAACGGTTACCGCGACTGCAATTTAAAACCCTAAAATTATATGGACGAAAAGAAAGAGAAGGATTTAGGGCATACGAATGGAGTCACCAATTTTGAACCTCTTGTTGGAAGCCCAAATATTGTAGATATCAATGTCATTAGAAGAAGGAACAACCCAACCTTTTAGGTCACCAACTTCAAATTCAGTTGAAAATACAATAGAACATTGTAGTGAAGAGAAAAAAGCCAAGAGAAGCACAAGTAAGGTGGTGGAATACAAAGAGAAAGAAGAAGATGCCATTGTTTTCATTTGTGTTATGGGGGTGCAAATAATAATGTGAGTGCAGCAAGAGTTTTGTTTGTTGTGAAATTTTTGAGGAATTAGGGTTAGTTTAATATATAGATGTGTTTATAGAGAGTGGAGGAGTTGGTTTTACATGAGTTGGATGAGAAATGGAGGTAGTGGGTGGTTATAGGTACATGTATAATTAGTCGTATATATTTTTGTGCATTATACTAGGTAAATTAATTTGACTTAGTCAATAGGGTCTAATCTGCAATTAAATTAACTAAATTGAAAATTGTCATATAGGAAATTTAAGAGGGAAAAACAATAGATACATGCAAGCTGTAAAAAGAAGTTGTTTACATTATCAAGGATCCTTGGTGGTTTAGTCACGTATTCACATTAATATTTTATACTAATATATAAAAAAATTTGAGTGAATACAAATATAATGTTTTAAATTTAATTTTTTTATTTTTCTAATAGTTTTCATGAGTGAAGAGAGAAAAAAAATTATGTGTGTGCATATCAATATTTTAAAAACCAAATTTAGTTCAGCCAGTTAAATTGAGAATCGAGGAGTTTCTTGATTGGTTTGATCATAATTACATTGCATTATGATTGAACTGAGATCGAACTGGGTTGATCTCGTTCAACCTACTTTGATTTTTTACATTTATATATGTTTATTCGTCAACCTGATCAATCGTGATTGAATCGATTAAACCAGTTAAACTATGATGCGAAGGTCTCGTGGATTCAGTTTTCGTTCCATTTTTTAAAAATATTAATCATTGTACATTATCAAATTCTTTATGGTTGAGTATATCACACAAATCATCACAGGGACCAAATTTGTTATCAATGATTGGCATTCTTTGGACAGTTATAGGATGGACTAAGATTTGCTAATGCTATGTGATTAGTTAGTTAGACAGTTAATAAGAGCACAATTTTAATCAAATATGTTACCTTAGAATTATTTTCTTTCATGCTTTCAATCCCTTTCTACGCCATTCACAAGTAGGTATAGACTTTAAACAAGACATGATACATGATTTTGCATGAAAAATTACATAACAAGATATTCTTAAATTTCTTATAATGAAGATTCTGAATCTCTTCCAAGTTCAGATTCTTCATCAGAACCATTACTTTTGTTGACTTTGAATGATTTCATACTAAAAATCCGAGGAAAAGCACTCTTTGATCTAATTATTGTTGAAGTTCCATGTTTATCAGCAAGCTCTTCGGATAATGTTTTCACAAGAACATCAAATTGCCTTTTGTATGTCGGAAACCTCGTGATAAATTTTGTGATACCTTGAAGCCTTCACCATAATAAGTACAAGAGTTATTGAAAATAACTAACCGAGTTTAACAAGAATTCACCGTTAGTGTAAATTAGTTTTACACTGACATCAAATGATATCAATGTACTAATTTGTAGCCGTGTTTTAAAAATAACGGTAAAATACTGAAATTTTATTGGATATCAATGTAAAGCTAATTTAGTAAATTTATTTTTTTGTGACATGTACCTTCTAGCCAATGCGTCGAGTTCGGCTAGTTTGTGGTCGGATTCGGGAGGAGGACCAAAAGTTAAATTTTTTACCCTATCAAGATCACCATTGAAGAGAACTAATTTGCAAAGGTAGTCCTCTTCGGACACAGAAAGATTTTCCGCTTTGATTTGATCTTTAATAATCAAAAGTGGATTAAGGAACCATTCAAAAAACTTCTCCTTTGGTCTGTTTGTAGTAGTTAGTTCAGTATCATCAGCTGCATTGAGGAAGTAATAAAAAATCAGTTATTCCATATTAAAAGCAAATTATCTTGAACATTAGAAGTGCTTAATTAAGCTATTTATCCAATAGGGCATAAAGGCAACTGGCACAGTAACAAGTGCTTCACTTACTTATCAAAATACCGGGGGAATCGGCTTTAATAGAGCGCAAAAGCGCTTGAAGAAGACAATAAGCTGGCAAACCAATACTAATGACTTTGCTCTCTTTGCCAAACATGGCTTCTTGTATGTCATCATGTGTTATTAGTCCTTGAGAAACCAATGTTTCTCCTATATGAAGACATTCTTTGCACAAGCCATCCAATAACTACACAACTCATGAGCAACATTTGTTTAGGTCACAAATGAACAAAAAATATAAAACCTGAAAGTCTCGCATTGTCCATAGTCAGCACCAATTGTAAGTTGTTCGATCAAAATCCGACAACTCACATTTTAACTTTGTATTTTGACTCAAGTCATGCAGTTGAAATGTCAGATATCGGATTTTGATCAAACAGTCGGTGAATTGCAACTAGAAAAAATGCGAGAAAACACGATTGTGTTAAGTCTAAATCCGAAAAAATTACCTCAAATGGTTTCAACTCGGCTATGTTATTAGTTAATGAAATTGTACGGGAAATAGTCTTTGCTAAGGGCTTAGCTCTTGAGACGGAACTTGAATGTGAAGTTGTCCGTGACAATTCGATCTTATTGCGTCGATATTTAGGCCTATCATACACAAGTCAAGAGCATCATTAAGTGCAAATCTCAAAACAACATGTATTATAAAGGAAAGAAGAGTAAAACCTTGGGAAGCAAGATCCTTCCGGCATGTCAAGAACATCATTACTGTATTCATCATAAAGAGACAAAATTGCGACAATGTACCGAAGGCCAAACAAGAAACAGGACTCCTGCATTGGTATGTGTCAGTGTTGGTATCGTGTCTGTTATCCGTATCCATGTCAGCACTTCATATAACACAACACAAAATCATATAGGAACAATAATATCTTATTTGAGGGCTAACCTGATAGGCAACAACTCCTGCACGAGCACCGAGAAAGACACTCGCTATTACAGATGCCAGAAATGCGCCGACAACAGCCAATGGCCATAGAAGGATAGCAAGGCCTGCAAAAGGCACACATATTGTCTCCAAGAAAGGGCCTTCACGACCAATGAGGTCATGAAACAAACGTTTCCAACCTTTGAAAAGCATGTATGGAACTTTACATAGGGCAACACATGATATAATCGGCACATCAACTATGATCCCGAGAATTGCTGCTACAATAGCACCAGGAATATAATGTAGCCTGCATCAAAAAAGAGTAAAGAAACATCAATAGAATTTCACAGAAAACCAAATTGTGCTTTCATGATTCGAGACATAATAATATTATCAAACCTGATCTCGTAATATTTTCCAGTTGGTGGTCCCTCTTGTCTCAGGTCATCCATAACAGAGAAATAAGTATGGAAGCATGCATCTCTTACATCCTTCACAATATCAAAGGTCTTCAAAACAGTGCTCCATGTTCCCTCCTGTGGAGCCAATATGAAATCAAACATGATATTTTGACGCACAAATTTGATAACAAATTTCGACAACAGTTTAGATGGTTAGCATAGTTCAAATATGTGGTTAATTACGTAATGAATATAACAAGGTGGCGCAACTCATTAATTATCTACTAAACAGATTTAAACATGATTTTAAACGTCATTTACTAGGATTGTCAGTGTTCAAATATACATGATGTCCCTTAACCACGATCCGTGTTAAAATGTACACATGAACATCATGGTTAAATGTGGTTAATGAGTTGCGAGGCAACACCTTATTTTATCGATTAACACGTCTCTATATGAAATATCTTGTATTGAACAACTAATAAAACAGAAATAACATACCATAAAACAGTGGAAAATTTTGTTCTCTTTTTCTCCTTCAATAGCTTCAAAAGTAGCAAATAATGGTGAAAGAAATCCATAAGCTGCACCACCTACAATACTTCCAACAATTCCCAAAACTGGCCATAAAATCAACAGCACTGGTAGTAAAATTGTGCACATCACAAACTTCAGTAATGGTCCTAATTGTTTACATCTGTAGTCAGTTAAGGAAATCAATACGATGGAAAATCGTATAAATCTAAAAAAATTGATCGATTTGTCGAAGCTAAGAAATGTACCTCGCAACACAGTAATATGTCCATGTAGTATGTATGCACCAAAGACCAAGTATGATAGATGAGTTTCCGATCGTCACGATTAAGCATATTAAGGGACAGAAAATGATACCTGAAAATAGTTTGAGAGAGAGTAAGTTTGACAATCATACTCTAAAAACGCGCAATAACAAAACAATTGAACGAATGATCATACAACTCGATCAATTGTGCCTACATCCCCCGACAATGAAGTGGATGTTGTAGTATTCTATTATCCAATACATTGGATTAATGAGTACAAATTGTGTTTAAATACTATGATACGGATTACAGACACTCATTGCACAATAGAGAGTTCCATACTATGAAGCACATACACTCATCGGATTAGACGTGTCCTGGTGTCGGACATGTGTCGTGTCAGACACCGACACATATAGTTACCCTGAATTGAGCCATATATTTCACTTCATTTTGCACCTATTAACCATAAATGTAGAAAAACAACAAAAGGGTCTAGCCTTAAATTATTTGAAATTCTTTAAAAGTGTACTTTAAGATTGTGTGTATGTATGTATATTTTTGGTAAAAGAATGGTTGAATATATTTTTAAGGCTTAATAGCAATTTTAGCTCCCTAACTTTTTTAAAGTTGCGATTTTGGTCTCCTAAGAAAAAAAACTACAAAACCGCCCCCTAAGTTTTGCACCTGTGGCAATTTTGGCCCCCAATGCCAATTTTGACTCGGTCTACGCTGACGTGACACCCTAAGTGAGGTGCCACGTGTTATTTTTTATATTTTTTTTGCCTTGGGGGGCCAAAACTGATATAGTTGCAAAACTTAGGGGGCGGTTTTGTAGTTTTTTTCTTAGGGGATCAAAATCGCAACTTTGAAAAAGTTAAGGGGCTAAAATTGCTATTAAGCATATTTTTAAAGAATGGACTGTTACATAATGCTTAGCCAAATCCTCATATTTTAATCTCTTTTTTCTTTATTAGGTGCTCATCTTGTGCTTAAAGCAAAGCAAGGTTGTGTTTATGGTGACTTGTTGTGATGAGATGCCATCTTTTTGGATTTGAAAAAGGAACAAGGACCACTTTGAACGTGAGCTAGATTACCATAAGTATATGTGTTACATTAAAACACTCATATCTTTCTCTTTGCTATATCCGCGAAATATAAAAGACTAATCAATCGAGGTAATTGAGATCCATTTAAATATTGACAACTTCTTTAATAAAAATATTGACTACTTCTATTGTAGTAGATTTTTTTTGATAGAAACTGATCATGAGTCAAATTGTTGACCAAATAATTAAGAGTCAAGTATTTGTCACTTGGGTCACATCATATTTGTACGCTCATCTCTCTCTTCAAATACTATGAATTTCTCTAGAATTTTTGTTATAACTAAATCAACCAAATAAAATCAATTAATAAGATGAGAGATAGGTGAAAGATGTCGGATACCATAAATGCGAAATATCGGAGACTAGTCAAGCAGAGTAATTGAGATCCATTTAAATATTGGTAACTTCTTTCAAAAAATATTGACTACTTCTAATGTAAATTCTTTTTCATAGAAACCAATCATAAGATAAATTGTTGACCAAATAATTAAGAGAATAAGTACCTTCCACTTGTGTCACATCATATTTGTGCGCTCATCTCTCTTCAAATACTTAGAATTTCACTAGGATTTTTGTTACAACTAAATCAATCCGATAAAGTCGATTAATAAGATGAGAGATATGTGAAAGATATCTGATACTTTTTCTTATTTACAACAAGTTTAGGTGAGTTAGGTTTCGGACTCACCAAGGTTAAGACAGACCTTAATAAATAAGGGAACGTAAAACTTTATCTTAGAGTTAAGAAGTACAAAATTCAATTGATCAAAATGTGTTTGGTGTGTATTTGTTTTTTTTTTTTGTCACCAATAATTTTGTTTCCATTTTATTTAATTTAATAATTTTATGGTATTCTTTTCTGCATATACTTTTTTTTTAAAAAAGACAAAGGAGTTTGGAGGAGAAGACACGTCAACACAAGATTTTTTTTCCCTTATAAATGAAATCTCAATGTAAAATGGACAAATGGCACCACAAGAAAGTGCTTGTGAATCATTCATGCTTTTCATAAACACTTGTGAAGTTAAAGCTTTTAGAAACAGAGTTTTTCCATAAACTCTTCAGAATAGATTATGAAGAAACTTATGAATTACATGAATATAATTTAACTTCTTTTTTCTTATCTTTTGTTATAGAATAAAACTATGCATGAACATTTTTGTATGATAAACGCTTAATTAAGTTGATTATTCAAACAGGACAATGTATACCAGTTTTATATTCTTATTTACCATTCATCATATACTTTTTCATTTTATTTTTTGTGATTTTCCATCATGTACTTTTTCATTTTAGTTTTGTGATTTTCCAAATTCTAAGTGATTGTGATCATTTCACAGAAAATGAATCAAAGCATATATACAATAAGAATTCCAAAATAATATGGAAGAATTAAGCCTAAAATTTACCTTTGATGTTGCCTAGAATAAAAAGGCTGATGAAATATGGTAGAAAGCAAAACAAGCTCCATATTGAAGACCAAAAATCATGAGGAGGTTCCATTGCACTCCCACCAAAATGTCTACAAAGATACTAAATAATACTAAAAACTTAAATTTCACTTCATTATGAATAGTCATAGATGTGGAAAAAGAACAAAAGGATCATTCATAATCCTCATATTTTCTTCCCTTTCTTTTGGAACTTCTAGAATTGAGGCCTTAAATAATACTAAGATTGTGTGTGTGTTTTTGGTAAAAGAGTGGTTTATATATATATATATATTTTGGAAGAAAAAAGAAGGAATGAAGGAGTGTTACATAGTGGTTAACCAAATCCTCATATATTATCATATCTTTTAATATCTTAGGTGCTCATCTTGGGTTTAAAGCAAAGTAAGTGCGACGTTTATGGTGACTTGTTGTGATGAGGTGCCATCTTTTTGGATTTTGAAAAGGTAAAAGGACCACTTTGAACGTGAGCTAGATTGCAATAAGTATGTGTGTTACACTAAAACACTCTTCTCTTTCTTTCTTTTTTATACTAATGAAATTGCGGAAACTAATCTATTGAAATAATTGAGATTCATTTAAGAGATTCACTTTTTCTAACATGCACCGATGAAGGATCACATTTTCAACCAAATGATTACAAAACTCAAATACATATCACAAACAATATAAGATTGGCTTAATAACGGTGTAGAAGAGTTTAATAGTGAAATGATAAGGATATGGTCGTTGTTTCGATTCCCACCTTCAACAAACACTTAAAATTAACAATTAACATGTTTAAAAAAAATATTTGTCATTTGCATCATGTGGTTCACTTAAACTTTCTCATATAATAGCCAAGTAACACAAAATTCATGAATGATCATAATTTGTTTTGCATGGATTTTGATTTATGTCCATCATGATTTAGTTCTTTTTTTATTTAACAATAACGTATTCGATAAAAAAAATCTTTGAAAGAAGAGATGTTAAAACGACGGAACATTGTGATTCATCATAAAATATATATTGGCTGATTAAGAGAGCATATAATCAGTTTATGAGATTAAGAATTGACATAATATTTAGAATGAAAACAATTGGAACCAATGATGTGTGAATTATGATTACATATTATCCAAAATTATAAAAGAGTGTTGTTGTTATAGAGTTACCAAAAAAGGATTGATACACATATTTACATCAGATGAAATCAAGCAAAGAAATAGCATCGGTGAGTGAAGATAATCTAGTCTAGGATTAAAGTTAAGGTGATTTGTTCAAAGTGCGGATCACGAACACCAAATCTTTATTTGGGAACGACTTCAACGTGCATATTTTTAGGTGGCTTCGCTAGATCAAAAATTAGCTTATCACCTACCTCTAACATATGTTCTCGGCAAAGGTTGAACCATTGGCCGCCTAAGTATTTTTCGTAACTTGCTCTCTTTGCCGTTATCAAGCGACACTTATACCTTTTTTGAGCTTGTTTGTCGATGAGTGTGATTGTTTTCTGTGTTCCTTTTAGTAATGTCCTTGATATCTCATTTGGGAAGTGATGGGTACAATACAAATTGCAAATAAATAAGAACTTTGCTGCATATGCAGTTGGTCAAATCCATCTCTTTCACAATAGAACCCCGTGCAGGATCTCAAATCTAGCCATTGACTACAAAATGGAAGCAAAGAACTCAAGGTAAATAGATGGTAAATGATAAAGCTACGGAGTATTTTTTCCATAGTGTTACATCAACTATATTCCCACTGCATAAGGAAAGACATCTTTCAGGTCATTATCAATGTTCGTACACGGTTTCTTTCCAGTCTCAATTGGCATTGTTTTGACAATTTCTTGAAAAAACCCGATGATTTCTTTAAAAAAATTACATCTATAAGAACATTATAATCGGATAAAACACATAAATAAATTAAAGCACATAACTATACCATATAAAACGTCAGTTTTGAATTTTCCATCTTGAATTTCTTTAAATGAATTAAAGCGAAATTCATGAGTGAAAACGTTAGTTAACTTGTCATATTTTTGCACCTTTGTACCAGAACCAAAAACAACCTTAAAGGGATTAAATGTAATGTCATTATCAAACACATGACAATTATACAAAGTATAAGTCTTGTTTTCCTCGATCAAAGCCTTCCAATGCTCCAATTCTCTATATCGAGTTTTTACATGAACTCGATCACCCTAAATCCGAGAAAGAAACCAAAAAATATAAATAAATCAAAATGTACACTAATAAGTAACATTGATAAAACATAAAGGAAATTACAACAAATCTTAACTAGCTCATCTAACATTTGCATCACAAATAATGAGTTTCATATGTTGATTCTCATTACTACCAGTCACGATCCAAGAATCCAGTACTCCAAATCCTATTTTCCAAATGTCCAAATCATTTTTGAGATCCTTAATGTAGTCATAATCCTTGACATTGAAAGTCCTATATAGAAATACAATAATACATCATTTAATTTTATTCCCTTTTGTTCATTCTGATATCGATAGAAGCTAACATATTTCTATGTGATCAATTTTTGCATCATCAAATCAACCTGATCTTAAATGCACAATTTTTTTTATCATCAAATTTTTGGACCTCAATGATATTGCCAAAACAAATGTTATGAATTATGAATTGACATAATAAATAAAAATGTTTAAAATATTTTCTGAAGGCTAAAAATGTTTTAAAAATAAAAGTTATTTTTTTTTACAAATACTATATTTACTCAATAACGTTTATTTTGTGGAACATGAATACAAATTTGTATCATCATATAAATGACTTGTTAAATATTTAAATAGGAGAAACAATTTAAGGAGCCTGAAATAATAACATAAATAATATCAAAATAGTTGGTTTTTTCTATTTCAATTATACTCTATAAAAAATTTCGTACCATATTTTTTGTGTCTTTCAAAAAGATAAGAATTTATATTATATGATATTATATTTGTTACATTGTTGGCGTCATGGAAACATATATGTTTAGTTTTTTTGAATAAGAAAAAGATATGCATAGTTTGTTACAATATAAAGGTGCAAAATATATGTATAAGTATAATTTTTTTAGGCATCTAGGCCTTTTTTGAAGAAAAGACATCTACAATTTTACTTTTAATTAAAATCAAAATTTTATAAAAATAATAATACGCATTATGCAACGTCAAAAAAAATTATACGCATTAGCGTAACAAAAAAACAAACACACATAAAGTATTACTCTAAACGCTAATGTGTGTGTATATATATTTGCGAGGTTGAAGAAAGAAAATAAAAATATTTGGTATCATTAAATGACAGTGTGAATAAAAATATTTGTGAGGTTGTGATGATTAAACGATATTGAAATTAAATATATAAGTGATAAAATGATATTAAAATTCCTTTGAACAAAAATGGTAATAAAATTAAATGGAACCTCCTTAAAAAATTAAATGGAACGGTTAAAAAAAATTAAATGGAAGAAAAATACATATTGAAATATAATATTAAAAAATAAAATAAAATGTTTCAAACGTGAATTGAAGAGAGGTGTTTGTGAAATAAATTGTCGAGAAGTTGTTTTCTGAGGTAACATTCAACAACTTTTGGCCAAAGCTCATTCCATTCAATTTTATGCATTTAAAAAAAGTACCTTTTTCAGTAAGTACTTAATTGATACTGTGTTTGGCCTAACTTATCCTTAAAAATGTAGAGAAGTTGGAAAAAAGTCGGGTCAAACGATATATTAATCTCTTACAATAGCAATGTAGAAGCAACTGAATTTGGGAAAAAAAATTGAAAAATAGTTAAAAACATAAAAATTGAAAAATAGTTAAAAGTTATTAAAAATATAAAAATTATAAAATAATTAAAAAAAATTATGAGGGGTAAAATGGGAAATGTACCTATATAATTGTGAGGTGGCAACAATCATATCCCACCTAGAGGCACTCTTGCTTGGGCACAAACCCAAATAATTTTGTTTTGGGCACACTCACAAAAGTAAGAAAAAATTAAAGAAAAATAAAATTATAATATATCAATTGATGTGACTAAATAATTTTTATTTGTTTTTATAAGTTTTATGTGAGTATGTGCCCAAAATTGAGGTGTTGGGTATGTGTCCAAGAAAGACTTTCTCATTCCACCTATTAGGAAATCACAAAAATACCCCACATAAAGGCAAAATGGCAAAATCATAAGGACTAATATTTAATATATATAGCAAGTAGATTTGGTGGTATGCTTTTCTCCATGCATTTTTTTTTTTTCGAAAAAAGAATTTGAGTGAGAAGACACATGCTCACAATCTGTCCAAAAAAGGAAGACACGTATCCACATAAGATTTTTTTTCCCCTAATAAATGGAATCTCAATGTAATTTGAACAGATGGCACCATAAAAAATTGTTTGTGAAATGGGAATATACGGTTTGCATCCATGGACACAAAGTAAATATATTTCGTTTGTCGCTAGTTTGTGAAATGAAATGATTCAAAAGTTTTGTTTGTTTATTTGTTTTATTCGACCATATAATTATTATTTATATAAAAATAATATTAGTATTCAAACATGTTGTAAGCAGCACTAATCCTATAAGATAATCATTATATAAAGGGTCACCTTTTAAGCAAAAAAAGAAGAGGGGAAAATCAAAAGCATGGGGATCACCATGTTCTTTATTGAGAAATTATTGGGTCACTTTGTGTGTATGAACATGCATGTTTTGGTCCATGCTTATGAAAGTAACTTGAGTTCTTCCACACACAAAAATGAGATCAAGACATTTTGTATGCTATTCCGATTTGACTGGGAATTTGAGGAAAAAAATTATAAGAATTAATTGTGTATTTAGCACCCTAGAGTATTATTATAAGTTCAACTCATTTGAACATGATATGAGATTCCTAACATGTTTGGAACCATAGTGGAATGACATTAAACATGCATTTTCTTAAACTATACTTTATAGCTTCTTTTTCACGGTAAAAGTGGATTCAGATGTGCGGTGGTGATGTTAAAAATGGGTTTAGATTCACGGTGGAAAATGATCGCATTTTGTATGCCTCTAAATAAATATACTAGAATTTTGATGGGTATACATTTTACTCCTATTAAGGGTAAAATTTTAGCCATTGAACTACTTGACGGAAAAAATAATATTATAAATGTATTTTTTTCTTGTTTCAAAATGTTTTTAGCGACAATACTGCAAAAAAAAAGGCGTAGAAGAATAGTATTGTGGATTCAATGAGTTGTATTTATAAGACCATTTTAAATGTACATTATTGATAACATTGTGTGTGATTTTAAAATTTGTATGTTTGGGTTTCTATTTTTCTAAAGAAGTTGATATAGAACATAATTCTCTCAAAAAAAAATTATAACCAAAAAGATTATCTCTTTGTCAGGTCTCAAATGTAATCTAGAACAATGTCTTTTGTAGCATGATTGCTTAGGCCTAAAGAAAGAGCACATTAAAACACGAAACAAATCCTTCTATTGTTACAAATCATAAGTTCATAGCACAACATAAGTGCTTCCAATTTTCCTAAATTATTGTAGGTTTGTAGATTGCTGAGTTCACATTGGTTCCTTTGGCCACTGAAACCTCTGTGATGCATAACTAAATTCATGTCCCACAACAACAAAAAACACTGTTCATGAAGATGATAGCTTTGCTTCTGATTTTACTATCATGATTCGGTATTGATTTTTTTTATTCTTTCATTCTTCCTATTACTATCTAATCTAGATGTTTGACTAGACTATATGCAAGTGATTCTAATTATAAATCCTTGTATTTTTCCATTTACCTTTATCCTTTACTTCAAAAACCCACATGCTAATGCTATAGTGATATGTCCTCCGAACACAAATACTCTAAACACGAATCAAAGTACGGTAAATACACACATTTCTACGGTTACCAAGTACTTGTGACTTAATCAATTCAAAATGGTTACAGAAAGAACACAAATTTTGGTGAAGGGACCTATTTTAAAAATGGTCAAATTAATTCAATGGTTTCTCAACTAATTACTAATTTTTATTTTGGTCCCGTAAATTTTAAAATTATCATTTTAGTCTCTTATCTTTACTAACGAATTTCAAATGCGTCCATTCCATCCGATGGTTAACTGTACTGTTACTTTTTTCCATTTTTTCATTTAAAAAAAAAATAGATAAACTCTTCTTTTCTCTCACCACCACCACCTACTCCGAGCCACCACCAACATTCATCAACACCATCATCATCTTCATCATTTTTCTAGAAAAATCCAAAAACAACCCAAAAAAAAAAAATATAATTTTCCCTTCTCTTCTCTTCTCTCTTCCTTCTCATTCACAACAGCAACAACATCATAAAAAAAAAAATTAAAAAAAAAAAGGATTTCTCTCATGTTCCTCCTTCCTCCTTCTTTCAATTGGATTTTTTTCCCCTTCTCTTCCTCCAACCTCCTTAATCACTATTCTCTCTTATGTTCCCAACTTCCCCTTTGAAACATCAACAAGATCATAATTTATGAAGCCCTTTAATCCCTAATCTCAAATCCAACAGAGATTCCAAATCCCTAATTTCGAATCAATTTGGGAACGGAATTGAGGAAATCTTGTGTCATTGAGTGTGTGAGTGTGAAACTGGTTGTGAGTTCAAAAGAGGAAGATGGATGGGTCGCGGGTGAGAAGAGAGTGGCTTATGGGTTTGGAACTAAAGCCCCTTTTTGTGTCTGGATAGCTGCGCACACCAGCAAAAAAATGAAGAAAGAAGTTCAGAAAAACGTGAATTGTTGGATTACTTGCACACCTCTGGATCCTCATGAATTATTGTTGTTGCTTCTGTGTTGTGATTGTTGTTGTTGTCTTGATGATGAGAGAGTTTGGAAAAATCCTTTTTTTTTTTAATTTATGATGAGTAACCTAAAAAGGGTTGCTGTTGCTTTTTCGAAGGAGACAAAGGGAACTGAAGAGGGAAGAGTGATTGAGGAGGTAAGAGAGAAGAGAAGGGAAATAAAGATTTTTTTTTTTTGTTTTAAATTTTGTTTGGGATTGTTTTTGGACTTTTCTGAAGAAAAAAATGAAGATGAAGATGAAGTTGATGAATGTTTTGTAGAAGATGATGAAGAAATGAGACGAAGAAGATGAAGAAAGCGAGAATTAATTAGTTCCTGTTGACATACCGTAAGATAAAATAGACTTGCGTAATTCAATGGTTCTTATTTAAAAAAAAATCAAACGGTTTAAATTAAAATAATTAATAGAATCTATGATAGACCACACTTAAATTGATCCATCATAGACATTTGGGGTTAAAGTTAACCGTCAGTGACCTTTTTGACTTACGGAGCAAAATAAGAGGGGACCAAAATGATGATTTTAAGACTTATGGGACCAATGAAAATTGGGAAATAGTTATTGGTCTTTTTCCTTCATGTTTTTTTTTTTCCTTCAGAGACTTATTTTAATGACGTCTCCTGTAATTTTTTCTTTTTTTGGTCAAGTAGTTTAGTGGTTATAACTTATACAATTTATTTAATTGTGAAGAAGTGGAGTGTCTGGGGTTGCTTCTGCATATAATATGCAATATCCCTACCAACTGAGCTAAGCTCACGGAGATTAGGGATGAGAATAGGTCAGGCCAGCCTACGGCCTAACCTACAATAGGCCAGGCCATGCCAGACTTTTTTCTTAAATAGAGAAGGCTTAGGCTTTTTTAAAAGCCTATTTAACTTAATAGGTTAGACCACATGTCATTTAAAAAGCCTCTTAAGCCTATTAGCCTACCTATTTAGGTAAATATGAATAATATAATTTTTTATTTTATTTTATTTTGTACTTTGAATAAAAATATAAATTTGTTAACTTTTTTCATGTATGTTTTTCAAACAAAAATTGTATGTTTTTTCATGTAGCACGTGTTCTTATTTGATTTTGAAAATGAAAAAACAAAAGATCTATATCATTTATAGTCTTAACTAATGCATAATTCATAATGTCTATCGTGATCGGAGAGAATCAAAGATTGTTTAATAATACATTAAAGATTTCGTTCACAAGATATCAAATTCATAATATCTTATGAACAAAATATGCAATGTGTTATTACACAACCTTTTTTTTTTCTTTTGAAAACTAGAGGTTAACAAAAAAAAAAATAAACAAATCTTTCCATAGTTACGAACTAGGCTTAAAAAATTGAAATCTTAAGCTTGTTATCTTATTCCAATCACCATATTCCTCTTCCAACCCTTCAAACCACTCAATTGCTTGCCCCAAATTTAAACAATCAAGTCCAACCAAATATTATGAAAAAAAAAACTACATTGATAAATTAAAGAAGACAATAACAATACAAGAATATTATAACGTTGAAAACTCCAATATCAAAGAAAAAACCACAAGTGTTGTCTAATGGCAATCACACACTTTAAAGCTAATACATAACATATACTTCACAACATTCTAAAACATATTTAACTTAAAATGTTTGGTGTATCTGAACCTAGAATCAAAATTTATAGTCTTTATCTCAAACTTTGTTTACAATTCTAAGTTATGTGAGACATTTTTCTAATCAAAAACTGTGTGACACGTTTAATGCAGCAAATCAGCTTCTAAAATGAACAATTTCTATGATGCATAACTCAGTTCATATCCCTAAAAAAAACTCAGTTCATGAAGATGATAGCTTGGCTTGATTTTACTATCATAATTCAGTATTGATTTTTTTTTTTTTCATTCTTCCTATTACTATGTAATCAAGATGTCTGACTAGACTATATGCACGTGATTTTAATTATAAATCCTCATAACATACAATAAATGCAGCCACATACCATACACTCCAAACAACTCATCCTTTTTTGAATATTGATCCCTAAACTGTCATAATTTTATCAATTTAATCCCTAAACTATATAAACATACACTAACTACCTAAATTATTGTTGATCTATCAGATTAGTCTCTCATTTCCTTTAAATAAGAGAGAATGATAATTCATGGACTATCTTGATGGATTAAAAATAGTTTGGTGACTACTTAGCCAATGTTTGGTATAACAATGGATATGTCAAAATCACGACGATCCACTGTAATTATGGACATACCCAACGTGATACCAAATATACACTTAGCTATATAGCATCGACACTATTAATTGAAGGTGTGTCATAGTAGTGTCGGTGTCCAACACTAAATAAACATACGACTACATTGAATTATGTCATTTTATCAAAATTTTACCTATGTTGACGTGTCGGGGCTTCATTTCTACTTAGAGCATCCACAATGATAGTTCTCTAATGGGGACTCCTTAAGTTGGACCCCATGTGACACATCACTTATTTATAGTTTTTTAATAAAAATATCTATTTAGGATTCAATGACTCCAATGGTAATACACTGATAAGGACTCAAATGAAAAATACTTAAATATGTCTCATTATTTTTACATCATTATAAAAATAATTTACCTGTACTCATTTTTACAAATGGGACCAAGTAGTACATATTTTATTACTCATTTTTGTAAGTGGGACCAAGTAATACACATTTTATTACTTTTTTAAACGTGGGACTGTTAGTTACCTAGGAGAGAGGATCCTTATATAGTTGTATGATCCTTAACAAAGACTCATTTTTTCTTCCTCCAATGAAGGATCCTTAATGGGAAATGATCCTTGTTAAGTAAGGACCTCCCATTGGAGATGCTTTCTATACTTTGAGATCCTAAATTGGTGAGAGAGTGATAGTTTAGTGACTAAATTACCAAAATACCCCAATGCAATGAAAACTTCATACTCTCTCGCTCTAGCATCCCTCTCCCGCGTACGCTCCTGCGAGTCACTCTTCAGTCACTGAATCATCGCCTCACTCTCTCATTCTCCGGTGACCTTTCATCCTTAAATCCGGCGAAGGCGGCGGCGGCGGCAACACCTCTTCTCTTCTTGTCTCATCATCCCTTGAATTGATTCCTTCAGGTTTGTTTCTTTTCCACTTTGCCTGTTGCTATCAATCGTCATCTTCATTCCATGATTGCTTAAAAATTAGGGAGAACTTTAACCCTAGAAATAAAAAAATTGGGGGAAATTTTGTAATTTATAGATTTTTTCGCACTTCTCGAACCCAACTTCAATCAAAGTCATTGATAAGTTGAATTTCATTCAATTTGTGCTAATTAAACTCAACTATATTAATGTCATTATATATGATTGTGTGAAGTTGGATTTTCCTAGTTTTATTTGATTGGTTCTAAAGTTTGGTGCTTTTTGTTATTAGTAATTGATGTGTGAATTATGCATTTTGTAGGAGCAATACAACCGTCAAACATAAGAAAAGTTATATTAATGCATTTTTCAAAAGGAAAGTTAACCGAAGAAGATGAAAATTATATAGCTTCAACATTGATACTTGAAAAGAATCTTTCAACAATGAGTTGTCTTGCAAGATCCGCCATTGAACTGAGTTCGGTCGAATAGATGCACCTGACAATGCTATGTCCCTCCAACGCAAACACTCTCACACGTTCATCCATGTCCCAATTCCACAAACTCAACCCTTTGAAATCTCACATTCCCTCCATCATCACCAAACCTTCCACATCAAACCCGGTCCACTCCTCCATCATCAATAAACCCGGTTCCCTCAACCCATCCACCAACTTCACCACTCTTCTTTCCTTCTCAGCCAACACAAAAAACCTCCGTTTAGGTCAAACAATCCATGCTTCAATCCTCATCAATGGATCCTTCAACAATACTCCTTCCATTCTCAATTCACTCATCAACATGTACTCAAAATGTAATCAAGTCCAAACCGCTCGTTTTTTATTCGACAATTCTTTGACCAAAGATGATATCTCTTACAATTCAATCATTTTTGCTTATGCTAAATTAGGTACTAAAAACAGCTACAAAGAGGTTTTTAGCCTTTTGATCAAAATGCATCGATTCGGATTTAGTTTTAGTGATTATACTTTAAGCACTGTACTTAATGCTTGTAGTTGTTGTTATGTTGATGATTATAATTTTTTTGTTGGGAAATTGATTCATGGAATTGGGATTAAGCTTGGTTTGGATTTGAATGTTGTTGTTGGAACTGCTTTACTTGATATGTACGCGAAAAGTGATTGTTTAAGGGATGCAATTAGGGTTTTTGAGGGGTTTGATTTGAAGAATAAGAATGATTTTATGTATAATGCTATGATTGCTGGATTTTTGAGAGGTGGTTTGTGTTGCGAAAATGCACGGGAGGCGATTAGGGTTTTTAATGAGATGAGGAGGATGGGAGTGAAGTGTTCGAAGTTTACGTTTTCGAGTATTGTTAAGGCTTCTGTTGGCGCTGGTGATTTTGAGGTTGGGAAGCAGATTCATGGGCAGGTTTTGAAGAATGGTTTACAGGGTGATGAGTTTGTTGGGAGTTCTTTGGTGGATTTTTATTCATTTTTTGGTGATGTTGATGATGGATTGAGGTGTTTTGAGATGACGCGTAAATTGGATGTTGTTTCGTGGACGTCGGCAATTGCGGGTTGTGTAAAAAACGGACAGTTTGAAAAGGCTTTGTCTTTGTTCTATCGATTTTTGGCTGATGGGAGGAAACTGGATGAGTTTATTGTATCGAGTGTGATGGGTGCTTGTGCAGATATGGCTGCAGCAAGGACCGGAGAACAGATTCAGGGTTATGCGTTGAAATTCGGTGTTGCGGATTTTACCATTGTTAAAAATACGCAGATTTGTATGTATGCGAAATCAGGGGATATCAATTCCGCTCGGATCACCTTTCAAGAGACAGAGAATCCTGATGTTGTGTCCTGGTCTGTGATGATCTGTAGTTATGCACAACATGGTTTTGCTAAGGAAGCTCTTAGACTTTTTGAGTTGATGACTGTCTCTGGAATTGAGCCTAACCAGATCACATTACTTGGGGTCTTAACTGCTTGTAGCCATGGAGGCCTCGTTGACGAAGGATTGAGATATTATGAAACCATGAAGAAAGATTATGGCATAGCAGCTAATATAAAACACAGTGCTTGTATTGTTGATCTCTTAGGGCGTGCAGGAAGGCTGGAGGAAGCTCAGAGATTTATTTATGATTCTGGTTTTGAGGACGACCCGGTACTGTGGCGTGCCTTGCTCGGTGCTTGCAAGGTCCATAAGGACACTGAAATGGGAAAACGTATTGCTGACAAAGTAATTGAGCTTGAACCTCATGAAGCTGCGTCTTATGTGCTTCTATACAACTTGTACAATGACGTGGGGAAAAAGAAACGTGCTTTAGAGGTTCGGAAGCTTATGCAGGATCGAGGAGTTAAAAAGGAACCTGGAATAAGTTGGATTGAGGTAGGAAATACTGTTCATACATTTTTGGTGGACGATTGTTCTCATCCAATAAGTGAATTGATTTATTCAAGGTTGGGAGAATTGTTGGCGAAAATAAAGGAAATTAGCTTTGACAATGAGAAGCTTCCTTTGGGGATCTTTGAAACAGAATGCATTGGTACTGTCCGAATGAGCCACCATAGTGAAAAGTTAGCTGTAATTTTTGGAATTATATCTTTACCAAAATCAGCACCAGTAAGGGTGATGAAGAACTTGAGGGTTTGCTCTGATTGTCATACAACGATGAAACTCATCTCCAAGGTTGAGAAGAGAGAAATAATTCTTCGAGATGCTATTCGTTTCCATCATTTCAAAGATGGTTTATGTTCTTGTAAAGATTACTGGTAACACAAAGATCAGTTCCTTTTGATAGCATATTTTTGACAAAATCAACTCCTCCTTGGGATCATATGTAGGCTGGAAAACATGATACTTTACTGTATTAATAGAAGGAACAGCAGCCTTCCCAAGCTCCTAGGCCAACGGTCTCTTATCTCTTCTGTTTTGCAAAAAGAGTGGTAACCAAAAGCAATTTTTTCTTGATAAGGCGTGTATGTGTACATTACAATTGCTCTCATACAAGTATGTGATATAGAAGAATCTCTGCTAAAAGGTTTTATAATTGGTGGACTAATCATATATATTGCCAGAGGAGGGAGAAATACAAGATTGTTTTATAGCAAAAAGAGGTATTGAGGATTTCATTGTTATGTTTAATCATGTATAGTTATTCACTTATTTTGTATCTATATTAAGTGTTGATAATGAGTACTTTGGCACAACGGTTGGGGTTCTGCCATATGACTAGAGTTTCATGGGTTCTTGAGGAATCAGCCTCTTGGCTCTTGCTAATGTTTTCCAATTGTAAGATAATGTTACAACTTACAACGGTTCCAACTTATTGACCTTAATTTTGAAAATTCCATGGAAGTTCTTGTCTCTATTAAGCTTTACATTCCATGTAAATTTGTACTTTGTTTTCATTACCTCACTTTTTCTCTAGGTCTTTGTGGGGTACTTGCAATTTCTTTCAACCATATGCATTTCTTGGACCATTCAACCTTCTATTACTTAAGCATCTTTTCAATAGTTTACGTGGTTTTCCCCCTTTCTGCTGCCTTAATTCTACCAACATATTTCAAATTTCTATAAATTATTTGGCTGGTTGTGCAGGTAGTTGGACTTTTGAGCTCATCACACTCATATGAAGAACAGAACCAAGGTACTGAAGATGCTCATTACTAATGTAAGTTTTGCTTCTCTTGCTTTTTGTTTATTAAACGGCGGTTTGCACGTGATGACCTATCTAGTGTGTGACAGATATGTCTAAACTGCTAATCAATTTAATGTGAAAATGTTTGCACATGTGAAACTTGTACATAAATATGGAATGGCTTTTAAAACAAGACTATAGAGTAACAGGTGGTTGTGCACGATAATCTGTGTGCTACTAGTATCCCACCTTAGTTGCAAGAGATTAGGGCGCATATTTGTAACTACTGTAAAAATTTCTTTAAATTCATTAAATATTGAGTCATGGTCTTGATGCAGAGCATAACTTCGAGATTCCTCCATAATTTCAATTCCTATTCCTATTCCCATTCTTACATTATTAAAAGAAAATATTAATTTATTTTTATATTAAGTATCAATTTACATAATTCTACTGTATAACCTGAACTTTACGCGTACTGTTTGTAGATTCATGCCTTCAGACTCTGCGGTTAATGGGATTGGAGATATCATCAAGTCCAGAGTCATTATATTGATCTATGGCCATCATGGACACGAGACCTGTTATTTGGAGATTTGACCGAGCATTTCCAATTGACTAATTTCAAGGAATTAACAATTCCACTTTATTACAGGGAATTTGAGAATTCCTACTTGCTTTTGTACGTCTCTCTCATGGCTTCACAAACGCTTCTATCATCATCCTCGCTCACCCATGCTTCTCTCATCGTTCTGCAAATTGCAAAGGGATTCATCTCCACTTCACCTCTCCCTCTCTCATCGCCCTCGCTCTTCGCTTCAATTCTCTACGAAGAAGAGATGAATTCAATTGATAGATGAAGAAGAGAGGAGATCTGAAGGTATTCATCTTCTTCATGCATCAATTGAAATACGTCATATTCTGAAAGATGTCATAGTGTTACAAATATGTAATCATGGAGTATATCATATAGGAGTACAAGGATCAACAACACAACAACAACAACCAAACATTATTCCATAAGTGGGATCGACTACAAGGATCGAAATATGTCATAGTGTTCTATCATAAACAATATTTAGATACAACTCATTAATTTATAAATCTTTTCTAATAGTTCTTTTATTGTTTTTCTAGATCTTAATATACCTCTTGTAATCCTTTTATCTTTTATTTGATATACTCTTACTACAAAATTTACAAGTCTTTTCTCTACATGTCCAAACGACCTAAACCTGTTTTCCACAATATTTTATACTATAGGTTCTACCCCAGCTATCTATATAATGTTGTCATTTCTAATCTTATCCCATGGATGACACTTCAGTGCAGGGGCGGAGCCACTCACATCACTGTGGGGGCTCCTGCCTGCACTACTATTTTAAATCCAATATATATACTAGTCACTTTGGGGTGCTTTATTATTAAGGGAACTTTGGGGTAGTTTTGACTAGTTGAAATTTTAATCAATTTCCTTACCGACAGTCCAACACATGATAAAAACTTCCACCTCATTAATTTTTGTCCTTCATAATAACTCGATGGCAAGGATAATTCAATTTATTTTTTAAGAACACAAGTAAACTTAAATTTATATTGCATATTTTGTATCTTAATACTTTTATGATTGCAATTTTAATTTATTTCAACAATCGATATATAACATGATAGTGTTAGAAATAATTGTTATTCTTATTAAAAAAAAGAAATAATTGTTATTCTTCATTTTTATAAAACATTCATATATTTTCATAATTTAGATAGTTGTAGAGAATATTATGATGTATATGTATACTCTTAAATATTGTATTTTTCATATTACATATAGGTAGAATGTTGCCCCCACTACATACAATTCCTAGCTCCGCCACTACTTCAGTGCCTTTCTAATCTCAACTAGTCTTACCATACATCCAACACAACATCTTCATCTTCACTACAATTACTTTATTCTCGTGTTGGTTCTTAACCGCTCAACACTCTGTTCCATAAAACATTGTTGGTCTGACAATTGTATGATATTTTTTTCCCTTCAACTTGAATAATACTTTTGTATCACATAAAACACTTGATGCTCTTCTCCATTTCAACCAACCAACTTGAATAGGATGATTTACATATGATATTATTTCTTCGTCATTTTGTACTATGGACCAAAAATATTTAAACTGCTAACACCTTTTTTCAATGTTCTTTGAAGAGTTTTACACATGGATAATAACGCGTGCTTGTAGTTTTACAATCAAAATAATTATATTTCCTTGATCTTCTCAACATAGTGAGATTGATCCAAAGAAATTCTCTTTTCTGTTCTAGTAATGTTGATACCAAAAATTACTTCAACTTTGTATAGTTCATTCTTATCCATGTTGTTGCTAAACAATGATTTACATATGTCATTTTCATATTTGTAGTGAATACATTTGTCACTTTCAATAGTTTTATACTCATTCGATATCTTTAGGTTGTCAAATTTTCCATGTCATTACTTAGAAGTTTATATTAGACCATACAAAGATTTATCCAACTTATTGACCTTGTTTTCCTGTCTATGAATCACAAAATCTTTGGGTTGTTCCATATAGATTTATTCTTCTAGTTAACCATTTAAAAGTCAGTTTTCACATCCATTTGAAATATTATCGAGTTATGAACAACGACTAAAGAGACTGGTACCTTCATGAATATGGTTTCTAGTGCCCGGTGAATAAGTGTCGAATAAATCTATATTTTTCTCGTTTCCTAAAACTTTTTTCTACAAGGTGAGCCTTTTGTTTAACAATTGAACCATCATGTTTTAGTTTCTTTTTCCAAAACCCAAATACAACTAATTGATTTTCAATCAGGAGGCAAGTCTATTAAGTGTCATGTTGAGTTAGACTATATAGAGAGTCTATTTAATCATTTATTCTTCCTTTCAAAAGGATAATGAATCTTCTTCTAATTTATAAACTATTTAACCAGGTTCATACTCTTTAACAATTCTAGTTTTGTTACCTCTTCGAGGTTCTATAACATCTCGCAAGATGATTTCATAACTATATATGATTACTGGAATGTAATCAGATATAGTTCCGCCACTAACTCTTAATTTTTAAAATGGAAATTATTTTTCCCTCACTAATGTCGTGCTCTCACTAGTGCCCCTATTATTCTTTATTTAAAGGGGTATTTATTTACATAGAAATCAACATCATTTAATTGTATGCTCACATTAGCATTTAGGTCATAAAACCTATATGATTTGTTATTTATAGCATACACAATGAATATACATTCATAGGTTCTCCTAGTGAATTTAACTCTCTTAGGATCTGAAATGTAGACATAGGTGAGACAAACCCAAGTTCAAAAAATAAAACAGATTGGGTTGTCTTTTCTTCAAAACTTCATAAGTATAAATTTTGTTCTTTGACTTTAGTACTCTTATTTAGCACGTAGCAAAGTATTAATAAAATTTCCTCACCAATGAGATACAATACCAAAATTAAGCATGATTTAAACAACTAGCTCATCAAAGGTTCTAACTTTTTCTTTTCAGCTTTATTGTTCATTTCATGATAGTAAGATGTAGTTGTTTCATGAATAATTTCATAGTCTTCATAAAATCATTAAAATTATTGGGATTATGTGCTTCTATTGAAGGGGAGAAAAACACAAGAAGGGGGGTTGAATTGTGTTAGCTTTTTCTTCGTTTTCTCAAAAACACTAGAACACTGTGATCAGAAGTAATGTGGATAGCTTCTAATGTAAATGATCAGGAGCGTGTGCAGCGGAATAAAACAGAGAGAAAAGGGAAGAAGAAAGACACAAAGCAATTTATACAGGTTCCTTCCACAAACCGGAAGTAGTCCTGTCCCCCTTGCACTTCCAAAGAGAGTTCACTAAATGTAATATCTGATTACAAATGCTCAAGCACAACTACAAGAGACTTCCAATGCTCAAGAACACAATCAAGAGACTTCTAATGCTCAAGCACACAAGAAAGAGACTTCTATCAAACAAAATTACAAAGAAAATGTTTGAGGTTGAACACTTGATATACAATCAGTGGTGTTCACAATACAAATCAGATACAGACTCTTAAGACTTTAGAATTTCAAAGATATGAACTTGAAAACTGAAATTCTAAGTGAACTTTTGGATGCTGAATAATTTGACAGAGTTTTGGCGCTTTAAAAAATATTGTAGAGTCTTGTTGTTCTTCAAGTATTCACTCTTTTATATAGAGGTGTGAAATGAACGTTGTAAGTGCCAGCACATCCAAAAAGAGTCGTTGTTGAAGCTTTGATCTTTCACCAATGATTCCTTACCTGATTAAGTTATTGTCCTATGAAGGATCAATTTCAAATCCATTCCAATAGAGAGGGAACATTGTTGCAGGCGAGGTTGTATTTCAGAGTTGTTATCTTGTCTTGTAGTAGAGACACAAAACAGAGTAGTGGAGAAGGTGGTTGTACAATTCGTACAGAGTACTTTTGTCAACGCTCTTGTATCTTTGCAACCAAATGACTTTAAATCCTTTTGAAACGACCGTTGCATTATTCCACTAGTCTTCTGCCAATTTTAGATAAATTTCGATTCATGAAACAACTCTTGAATCTTCAAATTCTCTGAGTTCAGATGAACTTCAGCTTCTGGTGAAATGTAGCTTCTGATGGCAGCTTCTGATGACGTCATCACTTCAGGAGCGCTTGTCTTCAGGAGCACTTCTCTTCAGATGCTTTAAGCTTCCTTTTTCTTGGTTTCTTTGCTCTCTTTTGTTCATTCAGAACCTTGTAAGATGTAAAATTTTGTCTATGGTCCTGTACACTTGAACAAATATTAGCAACACCAATTGTCAATTTTTAAATCATCAAAACTCTTTAAGGTTTATTGTTAAACATATTTTGTTCCAACATCTATCACCTCGAAAATATTGATTTTCTTTATTGAAATATCTTAAAATTGTTGGTTTTGGATTTCCAAACTGTTGTATTTGGATTTCCAAATTCAATTTTGAAAGAGTATATATACAGAAGTTGTTACTAGGTTGAATCGCGACCAGGTTCTGTTTAAGACATTTCATGACACTGTCCAAAATTATGCAAAGCAGACTATCAACCACGCCGCCTCCAGGATAAAACAAGTCAACTATACTACTGTGTAATTAACTACTACACTGTAAAAAACCGTTCAAGATTTAAACCACCAAAATGGTATTAAGACCACTCCTTAATATTGAAATCATTATAATATGATACTATAATTACTCTATTATGGTGCTAAGACCACTTAAGTATGATGTTATCATCATTCTAACCTTTAAGTTCTCTAAAATATTACTTGATGTTTAATATTTCAAATTAATTTCAACTTTAAATCAATGTTCCAACATGTTTGCATTGGATTCAATAATATTTTAACTTTTAAAAAGTCAAATTCATTACTTTTCATCATCTTTTAATGTAGGCTAAATTGTATTTTTGGTCCCCCCTAACTATTTAGGTAGTATCACTTTAGTCCCTTAATTAAAATTCGATTTATTTTGGCCCCTTAACTTCTCTCTGTTACATATTTTGGTCATTTCCGTTAGTTTTAATTCAAAAACGTTAGGTTTTCTTCATTTTCTTCTGGAATTTTTCTGGGATTCTTGTTGTTGAAGGTTGATGGAGAAGATATGAAGATGAAAAAGAGGAGAAGAAGATGAAGAAAACCTAACGTTTTTTGAATTAAAACTAACGGAAAGGACCAAAATGTGTAACAGAGAGAAGTTAAGGGATCAAAATAAATCGAATTTTAATTAAAGGACCAAAACGATACTACCTAAATAGTTAAGGGACCAAAAATGTAATTTAGCCTTTAATGTAATAGTATTTTTATTTTATCATTTTAATATTTTAACCAAATATTTTAAAAACACTCTTTAACATTTTCTATAAATTAGTCCATCAAAATTAGAGCTGTAAAAAATGGTTGGGCTAATGGGTCGGTCCATTGGCCCATGATTTTGGGCCGGGCCTTAAAAATTAGCCAAAAAATACAATTGAGTTTTTTTGGCCCAAGCCCATTTGGCCCATGCAAAAATCGGGGCCGGGACGGGCTGGCCCATCGGGCTTCAGGCCGGCCCATTATTACTATTTTAAAATTATCAGCTATTTAAAAATTTATTAATAAAAAAATTTAAGTAAATAAAAATGAATGGATTTAGCTTAAAGTTTATAAATTATTAATTTAATTTAGGCTAAATTATCTTTTTGGTCCCTTAACTATTTAATTAGTATCGGTTTGGTCCCCTAACTAAAATTTGATTTATTTTGGTCCTTTAACTTCTCTCCATTATATATTTTGGTCCTTTCCGTTAGTTTTAATTCAAAAACGTTAGGTTTTCTTCATTTTCTTTTAGAATTTTTCTGGGATTCTTGTTGTTGAATGTTGATGGAGATGATATGAAGATGAAAAAGAGGAGAAGAAGATGAAGAAAACCTAACGTTTTTGATTAAAACTAACGAAAAGGATCAAAATGTGTAACAGAGAGAAGTTAAGGGACCAAAATAAATCATGTTTTAGTTAAGGACCAAACCGATACTACCTAAATAGTTAAGAGATCAAAAATACAATTTAGCCTTTAATTTAATTGAATGAATAATATAGAGTTTTATTAATATTAAATGTTAATTTAAAACAGCTGTGAGTGACTAATATATTAAGAATACATAAAAAAAAATTAAAAGTAAAAAATAAACGGGTCGGACTGACCCATGACCCACACAGACTGGACCCTAAAATGTGCGGCTCAATTATAAATGGGCCGTACTGACCCATTTATGTAGACCGGCCTCTCGGGCCAGGCTGGTCCAGTCCATTTGACCCCTTTAATCAAAATTGACATCTAACAAATTAATTTTGAGAAATTGAAAAAAACACGAATCAATACAGAACGTGTTCAGACGGTAGTGATTAGATAGAAGCATAAGGCGATAGAATCAAGAAAAGTAAGCATAGTGGAGGAATCTATGCATAGCATAGTCATATCAATTTTACTTTCAGATTTATGTTCTCAAAATTTTACTGGAGGAATCTATAGCTAACCTGGTTGTGATTGAATGATCAACATTGAAAAATATTTACTAAATTAAACTTCTACAAATTTGTTCGAAAAACTTTTTCAAAAATTATTCAGCTATAATTCTTGCTTTAATATTAACCCCAACGTTTTAAATCGTATAAAAATCAATATCATAAAAGTATATCTTGTTGTATTGGGTAAGGGTAAGCAATCTATTTCAATTATTAAACGCCAAAAATTTAGCTTTGAGAATTTTTTTTGAGATAAATTAGATGTCGTTTTGCAACTTCAATAAAACATTAATGTTATTTTCATATTATATATTTAATTATTTATTATCACCTCTGTCCCAGTTTAACTGAGTCAGTTGACAATTTCATACATATAAAAAAAAAAAAGCTTAATTGTAGTTTTAATCCCCTAACTTTCACAAAGTTTCGATTTTGGCCCTCTAAGAAAAAAACTACAAAACGGCCCCTTAAGTTTTGCATTTGTTGCAGTTTTGGCCCCCAATGCCAATTTTGAATCGGTCTACGCTGACGTGGCACCCTAAGTGAGGTGCCACTTGTTATTTTATTTTATTTTTTTTGCCGTGGGGGTCCAAAACTGGTACAAATGCAAAACTTAGGGGGCTGTTTTGTAGTTTTTTTTCTTAGGGGTCCAAAATCGCAACTTTGTGAAAGTTAAGGGGTTAAAACTGCAATTAAGCCTAAAAAAATGTATAAATAAAAGAAAGAGGACAATGATTTTAAGTGTCTTTGTCAAGTATTGATACATTCTTCTTTATCATAAACTAGTGTGTTATTGTTTTATTTATTTTTTGTTTATCGATGAAAATTATTTATCCCGTGAATTTTTAAATATATCCATATCTTTTTTTGCCACAATGATGATAAATATGTGTCTCATATTATTTATGTTTATTAATGATAAATATATATCTCGTGTCTTTATGCGTAAAAGAAAAATATATTTATGGGTTTTAGATCATCACCGGTAAAGCATCGCTCCGACTGTCCTCTCACAGTCTTGGTGTGAGTTGATTATGTTGTTCAACGACGTCGTTGACTTTGTACTGCTCTGGCATCGATGCGGTTATAAGCTATTTTTTTGTGGTGGATTATGTCAGATCATGAGTTTTTCAATCTAGTTTTTGTTATGTTTTTTTCGTTTATGTTAACCCGTTGCACGGGTCATAGGCTACTATTTTTCAATTTTTTTTGTTTTTTAATATTTATTAACGAATATATATATATATATATATATATATATATATATATATATATCATTGACAAATATTTATCCCTTGTTTTGTATGTATCAATTACTAATATTTATCTTTTATTACATGTATTTATCAACTATAAAAATATATGTCCCGTGTCTTTGTTTATCTATCAGAGATATATGTCACTTGCTTTTTAATATTCATTAGTGAAAAATATTTGTCTCGTTTTTTTAATATCTATTGGTAACAAATATTTGTCTCGTGAATAATGAATTAGTGAAATTTATTGTTTATAATTGATTATTAACCGGAGTAATTTATCTCAGAGTTATGTATCCTAATTTATTTTTATTTTGAATAAGTGGATTAAGAAACTGATTTTCAAAATTGGATACTATTTGTTTTTGATTGAAATCGCTATAAAGTTTTTGTTATGAAAAGTGAAAGTAATGTGGATCGATGAAATGCAACTATTTTTTTAACAGCTTCTTAATTTTATTTCATATATCAAATACTATCTTATATTTTATTATTCTCTCTAATGTTTCAAACTGATAAATTGCTTCAAATGTCAATTTTTGTGTTAAAAATTATTTATTTTTTACATGTAATAATAATAATACTTGGATAAACATTCAGATTTGTCATATTTTTTCATTTTTTTTAACGATTCATAATTGGTTAATAATGTAATAATAATATTTTGATATAGCATAAAAATATTCAAATAAATTATGTTAAATTATTTAAAGTTTTATTTATATAAGAAAAAAAGTATATAACTTTTTTGAATTTCGAAACATAATATATATATATATATAATAAAATCTAAATTTAACTTTTTTATTATGCATTTCATTTTGCTAGGCCAAGTGTATTGTCTCGTTTCACCATTCTCAAATGTATGTATAAGAGATAAGAGATGTAATTAGAGTTATACTACGTCCGTCGCTAATTATAGGACCTGTTTTTGAAAAATAACGGCAATTAAGAAAATTAAAAATGATAATAAATTTGTTTGTAATTACTATTGTTTTTAAAAATTTGTCATTTAAGAGAGAGAGTTAATGTATGTTTTCAATGTAGTATTTTAATGTTAATTGAAGAAAAAGATTATTTTTTTTGTCAAGTAGCCTAGTGGCTGGAGCTCACACAGTTTAAATGTGGAGAAGTAGGGTGTCAGGGGTTCGAACCCCTGCATAAATTATGCAATGTCCCTACCAACTGAGCTAAGCTCACGGAGACTGATTGAAGAAAAAGATATCAAATAAATAGGCGTATGTTAGTAAAGAATTAATTAATGTACTTGAAAATAGCAAAGAGTCTTATAAAAAAGACAAAAAAAATTCTCAAAAGGGTCTTTTAATTAGTGACAGATGTAGTAATTTGGAAAAAGTAATTAATGTTCTATTAAAAAGTGAAATAAGTCAATATTGTTGGAACAATATAAATGACTTTGTTTTTATGAAACAAAGAGAGTATTTTTTTTTTAATTCTTGAATTTATCATTTTTATATAATTTATTAAACACAATTTTGTAAAACAACTTATAATATTTTTTTCTCATAGAAAACTAATAACATTATTTTTATAAAAATACGTATGAAACGACCAAATTGTCATATAATTTCAAATAGAGGGATAATTTTTTCTAACTTTTTCTTTTTATGTATGACTAAATAAAGTGTCAAACAAATAAAGTGTCAAACTCCTTGCGACCACCCAAGAATGGCCCCACTAACGCTAATTTTTAGTTGAATATCACGTGGATATACAATATTCCGTCTTATATTATACGACATATTTAATAATGTACATTATTGACCTGACATACTTTGAGTATATTTTTTTACTAACATACAAAGATAAATAATATCTTATAAAATGTTGGATTCGTCTCGATAAATATTTTTAAAATATCAAATTTTCATAATTTTTTTAATAAATGATTAAAATTAAAAAAATGCATTAATAAGTGTGACATAATCAACTATATCACAAAACATTCGGTCCTACAATAGATGACATATTTAAAAATGTGTACTATTGATCTAACATACTTTGAACGTATTTTTCTACTAATATATAAAGATAAATAACATCATATAATATGTCGTTGGATTCGTCTCAATGAATTTTTTTAAAATATTGTTTTATAATTTTTCTAAGAGATAAGTAAAGTTATTTAAAATCAAAATTGTGTATTAGTATATGTAACAAGATCAACCGTATCATTTATTGTGGGAGAGAGAAAGTTATAAATGGAGAGAATTTTATCTCCCAGCATTTGAAGCTACTAAAGTTTTTTTTTTGTTGACAAATTTGAAGCTACTAAAGTTGATTGATTAGACTGTGCAGTATTAGACTTCTCATGCTGCAGTAAAATGTGGGGCAGCGTGTTATCTATTACTTCTAGTATTTAGCTGTTGCATGTAAATTTGTCAAGTGGTTTCGGTGTAATAACTTGATGGAGTATTTTATTTACTTTCTAATTGAATTCAAAACTATTGATGTCCACTTTCTTATAATTAATTTTGTTTCGGTCAAAAAATAAAATAAAAGAGTTAACAACAAGATTGGGTCTGTCTCTATTAATATTCTAAAATAGTTTTTGTTTTTATTAAAAGTTTCTTAGTTAAATGGTTAAAATAAAGTTTTGGTCTCGGCAAATATGTCTCATTTTGGTTTTAGTCTCTTTGTAAATTATTTTTGTTGTTTTTAGTCTCTGCAAATATGTCTCGTTTTGATTTTGGTCTTTGACTTCACTTTTGTGATGATTTGCACATGTGGCACATGATGACTGAACCCATTTATAAGAAAAATAGTCTATGCAAAATCTTTTGATTTTTAAAAAGGTCCCTGCAAAATTAAATCCGTTATGGCATATTTGCAGAAACCAAAACCATATTTTAGCCTAATTAAATCCATTATGGCATTATATGAAGAAAATATATAGCTATGTGTCTAATTGAAAAACTTTTGACAAAGACCATAACAATTTTAAAATATTGTCAAAAGTTTTTAAATTAGACCTATGGTTCATGCATATAACAATTAAACTAATCGAGAAACTTTTGATAAAAGCAAAAATTATTTTGAAATTTTAATATAATCCTAAACTAATTTGAGAATCACAAAGATAGAGACCAAATTTATGGTATACTCCATCATAATGCATGCTAGCAGTCTTTTATATTTTAATTATGTAAAGATAAATTTAAATTTAAAATTATTTTTTCAACAAGTTATATTAAATTGAGAATGGTGAAAGTAATAATGATTAGAGTTATATTTAAAAAAAGTATGAATATTATATTAAAAAGTGAAATGAATTAATTTTTAGGGACAATATATTTTTGCAAATTATTATGGTATGGAGGAAAGATGGGTACATAGCATAGTAGAGTATAGTAGGCCCTACATTTGAAGCTATTAAAGGTGATTGACTCGACGATGCAATTTTAGACTTCCCATTATTATTTTTTTTGAATAAAGACTTCCCATTATTTTGACCACCGTTAGAATTTCAAAATATATTTTGTACAAAGCCAAAGAAAAAATTCATTAAGTTATTAAGAGCCAGGGGTGCCATTAAACCTATATAATAGTTAGTTGAGTGTAGTAAGGGAAACTTGAAGAAGAGATACTCTACGCTCACTAGAAGGTATTCTCCATTTTCTTCACTTTCCTGTGCAATTTCTTCTCTGTTTAAATTAATCTCTTCCTATTTAACTCTTTGCTGAATATAATATGGAGTGATCCATCCTAGTATTTAACTCTTTGCTGGCTCTTTTTTCTCATATTTAATTTAATCTCTTGTTTTGTCACCAGATACATAAGTGAGACAACAAAACTTGGTTCATCCAATATCATTCCAGGCTTGATTAAATGGAGGTCATTCAACAGCTTCTCTACTATGATTTGTTCTATTGTTTGTAATCTTCAACTTCCATTGTAATTTCTTCGATTAATTAAAAAGGTATTAACTATTACTCCTATTACTTATACTAGCTTATTTTAGATTAATTTAATATGTTATATCGACACATTCATGACAAACTGTAGTTTCAGTCATTTTCTACCAAAAATTGCTAAAGATTTGCGAGATATAAGTCTCTTTTTTGTTTCTTTCCATCATGACACATGCATTGTTTTCTGGAATTTAATATTAAGTTTTTGCACCATTTTATCTTCTGTATGAGTGAAAAATATAGATTAGGATTTGCAAGGATTCCAAGTAGAAAAGGAGAAACCAAACAAACCGTAACTTAGACGAGATAACCACTTTTTTGCTTATTCATGTGAAGAGAAAACTATAAGTTTTGAGCAGTGATAGGTATACCACCATAGGTGGCAAAACACCTTCTACCACTCTTATGTGGCACTATGATTAATAATAAAAAATTTAGCCAATTTCATGTCAAAAAAAATAAATTAAAAATGACAAAAAATCAAAACATTGAATCGTACCCTCTCTTCTCTTTGTTACCGGTTTCTCTCTCTCTCTCACTCACTTGGCTTCTCTCTCTATCACTCACCGGCCGCCGGTTCTCTCTCTCTCACTCACCGCCGGATTTAGCGGCTTCTCTCTCTCTCTCAATCACCGCCGGACACCACAGCCTTGCCAGACGCCGTCGTTTCCGTCACAGCCTTGCCGGACGCCGTCGTCTCCGTCTACATCTGCGACGATCTCTTCTCTTTCTCGATTTCCTTTTTCAAGTCAGGTATTTTCTTCCATATTCCTCTTGGCTGTTTCTCGATTTCCTTTTCTCAATTACATTTTATGATTGATTTAAGGTCTTAACTTTTTTGGTGATCTAATGTTCTTTGTTCCTCATATCAATCTAATTTGAATTAAATTTAAGTATTTTTTTTTAATATTGTAAATATTAATTTGCTTCATCCATAACAGTACACAATTAAGTGATTTTTTATAGAAATATACATCAATTTATCTTAGATTCTGGAAGATCTAAAGTTAATGGTGGTTGGAGTTTGATGCTATGAGTGTTTTATTGAGTGATAAAGTTTGTTTGACAGTCTTTGAAGCTTGAGTTAGTCTCTTGGTAAATTCATAGTTTTCATAATGACTTTGTTAGACTCTAAAGTTTGTTATGAGTGTTTTATTAAGTAAATATGAAACAAGTTGAATCCAATTTTAAAAAATCTGAATCTCAAATTCAGCAATTCAATTTTCATAGACATTTGAAGCAAGTCATTCATTGATATTCATAAGTCAATTCTTAAACAAAATTACATGGTCATTCATTCGGATAAAAGCTAGACATAATAGTAGTGAATTGTTGGGACTAATTGTGATAATTTTAGATGAGTTTTTGAACCTTTTTTATGCAGAAAAATTAGCAAAAATCTGCAGCTGCAAGTGGGAGTTTTTGTACTTGTTTAAAATGAACTTTTACATGTTTTATACAGAAAATCTGCAGCTGCAAGTGGGAGTATTTGTAATTGTTTCAAATGAGTTTTTACATGTTTCTATGAAAGAAAAAAAAAACAACTATGCAGAAATTTATGTTTGATATTGAGAACCGTTTGTGTTTGTTTTAATTGAGTTTTTACTTGTTTTTATGCATAAAAATATGTAGCTGCAAATGAGATTGATTGTGTGGATCTGTTCACTGGCTGTGTGTTTATTGTTTTGCGTGTTTGCTATTTCTGATGTATGCCCCTGCTTGTCTAGTTTTGGAGGTGCTGCTGTTGCATCGATTTAGGTGGCCTTCAGCCTGGTTGCTTATTGGTTTTGTTTAGGTGTTTTGCTACCGTGCGCACCAGCAGTTTTCTCAACTGTTTGGAGTGTTTTTGACGCTCGATTTCGGCTCGTCTTGAGCTGTTTGGGTTGACTTTTTATCACTAATATTTTAACAAGATCTAATGAGTTGACAATGGATTCTAGAAAATTATGCACTAGTCACATCTGCAGATGTTTCTAAATTACATGAAGTCTTATCTTCTTAAGAGAATCCTTGTTAGGCCAAGTCAACAATGAGGTTAGATTTTGTGTATGAGGCAATGAGCTGAATATCTGTTATAGTCCACTTGTTTTCCTTGTCTCTTAGCCATTAGATTGTTATCCTATATGTAAACACTACTTTTAAGATAATATTAGGAACAAAACAAATCATGTTCTATTGGATTGCTAATTAGTTATATTGCCTATTTAATTTATGTAATTTGGCATACTAGTTCAAAACTTTGATAGAAATTTTATCTTTATCATGCCCCCATCAAGATGACACGCCTTTATATATATTTTTTCTTTTTACAGTAAAAATTCACTTGATTGACAATAACAATTGCATCTGTTGTAGTCTTCTCAACCACTAATAACAATTGCATCTGTTCCGGTTGTAATTCTAGCATTGTCTAGCCAACAAAATGGTATGTGTATGCGATGAATGTCAATTAGTTTGTTTGATTTCATTAGTGTTTTGTGTTTTTGTTAATGCCTTTCCTTATATGCCACCTTTGGAATTCTTGTTTATTACAGTTACGTCTCAGGCATGAATGTAAGTCGAAGTATATTACTAAAGTCAACGAGAAGCTTACGGAACTTCAAAGGTCTCAAATTCAGAAAACACCATTTAAATGGTTATTGAGTTTGCCTAAGAAATTAAAAATATCCGAAAATTTACTTGAGGAATTGGTAGAAGGATGGGATTATAGGAGTGGGGGGTTTGCTATACAAGGTCGGATAATACGATTTACAACTTTAGATGTATGTTTTGCATTAGGACTTCAAAAAAGACCCTACATCCACTACGAATGCAATGTTTGATAATGAAGTCATCAATGTAAAAACAATTTATGCTAAAATTATTAATATGGAAGGAGACGAAGATGTTGAGAAGTTTTGCCGACTATATTTACTTCTTGGTTTTGCCGAGTTCTACTTTCCAAATTCAAGTGTTAAGGTTAGTGGTTGGTGCCTAAAAATGTTAGACGACTTGAACTCCATTGGGAGATACAATTGGGGTGTCGCTGTTTATGAAACTCTTGCTTGTAGTTTAAATCGAGTAGTGCCTCTGTTTTGTGAAGGAAAAAAATTCTTCACGATTACAAATTAAGGGATGCGCTCTTGTATTACAGGTATGTTATTGTATGATAATTTTATATGTTTATAGGCCACTGTTTGTCATCATAAATGTCAGTGAATAGTATAATATATATGTCAAGTATGAAATCTAACATAGTTTATATATTACAAGAGTTTCTTGAGTTTGAGTTTTTGGATTCTAAGGTTGATATATCCTCATAATGCCGCTTCTTTTTCTTCATGATTTCTTGACTTGATGTTTAAGCTTATTTTATGATAGTGTGAATTGCGATTGAATATGAAATTAAGAGATGTGGGCTTGGTTGTTTTCAGAATGAAAAGAAATTGTTATGAATTGTATGTTGGTTGTTACTAATTCTGCTATATATTTGTTGCGTCATTTATCTACAAAAGTTTTGCATCTACTTAATATTGTATTATGATTGTGACCTTGAGTTTTGATTTCAAGTGATGTTGGGTTACATAAAAAATTGTGAAATTTAACTTTAATTTGATGTTTACTTTTTGTCTTCATGCCATATTGTGATATGATTATAATTGATCTTTTATTTGATATCTTGTTAGTAACTGTGATTGAAGCAAGTGTAACTGACATTAAAATGTAGTAATAATTTGTAAGCACTTTTAAATACAAATGATTGCTGTTATTTTTTTTGTTGACACATATTGCTGTTAAATTTGAGTAAATCAACTTAACTCTATATGACATAGGATGAAGTTTTATAGGAAATGAAAGATTGTTAGTTTTATAGGCCACTTTGTCTTCATGTCATTTGATGACAACAATTTAATTTAATTTATTTATTTTTATTAAATTATAACAGTCATATTATATATGTATATATAGGTATGGGCTCTAGAGCATGTACTAGGATACAAACAAACTTATCATGATTCTCCATTGACGTTTCCACGATTTATGAAGGCGCGTGGTGTTAGTTTGGTTGGCAAAAATATATCACACTTGCTTGATAATTGTTTGGTAAGGTTGAATAAATATTATTATTTATATTTAACTTTATGAATTTTGTATATATATTGAGATTAAGCGGTGTGAATAGTTCATTACTGTTTATATTGTATCAATCTTGACAGGTTATTGAAGAGTTAAGTGCAACTAAAGAAGAGGTTGCAAATGAAGTTGTGAGGGAGGCGTTAGATCGAGCACCAAGTGGATATATAAAATGGAGATCAGATCCTCTTATTAGTCGGTTAATTGTTAACAATCGGTTGTTCGGTGAAGCAAACAAAGGACTTGCCGCAAGAATATCTCTTGAATCGAAAACTAGAGAGATGAAGAAGTTATACGGTAGTGCACAATCAAGTCATGTGGACGAAGGTGTCTTCAATGATGAAGGTGTCGACGAGGACGTCTCCATGGATGAGATTGAAAGAGTTATTGAAAGGGAGGTGGCAAATGTATCATATGATGAAGCACATAATGCATCAAATCTGTTTACTAGAATTAATGAGAAGCCAAGAAATCGTGTAAAAAGTGGGGTTCTGCTTTCCCCATGGGTGAAGGATGGACGCATAAAGAAGAAGATTTAAATTAGTGTAGTGTTTTGATATGATTGCAATGTAAATGGCTTTTGTTGCTATTTTTTATTTAGTAGGACAATGTCGCACCTATAATATTAATGGAGTCACTGTGACAGTTATGTAAAATAATTTATTGGGAGGTTTTTTGTTATGTTTTGTTCTTTGATATAAAAAATGTTTGTCTTTATTGACAGGTGAAATCTTACCATGTATATATTTTGGATAAGTCAAAGGGCGACTAATCCCCATATTGGACAGGATTTGGTGAAATGTTACCAAACTTAAGTTTGAAAAGGCTTTTAGTGGAGTCATCAAGTTCTATTTATGTGTTCGATTCCCATAAAACGATATTATTTACACCAGGGAAAGATAAACTAGCCAAATATATTGCATGTATGACCACAATTTATAAAATGCGTGACCACTAATTTTTCTGAAATTAGAACTTGTCCGTCCTTAGGCGTGATAAACTAGCAGATTTTAAAACAAGTTATTTGTGGTTGGAAAGACTTCTAGTGCAGTGATCAAATGAGATTGCGCATTCGATTCCCATAAAACGATATTATTTACACCTGGGAAAGATAAACTAGCCAAATATATTGCCTGTATGACCACAATTTATAAAATGCGTGACCACTAATTTTTCTGGAATTAGAACTTGTCCGTCTTTAGGCGTGATAAACTAGCAGATTTTAAAATAAGTTATTTGTGGTTGGAAAGGCTTCTAGTGCAGTGATCAAATGAGATTGCGCGTTCGATTCCCATAAAACGATATTATTTACACATGGGAAAGATAAACTAGCCAAATATATTGCCTGTATGACCACAATTTATAAAATGCGTGACCACTAATTTTTCTGAAATTAGAACTTGTCCGTCTTTAGGCGTGATAAACTAGCAGATTTTAAAACAAGTTATTTGTGGTTGGAAAGACTTCTAGTGCAGTGATCAAATGAGATTGCGCGTTCGATTCCCATAAAACGATATTATTTACACATGGGAAAGATAAACTAGCCAAATATATTGCTTGTATGACCACAATTTATCAAATGCGTGACCACTAAGTTTTCTGAAATTAGAACTTGTCCGTCTTTAGGCGTGATAAACTAGCAGATTTTAAAACAAGTTATTTGTGGTTGGAAAGGCTTCTAGTGCAGTTATCAAATGTGATTGCGCGTTCAATTCCCATAAAATGATATTAAAACAAGTTATTTGTGGTTGGAAAGGCTTCTAGTGCAGGGACGGATCTGCATGTTACTTAGTGTGGCTATTGCCACACCAATTTTTTTTCCAATTTTTTTTTCCATGAAGGATGGCTATAATAATGAAATAAAAGTGAAATCTAAGAGCTTATTTTATTCTAATTTACAATTCTTAAGGTTACAAATGAATTTGGGATAGTAAAACTAGCTCAAATAAAATTAAAAAGACTATTATTTTGGATGAAATAATACATAATATTTAATTTAATTGGATAAATTGTTTGACACTACTATTTCAGCCACACTAAAAATCTAATAATGGATCCGCCCCTGACTATGAAAGACAAATTCATCACCTACCATCTACACCTACAACAACATAATGATTACTTAAAGTTAAAATATAAACTTACTAAGTCAGATAACCACAACGCCTCAAGTGTCTTGGTCCAACGAGGCATATATGTCTTGAATTTCTGCTCAGTCCATTGGAGTTTATGTCCTTCGGGATGTGCCTTTAAATCATCAACCACTTCAAACTGCAATTATAATTAATGTTAGACATGGGATAATAAAAGTTGAATACACTTCAGGGTTGTTTGGCTTTATACTTGATACAATTCCATACCGAAAAATAATCATTCAAAATTAAGCGCTTCACACAACGATGTTTTCGAACTTCATCATACATCATAGTCCTGGCAGCAATATTAATAACCTAAGGCATTACATAAATCAAATTAAGTAATGGTTAACATACATATATCGTAAAATCTAAATTAACACAAAAAAGGTTAACAGAAAATACAAACATTTGAGTTCACCCACTGCCTCGCCTTCATGCATTGGAAAAACACCCCGGCAGCACGCAATTCATCTACCTCACATAACACACTAAAAATAGAAAAACAAAATGTTAATCGATTATGTTAAAGCTTCGATTGAAAAACCACGACATGAAATAAAGTAGTTAAAATACATTAAAAAAATTATACACTTACGTATCTTTAGCCTTTTCATGTGTGCAGAACAAATACAACTTTTTCAAATGTGACTTAACCCTTACTTCCTTTTTTTTGTCCTCTTCAGCCATATCTTCATTATCCAACTTCATCCCATCATCATTTTCTTCTTCCATTCTTTTTTCCTCTACAGCCACATCTTCATTGTCCAACTTCATTCCATCAACATTTTCTTCTGGTTTTCCCGCCTCACTTTTCAACCCATCATTATCCCCATCAATCTTACCACATTTGACTCCTACCTCTTTTGACCCACTTCCTACTTCCACGCTACTTGGCTTCGAAATATTTTCCCTACCGTGAACACTATTTGCTTTTAAAATCCTCATATCATCCTCAAGGATTGAAACCCGAGAAAGCATATCTTTGTGTTCACCCACCAACTTTCGATGTTCAGCCATATAAGCTTGCACATCAAATAAAGGGTATGCACCATCTCTAATACCAACTTGAGAATGGTTAACGGCTTGAACAAAGACATCATTTTCCATGTCTTCTTGTGTTGGAACCAAATCCTCAACCAACTAATGACATTAAATAAGTTATATTAACATAATTGTATGTGAAAATTTAAACTATAAAACCCAAATACCGAGTTAATATACTAAATACAATTACTAACCTTCGCATTTGAAAAAATGTTTGAGATTACAACATGTGCTCCCTTCACTTTGGTCCAATTGTTAATGCGTGGAAAATGCTTATTTGGTCCACTACATAGGCTTAAATGTTCAACCGTCCATATCTAATCAAATGACAAATTAAATTAAAGTAAACAACATTTGACATAACTATCGATATAATTAAAAAAACATAACCCATTCAATATTACATACCTGCAATACGGCTGAGCAACCAGAAATGTGTACAACTGTATCATTCTTTTGTTGATGGTATTTTGACGCCGCACTACTTAGATTTTCCATTAAATCGTCGTAAACAGCGACACCCCAATTATAGGTACAAAGAGCGTCTAAATCATCAACAAGGTTAAAGAATTCCTTTTTAATATTACCGTGTGATTTCGGAAAATATAAGACACACAAGGCATATAGGATGTAAACTCTACAAAAATCATCTATGTTATCCCCTTCTTGAAGGACTTTCAGCTTTGAATGCACACTATTAATATCAATAACTTCATTCGCGTCAAACAATAATCTTACATGACTATCACTATCACTATCAATCGATTCTGGCAAAGATTCTCCTAAAATAGGCAAACCTAGAGCCAAACAAAGGTCTAGATGTTTAAAGGCCACAGTCCTAACGCCTACTCTAAATCCTAAGCTACTTGCATCCCACCTATGCAATAATTCCTTCAATAAACTACCATTCATTCCTATATAGGTCTTCATTTCCACTAGATATCTGAACGGAGTTTTCATTATTCTACTCCTTTGCGCATCAGACAATTTTTGGTTAATATCTACCAACTTATTGGTACGGGGCATTTGAGTCTTTATCTGTGGCTGAAAAATGAACATTATTCATTCATTAAAGGCATAAAACACAAACGATTACATACACAGTAAACGTCTCATTAATTAAATTGTACTTACACCAACACCATCATCCCTTTTACGTTTGTTTTCATTCATGATGTTGACCTTATCTGTTGTATACAAAAACAATTTCTATCAACAACAATTAAAACACACACAAACGCCTATTCTCAACACACGTTACAAGGACATTTTTAAAAAAATTCATCTTATAACTAGAATACAAACACATTTTATAATCACACGTTTTCCACAAAAATTGAAGAACGTTATGGAAATAATACTGTGACAAGTTCATGTTTTCCTATCTTTGTTATCATAGACATACTGACAAAAAAAATTCTGCAATTAACCATATTTTAACATAGACGTAACCACATATTTTTCCTTCAAATTTCTAACACTTTGACCATTTTTTAACAAAAGTGTGACCACAATTCTTTTGATTAACAATTTTACACTTAATGTAACGCCCTATTTCTTTAATTATTATTATTTGATTTATAATGTATATTTTGATGAAATATGCTAATGTGTGTTATTTTTGTGTTATATGTTGGTGTTTTAGTAGCATATTATATTATAATATATATGTTATTTGGTGTAGAGATATTATGTTATTTGGTGTAAAAATATATTTGTTATGTGGTGTAGAAATACTATGTTATTTGTTATAAAAATATATGTGTTATTTGGTGTAGAAATATATATGTTATTTTGTGTAAAAATATATTGTGTTATTTGTTATAGAAATATGTTTGTTATAGAAATATGTTTGTTATGTAGAGATATATTTGTTATAGAAATATGTTTGTTATGTAGAAATATATTTGTTTTAGAAATAATAAGATATGATGATATAATATAATATATATTTTGATGATGTGTGCTTTTATGTATTTTTAGTATTATCTTATTTGATTTATAATATAATATATTTAATTAAATATGGGTTGTTACATAATTTAGAGAATTTGAGGGAAGGAGTAGAAATAAGATAAGATGTGTAAGAGAATATTAATAAGAGAATTAGGGTTAGAATTATTTAGTACGTGATATAACTTTTGGAGAAACCTAGAGAAAAAGAGAGGAGGCGCGAATGAGAGAAGAAAAACCTAAGAAGAACGCAGCTTGATTCAGGAGACCAAATTAAGGTAAGGGTGAGCCTAGCTTTCATTATATTAAACTGTAATTCAATTCAATTATGATTAACAAGAGATGGATGAGTTTTTGAGAGAATTAAGAACTAGGTTAAGGTGAATGAATTAAAAGATGAAGTTGAAAGGTGAGAATTAAGGAAAACTAGTTTAAGTTTCGAATTGAGTTTCTAGTCTTAAAAAGAGTGGATAATCTAGTAGGTTAATGAATAATTAATGTTCTAATGATAGGATAATCATAGGGTGATGTTTAAGGTCATGTTTTGAGGGTATTGGATCGAAAACGGAGTAGAAAAGGTTTCTCCAAGGCGAAACCGCAACTGAACTGCGATTTTGTTGTCGCTGTGCAAAACACGTTACTTGTTGTCTCAGTTTGACAAGTTTAAGTTCCGAACTGGGTTTAGGTGTCTTCATGAAAGTTGTAGATATAGATGTTAGATTTCACTAGCCTTTGGAGTGACTCAATTTAAGCATTTAGAACTCTAGATATGATTAAAATACTACAAAGGGGTCAACAGGCTCGTTCTCTTTTCGATTTTCTGTAACCGAAAAACTAAAATAAAAACTGGGACTTTTCTGTTCATAATTAGCTTTTGATGTCTTCACGAAAGTTGTAGATAATTGAGTTAACTTTTAAATGGCTTCAGAGTGACTCAAAAATGTTTTGTGAATCTTGAGTTATGATAAAAACACTCCAAGTAGGTCTTGGAAAAAACAGCATTCTCTGTTTCACGTTCTTGTGCCTTTTTCACATGTTTCTGTTCCTAACTGGGTCTTGGTGTAAACATGAAGATTGTAGGTAATTGAGTTAGCTTTCTAATGGCTCTGGAGTGACTAGAAAATTATTTGTAGATTTTGAGTTATGATGAAAATAGTCCAAGTAGGTCTTGAGAAAACTTTAAGAAAACTTAGCATAACTAATCCCAAGTTAGTCCAAAGACTTAGGGTTGGTTTCCAAACTTCAAACTTAGTTATTAGGGATTTAGTTGAGGTGTTTTATGAGTATTTGGCTTATGTCTTATTTAATCATACTTGATTACTTTTGAAGAATGTTATTGCTTATGAATTATGAATGATGAGTGCATAATGTGCTATACTTGTAAAGTTAATGTGATGATTTGATGTTGTTGATAATGATTATGAATCATATGTGCATTATGTGAACTATATTGTAATATATGTGATGCCTAAATGATGAATTTTTGATGTTGTTATATGATTGATGATTTGCTGCCATGTTGCTGTTATTATTTAATTAAAGCTGCATGAGTCGGTCTATGATGTGAGATGTTGTCCAATTTGTTGGAGTCATATGAGAAGTGTCGTGATGTCTAAGACGTAAGTGATTGAGTCTCATGCATACTCATTCAGAGATGAGGGCTTATGCCCTGGAGCTTTTGCTCACTAGCGACGAGGGCTTATGCCCTAGGAGTATATTTATGCTCAAAGCGACGAGGGCTTATGCCCTGGATTGGTACCACATGCATATAAGATGTCTAAGATGTTTAAGATGTTAGAGTTGCATAGTCGAGTTGCATTGTCGAGTCGAGTTGTTTAAGATGTTTTGTGATGATGTTCTTTGATGATGATTAAGATGTTTTGTGATGATATTCTTTGATGATGTTTAAGATGTTTTGTGATGATATTCTTTGATGATGTTTAAGATGTTTTGTGATGATGTTCTTTGATGATGTTTAAGATGTTTTGTGATGATGTTCTTTGATGATGTTTAAGATGTTTTGTGATGATGTTCTTTGATGATGAGTAAGATGTTTTGTGATGATGTTCTTTGATGATGACTAAGATGTTTTGTGATGATGATTCTTTGATGATGTTTAAGATGTTTAGTGATGATATTCTTGATGCTGCTTAAGATGTTATGAGATAAATATTTGAGACGTGCTTATATGTTAATTGTTGTTAAACTTAATTGTTGAATTATCTGTTTATTATATTGTTTGTGAATCTCACCCCTTCTGTTGGAATTGCCGCCTTGTGGGCAAGTGCAGGTAACCAAGATTAGGTGCAGTCGTGTGAGGCATTCCTCACTGTGTCTTAGGTGCTCTGATATGTAACGGGATGGGGAATCTTGTCAAATGCTTTTCTGTTCCTTGCATGTCAATTATAATTTTATAAAGACTAATTTTAGATGAACTTTTGAAATGTTATGAAGAGGCCTGCGTGCCAAGACTTTTAAGATTCCGCTGCAATGTTTTGAGAAGTTTAATAACTATTTTTATGATGAATGAATTGTTATTCATTTCCTTTGAGATGTTTTAAGAAAGTGATACTCCGTTTATGTGAAAACTCTGATTTAATTTACGAAATTTTTACGTTGGGAAAACGGGGTGTTACACTTAACTCTACGGTGATATCATTTGGAGGAACAACCACAGTCAAACTACAAAAATTGGGGAAAACTTATGATTTTTTACTAACAATAATACAATGATAATCGACAACAACCCAAAAATGCAACAATCAGACAATAGCAAATAACAGAGATTTTCGCTCAATTATGAACTAAACATCTAAATACTGTCAACCATCATTTAACCCTAAATTCTCACTAACTCAGTATCATACCCTACAACTATAAGTACAAGGTAGTCCAACTAATTAGAGTAGGCCTTAATGGTTTATCAAGTTACTTTCTGAACGATCATTTTATCAATCTTTTAATATAAAACAGTGCACTAATCTTGTCATCATGTTATAATTTTAATTTAGAAGTCTATTTGAATGGGTATATGCTTTATCCTGTAACAATTAACATCACAGAAGCTACATGTAATATAAAAAAATTCGTGGTCCCCTCACATCAGCCTAATTATATATACAATCCATGACCTTTTATAACTAAATGTAAATATAGATCAGTTCAAATATGATAAATCTCATAATCAGAATCATAACAAAATCATCAATTCCATTTTCAAATTCTCAATTTTGAAACCCTAAAATAATCAGAATCATAACAAAAGCATCAATTCCATTTTCAAATTCTCAATTATGAAACCCTAAATAATCAGAATCATAACAAAAGCATCAATTCCATTTTCAAATTCTCAATTTTGAAACCCTAAAATAATCAGAATCATAACAAAAGCATCAATTCCATTTTCAAATTCTCAATTATGAAACCCTAAATAATCAGAATCATAACAAAAGCATCAATTCCATTTTCAAATTCTCAATTTTGAAACCCTAAAATGTTCAGAATCATAACAAAAGCATCAATTCCATTTTCAATTTCTCAAATTTGAAACCCAAAAATAATCATAATCATAACAAAAGCATCAATTCCATTTTCAATTTCTCAATTTTGAAACCCTAAAATAAACAATTGGAGAATAAAGGAGAAATTGAAGAATCAATGGCTTACCTTAAAGTGAGTGAGAAGTGAGAGTTGAGAAGGAGGATAATGGAGAGCTGCTTTGACCTTATTTGAGAGAGAGATTGAAATTGAGAGAGCGGATGAGAAGAGAAGAGGCGTTGCTGCTGTGAGTGAGTGAGTGAGTGAAAGTGAGTGGTAGAGAGAGGATCGGCCGGTGAGAAGAGAAGATGGCTTCTTAGAGAGAGAGGGTCGGTTCTCTGGTGGAAGGAAAATGATTCTGCTTTGCTCCTGGTGGAATACTCCTCTCTCTCTCGATGTGTTAATTTTTTTTTTTATGTTTTATAAATAGATAGCTTTCCATGTCACTAGTTTTCTTTTCTTTATATTTGTTTTTTGCCAACTAAGAGTGGTAGGAGAGGGTGTACCAAAAGAGTGGTACATGAATCATTTCCCATAAGTTTTCCCCTTTAGTCAAAAATTTGCCACCGTAGATTTCACAATAGATTGTATTATTTTAATGTTAGGGCTTGTTTATGTGAATATGGGTTCCCGCGTTGAGGTTTTTGAATTCTCAGTATTTTTAGGGTTTGTATATTGAAATTGTGGCTATGTTTGGATTGGGTGTGGTTATGGTGTATAAGGAATCCTTATGCACCATGCATAAGTCCTGCATAAGTCCAGCCCATTAACCAACATAATTGCTTCCTACACCCCCCAAAGAAAACCAAACCCGAAAACCAACAAAACAAAACAAATCCGTCGTTCATCATCATCGTTCGTCATCAGCACCACCGGAAACAAACTTCCATCACCGTCGTTCATCATTATCAACACTGTCGTTCATCATCATAATTGTCATTCACCATCATCATCACCACCGTCATTCATCATCATCGTCATCTAACCACCGTAATCTAAATCTCATCATCAACACCACCGGAAACAAACTTCCATCACGGTCGTTTATCATCAACACCGTCGTTCATCATCATAACCGTCATTCACCATCATCATCATTATCCTTCGTGCAATCATCTTCATCATCATCACCATTTAAAATGATGAAAACAAAATAGGTTTGAACTTATCTTGTGCTTTCAAGTAATTACAATTAATTTTGAAAGTGTTTCTGTTAGTTGGAAATGCTTTTGTTTAGTTTGGAAAGTAATTGCATCTGTGTAACCCTAAATTGACAGTTTAATTTCGAATTAGGGAAAATCAACTCAAATAAATAGTTTAAAAATTGTATACGTTAGTTGGAAATGGTTTCAGAGTGTTGATTTGGTTCAATTACAGTCACAAATGTCCTTATTATAGTATGTTTTGTTGAAAAATTATGCCAAAACCATTTTGCTGTGTAAATGGTTTCTGCGAATTGTACTCAAAAACCATTAGATATACTTAATAGTTTTTTTTAGAGTGTTGATTTGGTTCAATGACAGTCACAAATGTCCTTATTATAGTATGTTTTGTTTAAAAATTATGCCAAAACCATTTTGCTGTGGAAATGGTTTCAGATTGTTGATTTGGTTCAATGAAAGTGTGCAGTTTGTTTCATGATGTAAATTGATCAAGTAGATCATGCTACTATTGCTATATGATTTTATTGTAATGTTCAGAGTGTTGATATATGATTTTATTGTAATGGTCTCTCTTAGAGAGTAAACATCCTAACAACCACTTTGTATCAATCACATACAACTTCAAAACGTCCAATAATGGCAACTACCTTTACGGTAACATACTCCAAATTGTTAAGACGACCTAATTGGAGTGTTTGTATATATGTAATCCCTTCATCGTCTTGTAAGCCCTGGTGCTCCTTAGCAGTTTGTTGGTTTGTTGTCACTAGTACTCCTCCAAATTATGCCAAAACAATTTTGTTGTGGAAATGATTTCTGTGAGTTGTACTCCAAAACCATTAGATGTACTTAATGATTTTCTTTGATCCAGCAGGTGAAAAAAACTAAGGACCTAGAGCCATTGCCATCATTCAGTTTTGGACTGACACAATTGGAGGAGGAGCAAAGAAATGTCACTGCTTCATCATCCATTGGTGATAAAAATAAGGAGCGGAAAACAGGAGAGGCTAAAGGTAAAGAAAAGAAGCAGCACATAAAGAAGAATCAAAAAAAGAAACAACATAATGAAACACAATTGGAGGAAGAGCAAAGGAATGTCACTGCTTCATCATCCGGTGGTGATAAAAATAAGGAGCGGAAAACAGGAGAGGCCAAAGGTAAAGAAAAGAAGCCGCACATAAAGAAGCATAAAAAAAGAAACAAAAGACTGAAGCACAAGATTCTGATGAAGGAAGTTCGGATGATGAAAATGAGAAACAAAGAGTGAGGCACAAGATGAGTATACCTAAGGTATATGAGCTTATGCATTCAGTAAATGGCAAAAGAAGAAAAGAGGAGATAATTGAGTTTTTGAATGACAGTGGCTTTGGAGGAATGTTGCATATCTGCAAATGGACAAAAGTCCGCACTTTCTTTGTGGATTGGGTAGTTAGAAACTTTGACAAAGAGAACATGTGGATTGTATTGAGCAAGACCGAGGTACTTCCATTGAAAGAGGAAGATGTACATAGGGTGTATGAGCTTCCAATGGCGGGGAAGCAGATTAACGTCGATCTCTGCTCTGAGGCAGCAATAAAGAGATTGAGGAAAGAATTAAGACTGGATGGAAATTATTCTCCTTTTGTGAGGGTGACAGATTTGGAGAGAATATTGAAGACACTAGAGAAACCAAAAGGGTGGGTGAAGGGTGCAATCTGTTTTATCATTCACAAAATTTTGTGCCCCACTATTAGTAGCTTTGTATCTCTCCAATATACGCACATATTAGAAGATCCAGCTGGGGTATCATCTTATAACTGGTGCTCACATGTTCTTGGATATATGAAAGAAGGTCTGCAAACTCTGGAAGTTGCAAATCCATTAGCGGACTTCCACTTCCTAATGGTGATCATTATATATATATATATATATATATATATATATATATATATATATATATATATATATATATATATATTTGTATTTTTAAAACAACTAAGTGGTGGATTTTTAAATTATGTATGTGCATGTTTTTATTGTGCAGATTAATTACATGGAGAAAATGGGGAAGAGAAGCCCATTTCTGACAGGAAAATACAAGCGGCCATCACTTCATGATTGGGATGTCAAGACGGCAAACCAAGACCTTCAGAAGGTCCATGACCTTATGGGACTTGAGCATGGACTGACAGCCGGGGTAACCAGACTGTACAACACCGATGAAGGTCTGCTTGTATTGTGTTTTGATGCAGATACCTGCCCACTCTCTAAGGTGAGAGAAAAATAATGATATAACTACTATTTATGCAATATTATGGTTTTAATTAGTGTCCACTCTCTAAGGTGAGAGAAAAACCGGATATCTTAATGATTTCCAACATAATATTGTGTTTTTATGGTTTTGAAAATCCTAATAGTACATATACATAAAAAAATTGCAGGCAGAGATGCATCTTAATCATTGTAGGTCTTGTATACAGATTTACACTACAACCGCGGAAACCTTGGAAGGAAGAATAACTGAGGAAAATGTTGGAACTTCTGGGAAATATGATGCAGTTCTAAAAGAAACAAACACAACCAAGGATAATCCGATTGAAGTGCAACAAAGACAACAAGCATCAAAGCCCTTTCGAGCACAAAAAACTCTGACCAAGCGAAGAATCCACAGCTAGAGGATTCATCTACGACTGATCTTTCATAATTATTATTAGCTCAACTTTATCTTTCATAATTGTCTCCTATTCAACTATTAACACTCAATTCTCTGTTTGAAAATTATTTTTTAGATGTATGCTTTGAAGATGTATTTTCAAAATTAGAGGGGATTGTCGATCTTAATACAATGATGGTGGAGACAAGAAAATGTATTGCATACCCATTTGTATTTTTTTTTAGAGTTTACTTTGATAGATTATCAAGAATGAGTTGCGAAATCACATAAGAGATTAATATTTAAATGATTATCAAGAGCGTTTTTCTACTATATAGATTATCAAGAATGAGTTGCGAAATCACATAAGAGATTAATATTTAAATGATTGTTTAGTTAATTGTATATAGAGATTTTTTTTATTAAGATTGAAAATGAAAAAAACATTCAATATTTCTAAAAACTGACAAATTGTATAGAGCAATTGTGGCATATATTTCTTCTTTAAGAACTTAAATAAATATAATACATATCTAATGCTATAAATTATATATACCGTGCTTGCTTGCTAAAAAAAAAAAAAAATACAATGCTTGCATTATTCAAAATTTCTGGCTCCACTGCTGCTAAAATGACCCGCTTGCAATAAAAAGAACAAACAAAAGGAACCACTCTCCTCTCCAAAAACGTTTGCGAAGATTTTAATAATGACAAATTATAAAACACCACATTGATGCCTTCTTCTTCTTCTTCTGCCTTCTTGTTGGTTTATTCAGTTATTTATTTATTTATTTTTCATTGATGTGATATGAGACAGACATTCATTGAAAAATCCTTTTTTAAATATCATACGTCAAAAGAATATTATTTAAAAAGGACGTTGATAAACTAGAATAAGAATAAAATCATAAGTAGATTCATGTTCGATATCATATCATAATCTGCAACATGTCACTTGCCTATTGTCAAATAGCAAGAAACGATAAGAAGCAAAATAATATTTTTTGAGGGAAATAAGAAAGCAAAATAATTGTTATCAACAAGAAGCAAATCTTGTGGGATACATGAGAGGATCAAACATTGGTTGCATCTATCTATGTAAATTGCATCTGAACATTGGCTTCATTAATGTTCCTAGGTCGATAATATAACATCTTCCTCATGTTCCTACAACGTGGAAGGGAAACCTCTTTTTTTTTTGGCAAAATTATATATATACTTGTTTGTTTGTGCTAGATAAATTATATCTCTATTGGAAATCATTACATGGTTGCATCTATCTACGCAACACATCAAAATTATTTGTGTAAAAAGTGCTACCATAAGCAAAAGTATAAGAAAACTCAACATATCAAATCATATACTATTAAGACTTCAGAGTTCAGACAAAGCAATGTATGATCTTAAATATTATAAAGTTTAAAGATTTAAGGGTCGGTCAATGCACGGTCATAAGAAAACTCCAACATATCCGTTTGCAAAAGTAAGTATATGCGTGATTTTCATTTTTTTAAGAGATTTTCCAGCTAGGCAGCTAATTTCAGTTGTTTAACGAATTTTTATATTGGTTCTTTTGTAGAAAATAAAATAATATTTTTGTAATAATGAAAAGGTTAGTTGAGTTATGTTATGGAGGCTCACTAGAGTCATGACAGACATCATAGTTGAATGAACGCTAAAAAATATAATATAAATTTTCCAATGAAAAATGACTGAAAAGGTCCTCATGTCGGCGACATGATTTTTTTTTTTTAAGGGTCGGCTACATGAGTTGAAATCATATATAGTATAACGTTATATTTTTTAATATGTTAAAATCATATATTTCCATTTAAATATTTGAGCATGCCAACTTACATTGAAGACTTTGTTTTGATATAAACTTATTTGGTGATGTGCTTATAAGTTATAACCTATTTAACAGTCTAACAATTGAAAAGAAAAAATAAATTAAACGGTTTCATATTAGGTAATCGATCTTTAACAAATTCAATCTAAGCTGATAAGTGTAAAAAAGACGTTTTGTTTTTAAAGTAGGGGACCAAAATTTTATTTAAAAGTTTTCATGTTAGAAAAAACAGATAAATCAATAAAAGTTTTTCATTTTTTTTGATAAAAATAAACGATATTCATTCATTTAAATTGATATAGTACATCGACAAATACAAATTCAAAATTGCTAAAAAAAAAGATAGCTCTGAAAACGAACTCACAACATTCATATTAATAGCGTATATGACATAGTACAAATGCCTACAAATATGACTCTATTTAAACTACTGGAATACATATGTCTCCGGTTTTTCAATGTTGACGACGTCAAAGTCAGTGATTGGATTTGAATTTTCAACTTGAATCAAATAAACATCGCAATACGACGGGAATAAAAAAACACAACACATAAAGACATGAAATAAAAACAAAGTCACGCTAAGATAAAATCACAAACAAGCAAAAAAAGAATGGAAATATAGGTATGGGAGAACGAATACCAGTTTGAGACCATCATTGGCTTTGCAACACTGCGTGTATCTTGCCGACCACTCCTCAACATTTGGAGTGGCCACATATTACTGTTGCTGACTTGATGATTACACCTCAGAAGCAATGGAGCATGGGGCTGATTAATGGTTTTTTAGATAATAATACAACCAAAAGTATTTTTAATACGTCATCGATGGTTTCAGTGATTAATGATGTGTCTACTTGGAAATTAGAGAAGGATGGTGCTTATACATCTAGGAGTGCATACAAGAACATTAAGAATCATTATTTGGCAGCTTGACAATATTGTGTGTCGGGGCACTGGAATTGTATTTGGACGCTTAAGTTTCCACCTAAGGTCAATAATTTCTTGTGGAGAGCATGTCACAATTGTTTGACGACAAGATTGCAGTTGCAATTAAAAGGTGTTAAATTTCTTGATCAGTGCGCAGTGTGTGAAGAGAGTGTTGAAAATAGTACTCATTTGTTTTTCATGTGTAGTAAAATTGTGTTTTGTTGGAAAGCGCATCAGATTATGCAGTCTTTTAAAGGTTATCTTTGATCATGCTGCAAATTTCCTGACAAATGTGTATGCTATTTTACAACATATGGATCAACGACAAAAACAATTCTTTGGTGTGACCATATGGAGTATCTGGAAGCATAGAAATAACAAGGTTTGAAACAACATTACTGAATTAGTTCAAACTATATGTGAACGCGCAGGGTCTTTTCTTACTAGATGGATAAATGCCCAACATACTTGAAATCATACTAATAGGCATCCCACTTCTCACAAAGATTTTCAATGGCACAAACCAAGTCCAGTAGATAAATGTAACGTCAATGCTTCCTTTTCCCATTCTTTGAATCGGGTTGGCCTAGGCATGTGTATTCAAGATGATGAGGGTCGTTTTGTGTTGGCTAAAACTAAATGGTTGACACTCTTGGATGTGGACTTAGGGGAGGATCTAGGTCTATTATCAGTGCTTTATTGAGTGTGTGATCTGCGATTGGGTATTATAGATTTTGAGCTTGATTCCAAAATTATGGTGGATAGTATCTATGGTGGTAAAAGTCACGTTCTAATTACATTGCAGTGATAAATGATAGTTGACGTCTGTTAGCTTCTGATTTAGTAACCTCTGATATTAGGTTTATTAGGAGACAAGCCAACAAAGTCACTCATAGCTTCGCTATAGTGGCTCTATGTCCGTGTTATGCTAGTTTCCGTATTCATATTAAGATTCCATATTTTATCTTTCATATTATTTTAAATGAAATGCAATAAGTTTCTTCTTGTAAAAAAAGATTGAAAGTACGTGAGAATCACTTATTTAACAAAAAGGGAAAGAAAAACAATTTGAATGGGTGTTTTCAGATCAAATTTGATCATAAATCACCCATCTTCGATACATAAAAGTTTTCGTGTTATATACAACTCATTGTTAAAAGTTTTCTATATTTTTTGAAAATTGCTTTTCTAACATTCATAACTTCACAATGACACATCAAAATGACATTTTTACTCCCAGCGGTAGTTAACTACTGCTAGATTGATCCGGCGGTAGTTAACTACCGCTGTATACCAACAAAACTTAAAAAAAAAAACACCAACGGTAGTTAACTACCGTGGAGCATGAATTTTTTTTTTTTTTTTACTTTTTACTTTAGCATGATTGGGAGATGGGTTTTGTTTTAATTGTTGATTGAAATTGATCTAATTAGATGGCTCGTGCTATTCTATTCAAAGAGAAAAAGAAAAAGAGGTTGAATTTGACATTGAAAGTGGTGAAAACACAAGCGAAGAGGATACAAGCGATGATGAGAGAGATTCAAATTCAAAAAATGGTTTTCCTTGGTCATGGAATGAGGATATGAATTTAGATGGATCAGAAAAGGGTAAAAATAGAATTAAAGCATCATGTAGCAGTTCTTCAAATTACGGTGTTGTTGTTGGCGTATATGAATGTAATTTAGGAATGTTGGTGGATAAAGGTTTATAACATGTTAATGGAAATCATGGAAAACAAAGATTAAGTTTACTTGGATGCTAGTGATCATAAGTATGTGAAGGAATTAGCTGAGCTTGCGTTGAGGAAGCGTGCGAGGATTAAGAAAATGAATGCAGTAAAAAAAAATAAAATTCATGCTCCACGGTAGTTAACTACCGCTGGAGCTTTATTTTTGTGTTTTTTTTTTTAAGCTTTATATGTGAACGGTAGTTAACTACTGTCGGACAAAACCAGTGGTAGTTAACTACCGTTGGGGGCAAAAACGTCATTTACATGTGTTATTATGAAGTATTTGATGTCAGAAAAGCAATTTTCATATTTTTTTTTTACCGAGTGTTGTTCTCAGGGCTTTAATTTTGTTCTGGTGTCAATTAGTCACTAGAAAATTGCTCATCTGACGTACAAAATGGCTCTCTCGCACAGTTAAAATACCACTATATCCCCGAAAGTTAACTACCGTTGCATTCTGAATTATGACAGAACTTCCACTTGTTGGAACAAAATGTGTTTAACAATAAACCCTAAAGAGTTTTGATGATAACAAAGTATTAAAAATTGACAATTGGTATTGCTAACATTTGTTCAAGTGTACAGGACCATAAACATAGTGATTTATCTCATCAAGGTTCCGAACGAACAAATAAAGAGCAAAGGAAGTAGCTATTTAAAACTTAAAGCGCTCCTGAAGTCTAGCGCTCCTGAAGACTAGCGCTCCTGAAGACTAGTACTCCTGAAGACAAGAGCTCCTGAAGAGTATGACGTCATCAGAAGCTGAAGGTCCTCAGAAGCTGATTCTTCGAAGCAACAGTATTTCACCAGATTTCAAGATTCAAGTGTTGTATTTTAGAGCGAAAATTATGGAGCATTGGCAGAAGATTAGTGGATTTAAGCAACGGTCATTTCAAAAGGATTTGAAGTCATTTTGTTGCAAATAGACAAGAAGCGTTGACATTGTACTTTGTACGAACTGTACAACCACCTTCTCCACTACTCTGTTCTTTGTCTCTGCTAACAGACAAGAATAACAGCTCTTATGTACAACCAAGCCTGCATCCTTGTTCCTTCTCAACTGGAATGGATTTGAAATTGATTCTTTATAGGACAACAACTAAATCAGGCAAATAATCATTGGTGAAAGATCAAGCTTCAGTAACGACTCTTTTTGAATGTGTTGGCACTTACAACGTTCACTTCACACCTCTATATAAAGGAGTGAAGACTTGAAGAACAACAAGACTCTACAATATTTCAAAAGCGCCAAAACTCTGTCAAATTGTCTAAGCATTCAAAGTTCACTTAGAATTTCAGTTTTCAAGTTCATATCTTTGAAATTCTTAAGTATTAAGAGTCTGTATCTGATTTGGATTGTGAACACCACTGATTGTATATCAAGTGTTCAATCTCAAACATTTTTCTGTGTAATTTTGTTTGATAGAAGTCTCTTGCTTGTGTGCTTGAGCAGTAGAAGTCTCTTGATTGTGTTCTTGAGCATTTGAAGTCTCTTGCTTGTGTGCTTGAGCATTTGTAATCAGATATTACATTTAGTGAACTCTCCTTGGAAGTGCAAGGGGGACAGGACTACTTCCGGATTGTGGAAGGAACCTGTATAAATCTTTTGTGTCCTGCTTCTTCTCTTTTCTCTCTGTTTTTCATTCCGCTGCATACGCTCCTGAACAGTATCTTCAGAAGCTGTCTATCTAGCTTCTGATCATTCTGATTCTGAGTTTTAGAAAGAGAAAAACGTTTTATTTTTTAAATCACAATTCAACCCCCCCCTTCTTGTGTTTTTCTCCCCTTCAATTGGTATCTAGAGCCTTGGTTCTGTTGTCAAACACCTAACAGTGTAACAGTCCAAGATTTGAGAAAAACATGTCTGCTGATTCATCTGTTTCTGGTTCTGCTGGCTCTAGTGGTAATCATCATGCTGTTGCATATGATTATAGTGAAAAGAAAACTGACTCAGGGAAGGTTCCAAAGTTTAATGGAGATCCTGAAGAGTTTTCTTGGTGGAAAACCAACTTCTACAGTTATATCATGGGCTTAGATGAAGAACTATGGGATATTCTGGAAGATGGTGTTGGTGACTTAATTCTTGATGAAGAAGGAGCTGCTGTTGATAGAAAAATACATACTCCTGCTCAGAAGAAGATGTACAAGAAACATCACAAGATCAGAGGCTCTCTAGTTTCTGCTATACCACGAGCAGAGTACATGAAGATGAGTGATAAGTCAACTGCTAAAGCTATGTTTGCATCTTTATGTGCTAACTATGAAGGAAGCAAGAAAGTTAGAGAAGCCAAAGCACTGATGCTTGTTCATCAGTATGAACTGTTCAAGATGAAGGATGATGAAAGTATTGAGGAGATGTACTCAAGATTTCAAACCCTAGTCTCTGGACTCCAAATACTGAAGAAAAGCTATGTTGCTTCTGATCACGTGAGTAAGATTCTCAGAAGCCTTCCTGCCAGATGGAGACCAAAGGTGACTGCCATTGAGGAAGCTAAAGATTTAAACACTTTAAGTGTTGAAGATCTTGTTAGTTCTCTCAAAGTTCATGAGTTAACTCTAAATGAACATGAGTCTACTAAAAAGAGTAAATCAATAGCTCTTCCATCAAAAGGCAAGTCATCCAAAGCTCTTAAAGTGGCTGAGTCTGATGAAGAAGATTCACCAACTGGAGATTCTGATGAAGAGGTTACTGAGATGATGGCTATGCTCTCAAACAGACTTCAGTATCTAGCCAAGAAGAACAAGAAGTTTGTGTCCAGGAGAGGTAGTTTCAGAAGCTCAAAGAAGGAAGATCAAAAGGGATGCTTCAACTGCAAGAAGCCTGGTCATTTCATTGCTGATTGCCCTGATCTTCAGAAGGAAAAATCAAAGGAAAAGTCAAAGAAACCAACATTCAAGTCAAGCAAGTTCAAGAAACAGTTAAAGCAGAGTTTGATGGCTACATGGGATAACTTGGATAGTGAATCTGAATCTGACAAAGAAGAGTCTGATGAAGGTGCAAAGATAGCTGTTGGGTTAGTAGCTACAGCAACTTCAGAAGCTGAAACTGAATCAGATTCAGAAGATGAAAATGAGGTATATTCCAAAATCCCTAGAGAAGAACTGATAGAGTCACTTAAAGAACTCCTCACTCATTTTGAATTAAGAACCAATGAGTTGAAAGCTTTGAAAGAAAAATATGTTGCTTTGATGAAGCAACAAGAATCAACTCTATTGGATCTAAAAGCTTCTGAAGAAGGACTCAGAGGTTTTGACTTCATATGCAAGACATATGAAGACAAACTTAAGTTCTTGTGTCAGAAGCTGCAAGAAAAATGTGATGGAAAATCTTTAAGTAACCATGAGATTGCTCTTGAAGATTTCATTATGTCTGGTATTGACAGAAGCAGAATTGCTTCTATGATTTATAGCATTTACAAAAACAATGGTAAAGGGATTGGATTTTCAGAAGCTAAGTCTAGTGAAACCAATCTCAAAGCATATTGTGAATGCATAAAGGAAGGATTGAAAACCTTCTTTGTTCCTGAAGGTGCAAAAATGGGAACTGTTGCTCAATCAGAACCTGAAGCCTCCAGTTCTAAGGCTAAGATTACATCAAAGCCAAAGAATTTCAAGCCTAAGGATATGATAAATTCTGAATCTAAGACCACAAAGATTAAGATTCTGAAGAGATCAGAACCTGTTCCTCAGAGTCTGATAAAATCAGAATCTGATGTCCTAAAGTCTAAGGTTCAGAAGGGCAAGGCAGTTGGCGCTCCTGAGGTATCAAAACCAAAAGTTGAAAAACCTAAGGTAATGATTAATCAGAAGCTACCCAAGAAGGATCTAAAGGATCAGGAAATGGTGAGTAAATTCTCCAGCTCTAACCCCAAAGGACCCATAAAACAATGGGTACCTAAATCTGAAATTATCAATACTGCAGATCTGTCTAAAAGCAAGAACAAAACAAAAATCATGGTACCTGGACAGCGGTTGCTCAAGGCATATGACAGGAGAGAAGTCAATGTTCCTATCCCTCACAATGAAAGAAGGAGGAAATGTAAAGTTTGGAGGCAACCAGTCTGGGAAGATTATTGGTACGGGGACTATTGGTAACTCCTCTACCTCTATTAATAATGTATGGTTGGTAGATGGGCTTGAACATAACCTATTAAGCATTAGTCAATTCTGTGACAATGGTTATGATGTTTTATTTGAAAAAGCCAACTGTACAGTAATCAACAAGAATGACAAGTCCATTGTGTTCAAGGGAAAGAGAGTGGAAAATGTCTACAAAATCAATTTTTCTCAACTGGCTGATCAGAAGGTAATCTGCCTTCTATCAATGAATGATAAGAAATGGATGTGGCATAAAAGGCTGGGACATGCTAACTGGAGATTAATCTCTAAGCTTAGCAAGTTACAGCTTGTCAAAGGCCTTCCTGACATTGATTATCATTCAGATGCACTCTGCGGTGCATGCCAGAAAGGAAAAATTGTTAAATCATCTTTCAAAGCAAAAGACAATGTTTCCACCTCAAGACCCTTAGAACTGCTTCATATTGACCTATTTGGACCAGTTAGCACTGCATCCTTATATGGAAGCAAGTATGGATTAGTTATTGTTGATGATTATAGCAGATGGACTTGGGTGAAATTTCTGAAAAGCAAAGATCATGCATACGATGTATTCAGTAACTTCTGCACCCTTATTCAATCTGAAAAAGAAGCCAAAATTTTGAAAATCAGAAGTGATCATGGTGGTGAATTTGAAAATGAGCCATTTGAAGTTTTTTGTGAAAAACATGGAATCCTCCATGAATTCTCTTCTCCTAGAACTCCACAACAGAATGGAGTTGTAGAAAGAAAGAATAGAACGTTACAAGAAATGGCCAGAACCATGATTCATGAAAACAATTTGGCAAAACATTTTTGGGCAGAAGCTGTGAATACAGCGTGTTATGTCCAGAATAGGATCTATATTAGACCTATCTTGGAGAAAACAGCATATGAATTATTTAAAGGAAGAAAACCCAATATCTCTTACTTTCATCAATTTGGATGTACATGTTACATTCTGAATAACAAGCTCTACCTAAAGAAATTTGATGCCAAGGCCCAAAGAGGAATCTTCTTAGGTTACTCTGAAAGGTCAAAGGCATACAGAGTGTATAATTCAGAGACACTCTGTGTTGAAGAATCTATGCACGTTAAATTTGATGACAAAGAGCTTGAAGATAAAACTTCAAAGCAAGGTGAAAGTTTTGCAGAGATACAGGTTCCTGAAGACATTCCAGAACCTGGTCAGTCAGTTGAATCTGAAGATAGTTCAGAAGCAGCACCCACATCAGTTGCTCCTGATGAAGTCGCTCCTGATGAAGTCGCTCCTGATGAAGTTGCTCCTGATGAAGTTGCTCCTGATGAAGTTGCTTCTGATGAAGCACATAATGGCTCACAGCAAGCAGATTCATCCAACTATACTTTCAAATACAAGTCTTCTCATCCTCAAGATCAAATCATTGGAAGTAAAGAAAGTCCCAGAAGAACAAGATCACACTTCAGACAAGAAGAATCTATGATTGGACTAATTTCAATGATTGAACCAACAACTGTTGAAGAAGCACTTTCAGATGATGGATGGATCATAGCTATGCAAGAAGAGCTGAATCAATTCCAACGGAATGATGTGTGGGATCTGGTATCCAAACCTCCTCAGAAGAACATTATTGGAACAAAATGGGTATTCAGAAACAAGCTGAATGAAAAAGGTGAAGTAACCAGAAACAAAGCCAGACTTGTTGCTCAGGGGTACAGTCAACAAGAAGGCATTGATTACACCGAAACATTTGCTCCAGTTGCAAGATTGGAAGCAATCAGGTTACTTTTATCTTATGCAATTAATCATGGAATAGTATTATATCAAATGGATGTCAAGAGTGCATTTCTTAATGGTGTCATAGAAGAAGAAGTGTATGTCAAACAACCTCCTGGCTTTGAGGATCTGAAGCATCCTGACCATGTTTACAAACTTAAGAAATCACTATATGGCTTGAAACAAGCTCCCAGAGCTTGGTATGACAGACTAAGTAATTTCTTGATTAAAAACGATTTTAAACGAGGTCAGGTTGACACAACACTCTTCAGAAGGACTCTTGAGAAAGATATTCTTGTTGTGCAGATATATGTTGATGATATAATATTTGGTTCTACTAATTCATCTCTTTGCAAGGAGTTCTCTAAGTTAATGCAGGATGAATTTGAAATGAGCATGATGGGAGAGCTGAAGTTCTTCCTGGGCATTCAAATTAATCAAAGCAAAGATGGAGTATATGTTCATCAGACGAAGTATACAAAAGAGCTTCTGAAGAAGTTCAAGCTTGAAGATTGCAAACTGATGAACACTCCTATGCATCCTACATGCACCTTAAGCAAAGAAGATGAAGGATCAAAAGTGGATCAGAAGCTATACAGAGGTATGATTGGTTCTCTGTTATACCTCACTGCATCTAGGCCAGATATTCTATTCAGTGTATGCTTATGTGCAAGGTTTCAGTCAGATCCTAGAGAATCTCATTTAACTGCAGTTAAGAGAATCTTCAGGTATCTGAAAGGAACAACTAATCTGGGACTCCTTTATAGAAAATCCCCAGATTATAAGCTAATTGGATTCTGTGATGCTGATTATGCTGGTGACAGGATTGAAAGAAAGTCAACCAGTGGCAATTGTCAATTTCTGGGTGATAATCTGATATCTTGGGCTAGCAAGAGACAAGCAACTATTGCTATGTCTACAGCAGAAGCAGAATACATCTCAGCTGCAAGTTGTTGCACACAACTACTCTGGATGAAACATCAGCTGGAAGATTATCAGATACATGCTAACAGTATTCCTATCTTTTGTGATAATACTGCTGCTATTTGCTTGTCAAAGAATCCAATTCTGCATTCAAGAGCCAAGCATATTGAGATCAAACATCATTTTATCAGAGATTATGTTCAAAAAGGAATTTTAGATATACAATTCATTGATACTGAAAACCAATGGGCTGATATATTTACTAAGCCTTTAACTGTTGAAAGATTTGATTTTATTAAGAAAAATTTGAACATGCACTACGTGTCTGATTAAAATTGCTTGCTCCTGAATAAGAAGTTCAGGTTCTGAAGTCACTTCAGAAGCCATTGTCCTTCAGAAGCTCCTGAGTGAGGTCCTGAAGAAAATGTGCTTCTGATGAGTCATCAGAATCTCAACCTTCAGAAGAGAATCTTTGTGCTCCTGAATAGCAGAAGTTAGTGGAAGTTCTGGAGTTGCTCCTGGCGACATCTGTCCCACTAACTTATACAGCTCGTCTGAAATCTGACAGCGTGGCATAAATGTATTGGCGTATAACTCAAAGGGCAATGATGTTAATTTCACTTTTCGTAGTACTATCTCGCGCCCCCAACTGTCATTAATGCTATGTTTGTTTGTCCCCTGTTATTCAAACGTTTTTCGCTAAAAAGCACTTAATCAAAAACACACACTACTCACTTCACTTCCTACACTTTCTGTTTTTGATTTCGTATCTGCTAAGAAAAGTTCTCTCTCTCTCTCAAAACCCTAAGATCCCTAAATCTCAAACTTCTTCAAACATCAATGGCTTCATCAAGTTCTGTTCAAGAATCCAACGCTCAACTCGCAGTTCAGCAAGCTGAAGGTCAGCAAGAAAGGGCTGCTTACGAGATCAAAGGAGTCACCATGAGCCTAAAAGAATGGCAACTCAAGATTCAAACAGAGAATCCGGTGGATTTTGAATCTCTTGCTTATCATGGCTGTGACATCAAGAGGTTTTATGAAGTTCAAGGGCTGATGAACTATTTCAATATGCTCAACGGTCCTACCTACAAGACGTTAGTAAGACACTTCTGGGTAAGAGCATCAGTCTATGATAAAGCTGCATCAAAACTGGAGGAAGACGAAAAAGTTTTGATTGATCCCTCTCTTGAAGGGAAAACCAGAGAAGAAATGGGTTTGGAACCCTTTAAAGAAGTTCAGATCAGGTCAAGCCTGATGGGTATTCCAGTCTACATTTCTGAAGCTATAATTGCTTTTGTCATTGGAGCAGAAGCATCTGGAAAGTACTCCGGTGTAGATATACCAAACTCTCAGTCAAGCTCCTGGAGTGATTTGGTAAATAAAACTCTCTTCAATTCTACAACAGCTGGTAAATACTGTGACCTGAACATGATCAATAAAATGCTCCTGAAGATTCTCAACGAAAACCTGTTGCCTAAAGGAGGTGGTGGTGATCAACCATCTTTGGCTCACAAGGTATTTCTTCATCATCTCATCACTGGAGAAAAGATAAATCTGCCTAAGTACATCTTCAGGCATATGATAAAAGAGCTCAGGGAAAGCCAGAATAAGTGCAGAGTCTGGGTTCCCTATGGAAGACTGATTTCAGAAATCTTCCATCAAGGAGGCATTATTAAGGCTCTGAATGAAGTAAATTACTTCACTGATGAACAGCTGGAAACTGAGACAGGAAAAGTGATAAATGCAAGCACCTTGAAGCATATGAAACTGATTCCTGAAGTGACCAAGCTGAAGACAGACATCTGTGAATCAAGGGTCATATCTAATCTGATGGAGGACTTTCCTCCCATCTGCAAGAAAGACACCCTGGCTGTTCAAATGGCTCTCATTGCTGATCACTATGAGACCCATGGAAAGCTGATCAGTCTGGATGAAGTTCCAGAAGAGATGTATGGTCAAGAACTTCCTGTAGCTAAAGGAAGAAAATCTAAAAGAAAGGTACTTACTCAAGAAGAGTACTTAGAAGGTGAAAATCCTTCCAAGAAGGCGAAGAAGGAAAAGGCTCCTGAAAAGTCTTCATCTGGTGCTCCTGGAGGATCATCAATTCAGGAAGAGGTTCAGGATCTGAACCCAGGAGCTATTATTCCTCAGAAGACAAGAAGTGGCAAGCAAATGGTTTCAGCATCTACAACAACGAAAGTGAAACAGATTCCTCAAAAGAAGAAAAGGACTCAGAGGCTAAGGAAACTGAAGGAATCTGTATACACTGCTGAAGATTGTGCAGCTGCAGAGGCACAAGAAGAAGAAGAGGCTACCGAACTGGTTACCAGGGAGGTAAGAAAGAAGAAGAAGGCTGAATCTGAAGCTGTTCAGAAGGCTTTGGAGCTGGCTAAGGAAATAGAAGTACCTACTGAGGTCTTGCTCAAGGAAGATGCTGCTAAGGTTGCTGAGCAAGCTCTGATGAGCTCATTAGAACTGCAAGCTGAAGTTGCTACTGAAGCTGCAAGTATTCTAGCTACTCCTGGATCAGATTTTATATCAGGTACATCCTCCTCACAACCCTTAATACATATAGAATCTGACTCCACTCCCTCATCACCTTCTCAATCCAAAACCTCATCATCCTCATCTTCTGATATTCCTATTAGCATCCTCAGAAGAAGCCTATCACCATCCTCCAAACTCCACAAAAATTCTTCCAAACCTATTTCTCCTTTCAAACCATCTGAACCATCTATCCAAGCTAGGGTCAGTAGTTTGCTAGAGTTACAATGCAGCAAACTACCCCCTAATCATCCACTTCAACCACAAACCATTAAACCTGTCAACATGATTTTACCTGACAAACCAGAAGATGACTCTGTTATAAATAATCTCAGCAGTCATCTATCCGGTGAACTTCCAAATTTTAACCTAACACCACAAAAAGCCTCTGAAGTAACAACTTCACAAGTTGCTTCAGAAAGCCCCCATCAACAAGCACCTGAACCACTTGTGTCCCCATCTGTTTCTGAACAGTATGTTCCTGAACAATCTGTTCCTGAACAAGCTGTTCCTGAACAATCTGTTCCTGAACAATCTGTTCCTGAACCAACCTTTTCTGACCATACTTCTGAAATTCTTTACACTGAAAATGCTATGGAGATTGATGATTCTGTCATTGATCCTGATGCACAAACTGCTCAATCTTTTCCTATGGAGGTTGACCAGTCTGCTTCTGATCAGGCACAATCACAATCTGAAAGCAATTCTCAATCTTCAACCATAAATAACCTACAAATTCAACTCTGTTCTCCTCCCAAGCCTAGAAAACAACCTTCACCACCCACCAGATTCTTAGATTCTAATGTATTAAAGGGAGTGTGTGAGGACATAGCTGACAAAATGATCAAGCTCATTTCATCCAGAAGTGACTTGAATCACAGAGAAAGCTATGAGAAACAATGGAGTAGGCTCAAGGAGAGAGTTGAGTATGTCATGCAAGCTCTATCCTCAACATGCGTAGAAGCTCAAGAGCAAGCTAAGCAGAAGCTTCAGGACTGGCTGAACGGCATCAATGAAGATCTTGAAGAGGTTAAGATAACTGGAACTTGGGCTAGATCGTCTTTAAGTATCAGAGGAAGAGAACCAACTGATTTTCTGCCTCAGTACATTCATCCCAAGGACCTGGACTTATCCTTCCTTACAAAGGTCAATCTAAAGGCATCAGCTCCTGATCTAGCTTTAGCTCAAGAGAACAAGATCTTAAAGGAAAAGAATAAGAAGCTGGAAAAAGATCTCCTTGAGCAAAGGCTACTGTTTTTAGAACATAAAGCTGAAACTGATGCTAAACTGGAAGAAGCCAGGATCAGAGAAGAAAATATGGCCAGAAGCATAGCTGAGATGAAGCAGAAGCAAGAAGAAAACAATGATCTCCTGAAGAAGATTCTTGAAAACACTCTCAAACAAACCAACCCATAGTTGCACACCCTTTGTTGTTTGTTGTGTCTTTCAGTTTGTTCTTTTATTAACTGTGTATGCTTCTGAATTCAAACACTTCTATATATTTCTTTGCTCCTGATCTTATTAATTGCTTCTGATTATTTATTTTTAACGCACTTTACTTGTGATATTGATTATGCTCTGAATCCTTTTACTATGTTTTTCTCTTTCTTTTGTTGATTTCTTTTTGTTAATGACAAAAGGGGGAGTAAGTGTGATAGTATTTAAAGGTCCTGAGCCCCATTAAGTTTTTGAAATTTAATCATCTCTCAATACTTTTTGTTAGGGGGAGTAACTTTATTTCAAAATAACTTAACTGAACCATTATCTCTCTCTATCACTTCTATTCTCTTTGATTATTTTACTAAGCGTTAAATGAATTTAATTAACAAAGATAGAACTCAGGGGGAGCTTACAAACCTCATACCCTATAAGTCAACTTGTTAATTAGATTAACAACAATTGATCAAATTTTTAAATACTATGGTTTGTCATCATCAAAAAGGGGGAGATTGTTGGAACAAAATGTGTTTAACAATAAACCCTAAAGAGTTTTGATGATAACAAAGTATTAAAAATTGACAATTGGTATTGCTAACATTTGTTCAAGTGTACAGGACCATAAACATAGTGATTTATCTCATCAAGGTTCCGAACGAACAAATAAAGAGCAAAGGAAGTAGCTATTTAAAACTTAAAGCGCTCCTGAAGTCTAGCGCTCCTGAAGACTAGCGCTCCTGAAGACTAGTACTCCTGAAGACAAGAGCTCCTGAAGAGTATGACGTCATCAGAAGCTGAAGGTCCTCAGAAGCTGATTCTTCGAAGCAACAGTATTTCACCAGATTTCAAGATTCAAGTGTTGTATTTTAGAGCGAAAATTATGGAGCATTGGCAGAAGATTAGTGGATTTAAGCAACGGTCATTTCAAAAGGATTTGAAGTCATTTTGTTGCAAATAGACAAGAAGCGTTGACATTGTACTTTGTACGAACTGTACAACCACCTTCTCCACTACTCTGTTCTTTGTCTCTGCTAACAGACAAGAATAACAGCTCTTATGTACAACCAAGCCTGCATCCTTGTTCCTTCTCAACTGGAATGGATTTGAAATTGATTCTTTATAGGACAACAACTAAATCAGGCAAATAATCATTGGTGAAAGATCAAGCTTCAGTAACGACTCTTTTTGAATGTGTTGGCACTTACAACGTTCACTTCACACCTCTATATAAAGGAGTGAAGACTTGAAGAACAACAAGACTCTACAATATTTCAAAAGCGCCAAAACTCTGTCAAATTGTCTAAGCATTCAAAGTTCACTTAGAATTTCAGTTTTCAAGTTCATATCTTTGAAATTCTTAAGTATTAAGAGTCTGTATCTGATTTGGATTGTGAACACCACTGATTGTATATCAAGTGTTCAATCTCAAACATTTTTCTGTGTAATTTTGTTTGATAGAAGTCTCTTGCTTGTGTGCTTGAGCAGTAGAAGTCTCTTGATTGTGTTCTTGAGCATTTGAAGTCTCTTGCTTGTGTGCTTGAGCATTTGTAATCAGATATTACATTTAGTGAACTCTCCTTGGAAGTGCAAGGGGGACAGGACTACTTCCGGATTGTGGAAGGAACCTGTATAAATCTTTTGTGTCCTGCTTCTTCTCTTTTCTCTCTGTTTTTCATTCCGCTGCATACGCTCCTGAACAGTATCTTCAGAAGCTGTCTATCTAGCTTCTGATCATTCTGATTCTGAGTTTTAGAAAGAGAAAAACGTTTTATTTTTTAAATCACAATTCAACCCCCCCCTTCTTGTGTTTTTCTCCCCTTCACCACTCACATTGCCAGACTTCTTCAAAGCAAACATAATGGAGAATGGTACGAAAAAACACTATTTCAGTCATTGATTTAAATCTAATGGTCATTATTTAATGCTACTATATTTTATTATAACATATCGTCTCACTTGATACAAAACAAAAATAGCATACTAATAAAAACTAGTTAAATAAGTATTCAAATATATGTTTGTGATTTGGTTTGATTTTTTAAAAATAATATTCATTTTTGCGTTGTTTACGATTTTTTTGATCGGTTTGCATTGTTATATTTTGATCGGGATATAAAACTCCATTTAATCTTTCTAGCATAATTTTAAGGGAAAAACTAACAAGTGCTTTCGGAGCACTTTTTAAGGACCTTAAAAATAAAGTTTGTGTGGAAATTAAATTCTATGCATTGGAAATTAAAATCTTTCACTTCTAAAAAAAATATATTTTCTTAATTTAAAATGCTTAAAAAGTGCTTGGGGGACACTCGTTAGCCGAGCAAGCCATGTACAAGTGCAACAAGGCCCATGGTAGATGGCCTCAAACTTAGAGGGGCCACAAAAATTTAAATAGGGAAAAAAACTTATGCCAACGGTAAAACTTGTCACTAAATGTCTTTTTTCTGTAGGGAAAAGTCTCGAAGACAACAATTTTGCTATCTATTATGCATTGTTCGTAGATAAATGTCTATTTGTCTGTAGGTAAAAGTCATGTTTGAACCCTTACTCATATATTTAACTACAACTTAGATGTCTCTCACTATAAGTGGTGTTAATTTTATTTTTTCAATTATTTTTAAATGAAAAATTGTCAAGACTATAATTATGCTTCCAAATTGTCGGGGACAACCTTACTCGTCAGCAAGACCTTAATTTAAATTGAAAATTTAAGAAGAGGATCAATTGGCAGTAAAAAAAAACACCCACTAAGTTCCTCACCAAAACCGTTTGTAAAGATTTTAATAATTACAAATTATAGAACACCACATTGATGTCTTCTGATGCCTTCTTGTTGGTTTATTCAGTTATTTATTTATTTTTCATTGATGTGATATGAGACAGACATTCATTGAAAAATCCTTTTTAAAATTCATATGTCAAAAGAATAGTATTTAAAAAGGATGTTGATAAACTAGAATAAGAATAAAATCATAAGTAGATTCATATTCGCCCTCAAAAAAAAAAAAGTAGATTCATGTTCGATATCATAATTTGAAACATGCCACTTGCCTATTATCAATTAGCAAGAAACAAAAAGAAGCAAAATAATTGTTATTTGGAAGAAGAAATCCAGTAAATCAACATAGGATATGAAATTATTTAAGCATCATCATGCTAGAGGCATAGATATCAGTAAGGAGCAAATCTTGTGGGTAGCATGAGAGGATCAAACATTGGTTGCATCTATCTATGTAAATTGTGTTAGATAATAGAATAGTGAACCTATGATATATTAGACCTTTTAGATGTTAAGTTTGTAGAATACATTATATTTTACTACTCTCTCCGTTCCGTAATATTTGACCTATTTTACCATTTCACACAGTTTAAGAAAAGTGTAAAAGTAAAAGAAAGAGAATGGTATTTTTACTCATTTGTCCTTGCTATTATTTGTAAAATTTGACTTTTAAAGAATGATTGTTTTTCTTGTTTCACTACAAACATCTAAAAGTTGGAAAATTAGTGCTATTAGCTGATCACTTTTTTTTTTTTTTTTTTTTATTTCATTGCTATTAGCTAATACAATCACGCTGGACAACTTTATGTGTGTAAGATTAGGCCATTGGTTAAAAATGTCTGCTATTGGCTATTGGTTTACATAGAGACCACAAATGTTAAGAGGGGTAAATTTGAAAAATTTTGCTTAAAAATTTGAGAAGGTTAAAGTATTGTGGAACAATTTTTTTCTTAAATAGGTCAAGTATTGTAGGACGGAGGGAGTAATATTATTATTGAAACCCTAACTGTATTTATTCTCTGTTAAAACCCTAGATTGTTAACATTGCATTGGACCAAACCGTTAAAAGAAGAGATAGTATGGGCAATTGGGACGCATGGCTTCATTGTTCCTAGGTCGATAATATACATCTTCATCATGTTCCTACAACGTGGAAGTGGACCCTCTTATTATTTTGGCAAAATTATTGGGATTTGGAATCATGACATGGTTCTGGCCTCTGGGAGTGTTGTTCAACGGACCCAAATCATCTCCTACTACGCAGTCACACATCAAAATTATTTGTGTAAAAAGTGCTACCATAAGCAACAGTATTTTGTCCTGGTTGAAAGTGTTTGACTAGGACAAAGCAAATTATTCATTGTTCAATGTCATACTATAAGACTTGAGACAAAGCAAATGCATGATCTTCAAGATGTGTATATATGGAGCTTAATAAAGGGTCAGTCAATGCACGGTCATAAGAAATCCTCGAAAGATGTATATGTAATCCATTGTGTTGTGTGAATTGTTTTAGCTTTACAACTAATTTGTTGGTCCCTCGAATATATATATATATATATATATATATTTTATTAATTTTGGTCCATCATCTCATTTTTGGGTTATTTTTGTTGTATCTATAAATATATTTATGACAAGATAACGCTTATTAAGCCACACTAAATACTCCTATTTAAGAAAATATACCTAATCGAAGTTTTCATGTCATAAATAAATAGGCCACGTTATCAAAATTTTTGAAAATGCTAAATTGCATTTTTGGTCTCTTAACTATTTAGGTAGTATCGGTTTGGTCCCCTAGCTAAAATTGGATTTATTTTGGTCCCTTAACTTCTCTCTGTTACACATTTTGGTCCTTTTCGTTAGTTTTAATTCAAAAATGTTAGGTTTTCTTCATCTTCTTCTCCTCTTTTTCATCTTCATATCATATCCATCAACATTCAACAACAAGAATCTCAGAAAAATTTCAGAAGAAAATGAAGAAAACCTGTTTTTGAATTAAAACTAACGGAAATGACCAAAATATATAATGGAGAGAAGTTAAGGGACCAAAATAAATCAAATTTTAGTTAGGGGACCAAACCGATATTAATTAAATAGTTAAGGGACCAAAAAGATAATTTAGTCTAAAAAATGAAACTATAGCGATAAAAAGTAAAAAGTGGCCATATATTTATAAACTTTAAAAACATAATTTTTTTTTTTTTTATGAAAGATATTTAGAATAAAGAGATAGTGTTTTCATCTCGGACATTGAAAATTTTTAGGGTTTAATGAATATTTACTTATCACCAAAAGCATTGACCGGACTTGAATCAACAATTTCTAAAATAGGGTGTTATCATTTCATACAATTATGGTAATGAGTTTTGAATCTAAAATAAACCATCAATTTAGTTCCTAAACTATCAAGTTTTTTTTCGTTTTTTTTTTTTTAATTTAGTCTCTGAACTATGTAAATATAATAAGTAGTCTCTAAAACATATACAATTCTTCAATTCAGTCATTTCTATTAAGATGTTGGGGACTAAGTTGGTGGATTTTATATACTTTAGAAATCGTATATCTTATTTACATAACTTAGGGACTAAGTTGGAAAGAGAGCGACTATTTAAAGACTAAATTGATGTTTTATTTTTGAAACTATACAATATACTCAAATCCTTTATTACTAACTCGATTCTACATTAGGGGTGTTATCTCACTCATGAGAGTTTATTCTCATAACCTCAAAGTATATAGTTCAAATTTTCTCAAAGACGGTTGTAAAATCACTATTAGCGAAATTTTAATTAATAAAATTTTCCTTTCTCCAATTTTAATAAAAAGACTAGCTCAATTCTACACTTGATGTGTTATATCGATGAAAAATATATAGTTTTGTAACCTTGAGTTACATGGTTCAAATCTCCTTAAAAATGGTTGTGAAATGACTATTAATGCTACTTTAATTAATAAAATTTTCCCTTCTTCAATGTTAAAAAATAAACTAGTTTAATTCTTCTCGCTTATTTTGCAATGGATATTAATATTATATGATGACATGCTGCCATTACATATTTTTTAGGACTTATTTTGACATTTTGATAGAGTTCTAAAGCAATATGAGGTAACCAGGGGTGTGAAAAGCAGAAATTCTGGAAGTGCCGGAAATTGGCAATCGTGGCGCGATTTTCTGTGGCGTGCCACGATTTTGTGACCAGAATGAAGGTTTGGTTCTGCCATTGATATCGGGGTACGATTTTATGTGGCGTGGCGCGATTTTGCTGAAGGATCTAGAAGGATTCTAGGGTTTCAAAGAAATTGTGGCGTGATTTTATTTGGCGTGGCGCGATTTTTCACTACGAAAATATTTCATATTTAAACAGAAGTCAGTTCCAGAAATAGGGGTTACGAATCTTGGAGAGCAAAGTGCGATTTTGACATCCAGAGACGGCTAGGAGGGCAATTACTTCATCCTTTTATCAGTTTATGTATGTTTTAATTCTTTCATTGATTATGCTATTTGTAAACTCAATATGAGTAGCTAAATCTCTTAGAGATTAGGTCTGAGATGATTCTATGTAACCATAATTGATCCATGTTGCTGTGATGAAACTCTATTTATTGTGAATGACAATCTAGTTTTCATTCAATTCAATTGTTATTAATGCTTTTTATATCTGATCAAATATAAACATGATTTAGTGAGAATGAATGACTACTGACCCTAGCTTTCAACTTAGACCTCATTGAATTGTTCTAATAAACATAGTTAGTCTAGGAATGGATAATCGTTTGTTAGTGATATTAGGTTAACGTGTTTAATCCTTCGAAGATTATTAGACCACCTAAGGAATTAAGGGCTGTAGTTTAAGAAGAGGGTCCTAACTCAAGGGATTGATTAGGACTAATTCGTTAACTATCGTGGAACTAGAGAATCATTCATAAGAATAGAGTGCAGTATACCAATTAGGGGAACATTAGAGGATTCGACAGACTTGATCTCATCTCTCTCCATATTTTCTAATCAAATCTTTATTTTCTAACCGAATATATATTTTCTAACAGAATCTATATTTTCTAACTGAATCTATATTTTCTAAACGAATTTATATTTTCTAACTTAATCTATATTTTATGTTATTTAATTTTATTTAATCAAATCAAATATACTTTTAGAAAATAATTTATACATCCTAAATATTTACTTTATTGCCAAATTGAGATTAACACAGTCCTCGTGGATACGAACTTATTTTTATTACTTCGATGCATTTTTAGTACACTTGCTAAAAGTCTATCATTATACATAAAACTTTTATGATAATCAAAATTATTGATGATAAAAGATTATTAAAATTAGAATGGACCATTTGACTCAATCAATTGGACTAAAAGTTGGACTTGTTTTTGACGCAGAACAATATCAACAAATTCTATTAGGCTTAATAGCAGTTTTAGTCCCCTAACTTTTCCAAAGTTGCGATTTTGACCCCCTAAGAAAAAAAAACTACAAAACCGCCCCCTAAGTTTTGCACATGTGACAGTTTTGGCCCCCAATGTCAATTTTGACTTGGTCTACGCTGACGTGGCACCCTAAGTGAGGTGCCACGTGTTATTTATTTTATTTTATTTTTGCCTTGGGGGGCCAAAATTGATAAAATTGCAAAACTTAGGGGGCGGTTTTGTAGTTTTTTTTCTTAGGGGGGCCAAAATCGCAACTTCGTGAAAGTTAGGGGGCGAAAACTGTTATTAAGCCATTCTATTAAAAATTGATATTTGAAAAACATTGATCGAGACAAATTCAACAACATATTATATGCTATCAAAGTTATGACAACCAGTTACTCGCCTCACTTCTCCCCCCAAATCCAAAATGGAGACTGTTTGAGTGGTGGTGCGGCAATATCCCTTCTTTGCACCACTGTTTCACCCCTATTTGGGTCGTTTAAGCCCCATCTCCTTCAGGATCCGACTCTCAGGCTTTTGTCGTTGTTCTCTTTTGGTCACCACATTATTTTTGGATTTAGATTAGATTTTAGATGGTAGGTTTCCGGTTATAGGTTTTGGATAATGTTGTATCCAGATATGTTAGTTCGTCGATATCCTTCAAGATTCTAAGTTAGTTTTTTTTGGACTGTGTGGCTCGAAAGAGCATTGGCTTTACGATCTGGATGCTTTCATGTTTCAACTCGACTCATGGTCATTGATGCTTATTTGTTTAAAATGAGTTTTTGGTGATTGGACTTGTTTCCGTGATGGTGTTCGGATTCATTCGTTATTCTCAAGATCTAGGTATGATGCTCATCAATTCACACACCACATTTATTCTGTAATTAGTCTTCGATCTCGTACGTGGATTCACTGGGTTGTGCGAGTGTTGCGTGGTTGTTTTTTCGGTTTGAGATTTGTGGCTTATTACCCCTTAGGGTTGTTATCCTATTACCTAGTTGGCAGTTTGGTTTTAGCTTTCACTATGTCAGGTATTACGTCCCCGACTCTTTTGTTTTTCTTTTTCTTTTATTTTAATCTAACTAGGGTGTCACATATTCATTTGCACCTCATTTGCTTAAAAAAAAAAAACGGTCAATGTTATTATGAAAATAATATATATGGTCAAACTCTATCTCTTATTTTGGAACAAATTGAGTAACTTATAATTAGAGATGATGGAGTATCATATAGAAACATGAGTTTTTTTGTCTACTATTCTAGTGGTTAAAAATTTCAATGTTTGAACAAAAACTCTTGTATATATAATTTGATGTCTCTACTACATCCAAGTTATGCTCACGAAGATAGATTAGAGATTAATTGTGTTGTTAGTTGGAAAGAAAAACCGAACATTAACCTATTGATTCTTATTTGTCCCGCTAATCAAGCAATTTGTTTATACCTAAGCAACTACCCCCCATGTGCCATAACCCTTCATACGATCAACATAAAAGACAAATGCCCATATTTTCTTCCATGTGCTCCTTTAAACCTGATTGGTTATGCTGTTTCCTCAAGTCTAACCTTTTTGTAACACAAGGTCGGCTTGTATAGTTTATTATTGCCTTCTAAATAATTTGTCTTTTTTGTCCTTCATGTTTTCAAGTATTATATAAGTGCCTAACCACATAAACTTCTCTTACAAGTTCCTCTACTTTCAAATCTTCCAAAAAGAAAAAAGAAAAAAAAGGTGTTATTGAAGTAACTATATGATGAAGTTGAAGTCAAAGAGGTTTTCTAGAAGCATCTCCAAGCTTGGCATTGGAAACAAAGTAGTAGCATCCCCAAATATTGTAAAGGATTGTAGTGAAATCAAATGGGAACTTAGGCCTGGTGGCATGCTTGTTCAAAAAAGGGAGAGCAACAAAAGTGTTGAGGAGATAATCACAATTAGAGTCTCAACTATGTCAAAGTGGCATGACATTTCTATTGAAGCCACTTCCACTTTTGGTAAGTCTAATCCCACCCCACTAGTATAAAATTACAAATAACAAATACTCTTCAATTGTGTATTTATAAAAAACCGTGAATTATTCTGGAGAACTTGAATTTGTTCAAATCCTAACTAAAACAATATATTTGGCTAGATTTCGCCTACTTCCTAGCTCAACATGAACTCAAGGGTTAAACAAAAGAAGACAAACTTTATGAATGAGTAATAACTTAATGTTGTTCTTTGAATGGTAACTTATGTTTTGTTTACAAACTCAAATTTTTATTTTTATTTTTGATCTTCCTAATTACTCCCTCTCGTCCTAATTACAAGAGAAAATTGAATTTTTAGATACATTGAATAATGTATGTATCTAGTCAAGAACCTAAACCAAATACATAAATTATTTAATGTATCTAAAAAGTAAATTGTTTCTTGTAAATAGGACCGGAGGGAGTAGTTAGTTATGAACCAAAAAAGTCTAAAAAATAGAGGGTGAAAAAGTCTAACTTTTGTTCATTAATATACAACTATAAAAATAACTCTCAAGTGTGTGTTTGACAAATTTGTGAATGAATAATAGCTTGTGTTATTATTTGACTTAAAATGCCTTTTATTTTGTTTACAAACCAATTTTTTATTTTATTTTTAAACCACTTCATGTAGTAGTATTCTATTTATCAACCAAAAAAGTACTATTATTTTTATGCATTATTATAGAACTATAAAAATAACCCTTGAATATGCATTTGACAAAATTTATGAATGAATTTCAGGAGAATTGAAAATGGTTTTGTCCTTGGTAACAAGTTTAGAGCCAAGAGAACAAAGGCTTCTCTACAAAGGTAAAGAGAGGGATGACAATGAATTTCTTCACATGATTGGTGTTAGGGACAAAGACAAGGTTCTTCTTCTAGAAGATCCAGCAATCAAGGAAATGAAGCTACTTGGTTTGGCAAGAGGACAACATATTAGAAATCCTTGTCCTGCAATTTGTGTATAATATGAATTGTTTGATCTTGATCGAACAGATCAAACAATCGTTAATATCTTAAATGTGTGAATGTTAGATATGACTGCAGGAAATCCAAATTCATGATACACTCAAGCTAATTTCTCAAACTCAATAATTAGTACTAACAAGAAAATAACAAAAGGGAAGCTAAGTTTAATGTAATATAATTATTTGTATTTCTTCACCTTTGTTAATTTCATTTAGAATAAAGCAACTTAATTATTATTTTCTAGTGGTTGGATCTTTGTTTGATTTAAAAATGTGTAAGCTAATGCAAACCATGTTATGTTGGAGTTTGCTAGTATATTAATATAGAAGTGTTGATTCCTTTTGTATTTTATTTTATTTTTCAATGATGACAGTTGTGCTGTTATTCAATTATTATTATATAATATAATTCCATGCGTGCACACCGATGCTTAAAAGGGGCAGAATATGTTTCAAAATTTATTTTCCTCTTTTTATAAGATCATTTCAAAAGCTTAAGTAGGTTAGCAAAAAATAGTTTAAAAGTAGTACGCATTCGGCTCTTACTTGAAAGCAACTTTAATGGAATTCAAGAGAATATTTTTCAGTCATTGGTGATGGACTTGGTATTTGGAAGCTGGATCAAATCGTAAAAGACCATGTAGAAAAAAGTTTTGAAATATATCCATCATTAATGTTAACAATTTTGTGTTAAAATATGAAAAATTAACATTGAATATATCTATAATAAAGGATAATTTAATCAAGATCATGTATACTTGAGACTACTTTTCTTAATACTTGTGATTTTTGTTAGAAGGTCTTGTAAAAAGGGAGATGAAATATTGTTATTCTCGACCTCTTAATATTAATACTTGTGATTTTTGTCAGAAGGTCTTGTAAAAAGGGAGATGAAATATTGTTATTCTCGACCTCTTAATATTAATACTTGTGATTTTTGTCAGAAGGTCTTGTAAAAAGGGAGATGAAATATTGTTATTCTTGACCTCTTAATCATTCCATCATAAACTAGGTCATTCTTAAATCTCCTTGTATAAACATGCTCAGTACTAATCAATCAACATCTCGTATCCCACAAATTTGTCTATCCATAAATGCAAACTCTCATTGCTCGGTCTCACCAATTTTGTGATACTCCACTCCGTACAAAACGATGGTATTGGACAATCTTCTTTCATATAAACATGAATAAAGTGGTTTGGAATTATATTAAGCCTAGCCACATGATGTGGGTATGTGAGTTAAGTGGTGGAGCACATCGGATTGGGGAAAAAAATCTCACATATACCTCTTTCAGGCCTTATCAACTGAACAACAACTCTATTGTATCAAGTTGCAAGAATGTGAAGCATGTCTGATAACGTCAACAACTTATTTATGTATGCAATTCCACCACTATTTGTTCGAGGGTGTAAAGATGTTAGATGATACATTACTTGATTTTGGATTTTTGATGAGCGTAGAAACTTGCTTCCTGACATTTTTCAATGATTTGAGCTCAAGCTTTTTCACAAAAAAAAAAAACACACTTTTGGAAGTTTTTGAGGTGAAAAGGGAAAGAAGTGTGTGTTTGAAGTGTGGAACTGCTGAAATGTTGGTCTAAAAAAGGAATGGATCACAATGTGAGTTAATTCACGATGACTTTTAATGTAAGTTAAGTCACGTTGGTTTTACCTCGGGTTATTTTCAGAAGTTTGAGTGGCAATGAGGAAAATTGTTTGGAAGAAGAGCAATTTTCAATATTATATATGACAACATAGGTATATGTGTTTCTCTAGTTGAATTGGTAAACATGAAGGACACATATCTCTTGGTCTAAAGAAAATTTAATTTTTTGTATTTTATTTTCATAAAGATGCATGTAATTTTTATATATTTTAATAAGCCTCTTAATAGAAGTTGTTTTAAGCCTTTAAACACATTGGACTGGTCCTGATTAAATATATTTGAGACTACTTTTTTTAATACTCGTAATTTTTGTTAGAAGGTCTTGTTAAAAGAGACATGGAATATTGTTATTCTCGACCTCTTAATCATTTCATTCACAAACTAGGCCATTTTTAAATCTCCTCATATAAACATGATTAGTACTAATCGATCAACGTCTGGTATCTCACCACAATATATAATTTCAAATCCTATCAATACAAATAAAAGTAGTACTCCATGCTAGCAAATACTTATAGGTCATTGATTGACAAATTAAAAGAGATAAGTTTGTCTACGGTATGTCATCTTAACATAAATCTTAAAATGATATTGTACATCGTTTGTAAACAAACTTACCACATCATTTGTTTGATATGTCATCTAATCTTAATATAAATCTTAATAATTAGATGAATATTAAGATGACATATTGTATTTTGTCAAAAAAAAAAAAAAAGATGACATATTGTACATCATTTATAAACAAACTTACCAATTTTAATTTGTTAGCATTGAAATTATATAGGGTTAATATGTCTTTACCCCCCTGTAATTTGGGCGAGTTCCGGTTTACGCCCCTGTAAAAAAAAAAGTTTAGATTTCAACCTTGTAATTTAAGATTCTTTCGTTTTAGACCCTGACGCTGACGTGGCATGCTGAGTGGCACGCTGACTGTGCATATTTGATTATGTGGCACGCTGACTGTATAATTAATTTTTTATTTTATTTTTTTAAAATAAAAAATAATATAAATGAAGTTATATTAATTGAAAAATAAAAAATTATTTTAAAAATCAGAAAATTAATTTTTTAGAATAAAAAAATCGTAAAAAAAATATTTTCGAAAAAAATAAAAAATTCTGGAGTTTAATTTTTAAAATTTAAAAAAACCAAAATTTAGGAAAACAAATTTGAAATTAAAATTTTTTTCAGGAAAATAAAAAATTTCTAAAAATAAGAAGAAAAAAAATCTGGAATTTTGATTTTACGAAAAAATAAAATTTTGAAAAATTCAGGAATTTTTTTTACTACGAAAAATATTTTCCAAAATTTTTATTTTTTGTATAAAAATGAAAATGAAGCTTTTTAATTACGAAAAAAAATCTAAACTTTTTCGAATTATATTTTCTAATTATTTTCGAAAATTTTGAAATACATTAAGTTCCAAAAATTTTCATTTTCGTAAAAAATAATTATTTTTTTCTAATATTTTAGTTTTGAAAAAGATTTTATAAAATTTTAGGAAAAAAAAATTTGAATTTGTTTCTGTTTTTTTAAATTTAAAAAAAAAATCTGATTTTTTCTTCCGAATTTTTCAATTTTAGAAAAAATAATCTGATTTTTTTTTCTATTTTTAAATTTAAATGAATATAAAAAATTATTTATTTTTTAAAAAAGTCTAATTTATTTTCGTTTTTTAAAAAAATCGATATTTTTTCTTATTTTTTAAAATAAATTTTCAGTTTTTATTTTTATTTTTTATCTTTTTAAAAATAATTTTTTAAACCATTATACACATGTCAGTTTTTAAAAAAATAAAAATTAAAATAATTACACAGTGGTGTGTCACGTCAGCGTCCATTACACACGTGTCAGGTTTTAAAAAAAATAAAAATAAAAATAATTACACAGTGGCGTGCCACGTCAGCGTCTGGATGGGGTCAGGGGTGTTTTGTGGAGAATCTTTATATTACAGGTGTGTTTTGTGGAGAATCTTCATATTATAGGGTTGGAATCTAAACTTTTTTTTTTTACAGGGGTGAAAACCGGAACTCGCCCAAATTACAAGGGGGTAATGACATATTAACCCAATTATATATTGTGGTGGATTGATTGCATGCACCTCCACACACGGGCTCCTGCTTCAATAATGAGGATGAGTAGAGAAAAAGTTGTCCACACGTTTTCAACTATGGACTAGAGTGAATAGACAACAGATGTTTTACGTTTACATTTTTCCAATGTAGCCTAAAATAAATACGCAACATTTATTATAGGGTAGTTGACAAAATGTAGCAACCAATCTACAAGATAAAAATTGTTTCCTACTATTACTTTTTTTGGCCACAAATTTTCTGCCGTTGGCAATGGCTTGTGTAGTCAAAAGTTAAAAAAGAAAAGATGTAGGCATACCATTGAACTGGATTGCAAACGATGGTAGATGTCAACAGTGTAAAACTTCAAGATGTAATTGAATTTGAATCCATTATTTATCATTGTAAAGTTTCCTTATATGCTCATGAAAACTATATGATTAGTTTTATTTGAAGATAAGCAAACTTTATGACTCATGCACTTGCGAGGCGGTCAAGGCTTTATGCTAGTTTTCAAGATTTTTGATTTAAGACAAACTTGTATTATTTTTTTTTAAGCAAAAGAAGATAATATAAAATAACAAAAACGAGATACAGAGAGACTGGGGGACATTAAACATGACTCAAGATTAGCCTAAACGGGAATACATCGTGTTAAAGGAACTCAAGGGGATTCCACCATAAACTATTTTAAGACAGATTCACTAATCACAGGCGCAACCTAACGAACCCACGTACGGGCACGAAACCAAGTTACAAAAAAAATATGAGTAGCGAAAATGTGTAAGCAACAGTGAGGGTTTAAAATGGCGAATGGATCAACCGTCAACACGGTAACAAATTTAAGTGACTGCTCCCTGTACAAAGCAGCAAGCGGTAAGCTCTTTCGAGCATCAGAACGAGTGTGCAGACAGACATGAACCACCAAACACAACAAGTTAGTAACCTGAACCCTTTCGGGTTTAAAGACAAACTTGTATTACAAATATTCTTCTTCTTGAAATGAAACAATTAAGTTTGTCATTATAAAAAGGTATGAGAAATGATGGTCAAAATAAGATATTTTTTATTTTTGTCAAGTAGTCTAATGACTATGCTTACACATTATAAGTGTGGAGATGTCGGAAATTCGTATGAACCCCAACCTTTGTATTCCATTGATTATGGATGGAGTTATCAATCGAGCTGCATTTATATGACAAGATAATTTATCTTCTATTGAGCTTTTTAAAACTAGATGGTCTTGTTCATTTCATGTAAATCTTTTATAATGTATGTCATAGAAACACATTTTTTTTTAGAGAAAAAAAATTCCACAGAAACACTTTTAAAAGAAACACTTGTAAAAGTAACATGACAATAAAAGCCCTCAGAAACATATTCTACAATAAAACATAATTAAATATAGGTCAACAAGGCATAGTTCGATTGACAAAATGCCAAAATTACTAGGTTAGACGTTATGATCGGGGTTCGAATCCTGACTGTTGGGTATTTGTATTGGCTTCACTTTTGCTAAAACAAATATTCATGCAAGATGTTGGATACGATGTTCCAACATGTGGGTACGGTTCAGTGTGCCCTGATTTTGTGCCTTGTTTCGCATCCTTGAAGATTTTATTCACGTGACTTGTGGTCCAAGATGCGTGTGTTTCTAGAAGCTTCCTTGTCGGTTTAATGTTGCCATATATTTGAATTGTATTTCCAAAATATATTTGGTAAAAATATATTTTGTGAAGATTGCTGCAGAAAATATAAAAGATTTATTTCAAATATATATTTTTGTGCTACAAGGAGATTGTTGATGAAAATATAATCATTGTCAGCTGGAATTGTTTAGCCTATGACGAAAAAGCCCATGTTGCCGAAAGGCTATATAAGGAAGACTTAGACCCTAGTTTTATTCACCAATTCAATAGTATTGAATTGAGTCTTTTAGGGTTTAGTTGTTAAGCCTTGTGCTTTATTTGTGAGCCTCTCTTTGTATCACCTTGATGCATTGAGCTGGACTTGTAGTTGAGTTGTAATGGATCAAAACTATCGCTTTACAAAAGAGTCATTATTAGGGTTTTGAGTCCTTGTATTTTGTGAATCACTCGTAAGCTTTTAAGCAAGAGTGGATTTTGTTTCTCGGAGTGTGTCTCCATTTTTTGTATTTGTTTTTAATCATATAATCACATGGCCTGCGATTGATTGAGGGAAGTGAGATGGGATCTTAGATCTAAGAGTTTCTAGGTTGAAGTCGATACGGGTAGGTCCTAGGTCTAGAGTTGTAAACGAGGAGTTTGCTGAGAACTTAGAACAAGGACTACACTAGTGGATTTTCTGTCTGGCTTGGTAGCCCTCAGATGTAGGTGAGGTTGCACCGAACTGGGTTAACAAAACAATTGTGCCTTTTACTTTTATGTCCTTTATATTTTCCTTGTTTTGTTTGTTTTCTGCTAGCTCGATGTTGAAACATCTTACTCGACATTCTGTTTGTGCCTGATGTTGAAACATCGTATAAAACATCTGAAAACTAGTCTACTAGAATTTCACTTACATCTCTGCTTTTGTGTGTAAGTTGGCTTTTTCATTTAGTCTATCTAAAAAAAATTGATCATAATAGACTCGGAGTCCACTCTTTAGACCAATATGGTTAAGTCTTAAGAAAGATGAATAAGTATAAGATTTTAACACATTACAATAAATATTATAATAATATAAATAAGGGATATCTTTTGTAAAAATATCTAAATTGCAAAAATATAATATAAGTTATACCAACATATTATTTATTATATAAATAGTGACAAAAATATAAATAGCCAATGAATGTTGGTAAATTTGTAAGGATTTTACGGCAAGAATATGAGTTAATATGGGTTCAACTTCTATTGTTGTAGTGAGAATATTTAGTGCCTTAACTCTGATAAGCTCTCGAAACTCAACTCACTTAAATTTTTGTATTCCAAAATAAAAGTATAGATAGTATTTTTTTTTTCTTCCACTTATCATGTTATATGTAAGAAGTTTTTACTGTCGTTACGATCATTTGCTTAAGAGGTCCAAATATCTTACCTCTAATTTATTGTTGATATTTTTTTTCACTCGAATCCAATTACTTATTTAATCTATTGTTAGTGTATTTGTATAGCCTTTTGATTTGATAGATGCTAATCTATATAAATAATTTAAATTGAAAATTTAACAAGAGGTCCCGCTTTACTTTTAAAAAATGTTTGTGCAGAAAATATTGATAAATTAATAAACAAATTGATTTCTTCTGATGCCTTCTTGTTGGTTTATTCAGTTATTTATTTTTCATTGATATGATGAGATATTCATTGCAAAATTCCTTTTAAAAATCATATCATAAGAATATTATTTGAAGAAGTTATTGGTGAGCTAGAATAAGAATAAAATCATAAGTAGATTCATGTTCGATATCATAATTTGAAACATGTCACTTGCCTATTGTTAATTAGTAAGAAACGATAAGAAGCAAAATAATTGTTATTTGGAATAAGAAACTCAGAAAATCAACATAGGATATGTAATTATTTAAGCATCATGCGAGGAACATATATCAATAAGGAACAAATCTTGTGGGATACATGAAGGATCAAACAATAGTTGCATCTATCTATGTAAATTGCATCTGACAACCGTTGGAGATATTGCATGGCTTCATTGTTCCTATAACGTGGAAGTGGACCCTATTATCATTTTGGCAAATTAAATATACTTTTGTTTAGGTTAATAGTATTTTATTATATGTAATATATATCATTTTCGGTTTTATATCTTGTAATTTTTTTTTTACCCCTGTAAAAAAAATTGTTTTGATTTACTGCCTTAATAAGTCATTCGAAAACCAATTTTATTTTTTTATTTTTTTTCAAAAAATTCGGTTTTTGAAAGACCTATTAAAGGGTAAATCAAAACAATTTTTTTATACGGGGTAAATCAATTTTTTTCTTTCTACAAAGTGTAAAACCGAAAATAACATATATTACAGGAGGTAAATCTCCACTAATCCCTTTTGTTTAAGTTGTTTGTTTGTAGTAGAAAAGCATTAGTATAAGGTTTTCTTGTCTTAGATAGATTCTAGGTCTCGTTCTCCACACAATTACCCCTTATATAATTCTTGAAGGAATTACCCTATTTATAATAAGTTTAATTGTGGTGGGATGACAATCTAAAACAATTTTGCACATACGATCGATCAAAATATTTTAAATTGTCACGTCAATTAAATTATTGCTTTATTTTTAATTGACGTGTCAATTTAAAATGATTTGATTGGTCGTATGTGCAAAATTATTTTGGAGTGTTAACCCACCACCATTAAACTCATTTATAATTATCGTCGCTTATTGTTTAGTTGAGTACATGGATTTAACTTGGAAGTTATTTTTATTTTCTAACAACAAACAAGAAAAATTTAACGTGTAGTGTTACTTCTCCAATGTGTATCTATTCATCAAGATTAAGGGTGTTTTATAAAAATGAATAAACCGTTAATCTTGATGAATTTTAATAACATGTCAAATGATTTTAGATTTATGTAAAAATTTATATGAATGATCTAAATGAAAAATATGAATTGAGTGAAACGATATTGACTGATGTAACATTACTTTGGTGTAATTTGATCTCTCCTCATACATACACCCTCTAGTCACTATTATAAGCAAAACTTTGCATTTTACATTCATTTAATTAATGATGTATATAGTATTTATTATAGACAACATACATCATTAATTGAATGAATCTAAAATGCAAAGTTTTGCTTATAATAGTGACCGGAGGGTGTACATACAAGGACGGATGCAGGTGCACAAGGTTGTAGGCTTGTGCCTGCACTAAATTTTGAAATTTGTTTTTTAGGTGGTAGAAATATAGTAATATATAGTTATAGTTAAAATGTTGACTAAATGACCCATACAAATCACACAACACTTTTCTATTGCCCACACATAAACACACACTTTGACACAACATCACAAACTTGTTGGTATATTTGCTTTTAGAGTTTTCTTTGATATTACATGTGGCAACTGCAACAGCTGAAAGAGCTTTCTCTGCTATGAATATTGTCAAGAATCGGATGCGAAATCGCATGAGAGACGAATGGTTAAACAATTGTTTAGTTACTTATATAGAGAAATACTTCTGTTGGTATTGAATATGAGAAAATCATTCAATGTTTCTAAAATATGAAGAATCGTAGAGGACGATTATGATGTATATTTTTAAAAATGAAATATAATATATATATATATATATATATATATATATATATATATATATATATATATATATAATAACTTTCATTTTCGTGAGTCAAATATATTTGTTGAAACGGCCAAAATTTATTCAAAGGCATAGCCTACACAAGGCGTGCAAAGCTAGCAAAAACACATACAACAAAGGTACCATATTTAAGCGACAAATCCAAAAAAAAACACCACAACCCCCAGGCAGCCAAAACACACCCGCAACACCTAGAAAAGCTGGACCACAAGGGCGTAAAAAACAGGCCAACCCTAGCTCCCTACCGACAAAACCAACAAAATAGAAAACAAGGGAAAACATAAACAGAGAGATCCTTGTTGTTAAAAATAAAGCATTGCTGATACGGGAAAAAGAAAATAACACAACAACCAAGAGGCAATTCAAAAATCGAACCCAACATCCAACCGTCGCCAGAGGTTATGATTTCTCATTTGCAATATGTCGATGATACTTATTTATTGGCGAAGCTTGTGTTGAGAACCTATGATGCACGACGGTAATCCTTAGGTGGTTTCAATTAATTTAAGGGCTTAAGGTTAATTTATCTGAGAGTAAATTGATAGGGGTTAATGTTGTCGATTCTTTCATGATCCCCACATCTTTATTTCTTAAGTGTAAAGTGGGGGTCCTTTTCTTCACTTATCTTGGCTTGTCGGTTTGTGCAAACTCTAAAAGAGTGGAATCCTGAAAATCAGTATTAGATGCATTGAAGTCAAGACTTGGTTATTGAAGACTTGTGAATCTTGTAGGTAAAAGTTTGGAAGAAGATGGTGCAAATCCAAAGACAATTCTAGTGTTTACGGGCAGGGGCGATGCTATGTATGATTATGAGGTAGCTTTGGCTACCCCAAAGTATATTTTTTATTTGGATAAATTAATACATTTAATAATTAGCTACCCAAAACAATGTGATTTCGCTACCACAATTTATTTTACTTGTCTTTTTTAAAAAAATAATTATTATTTTATTTATCAAAAACTAATAGAAATAAGAAAGTTAATGATATTCACTTGTATGATAGATGTACTTCATTCTATTTTGTCACTTCAAATCTCTTGAGAATTAAAAAAAAAGTTTTGTTAACAATAAAAATTTTCAACAAGAATATTTAACCCCCTCGTAGAAAAATGGCTAGCTTCGCCGCTGTTTACGGGTGTGTGTTGGAAAAAATAATGGGTGAAGTGGGAGGCTATTTGTAAACCGGGGGTGGGGCTCTTTAATTGGTTAAAATTTATATGGGGAGGGACGGTAGGGGTGTGACTTTTTGATTGGTTAAAATTAACATGGGTCCCACCATAAATTTGGTGGGACCCATGTTAATTTTAACTAATCAAACAAAGTGTGTTAAAATGGATGCCGCTAGCATTCACCTGTTCTATATAGATAAATTTAAATATCTGTCTATTTGGTGGAAGGATTTGTGTTTGATTGGGAAGATGTTGGAGAATGATTAAGATTGGTTCTTGGAGTATGCAAAGAAAAGTTTAATCAACAGGGAATTAACATTTATTTTTGGCATGATATATGGCTAGGATCGAAGCCCCTTTCTTCTTCTTTGTTGAGATTATTTGCGTTGTCTATTCAAAAGAATAACTTGGTGAGCCAAAATGGGTCGGTTGGTGGATCGATGATGGCAGTGTGAGCTTGAAGGAAGAGGATTTTATTTGGGAAGGAAGAACGAGAATGAAATAACTATTGATTAGTTGAAATACTTTTTAAATCGGTTCAGAGAGTTTAAAAAGTGTGTCTCGTTAATTTTTTGAGTGTAAGACAGATGCAACTTCTCATGATTCTAGCTTAATGTGCCAATGTAGGTTTGGCACATATACTACCTGGAATTAACTACAATTTCTTATGAATACTTGGTAAAAAAATCTTATGGATTCTGATTTGATATTCCGTAATAAAACCAATAATTAATTGTAGAGAACTTTATGATCTAATCAGTTCTAAAAAGAAAAAGAACATTTGATATGAATATTTTTTTGTTTTTTACAATAATTTGATATGAATCTAAATATCTAATGAGTTTAGAATGTCGGTATGTACACAATTTTTTACAATTTCATGGCAGGTGCATCTATGAGGAACATAACATGTGAAAATCTGGTATGATATAACATGGATTTAACGATAACTTTAAAATGAACAATATCTGACGTTTGATTTAAGAAAGTGGACACAAGTCTAGTCTATTCCAACAAGAGTTCAATTGTCCTACATTAAGACATGACACTATCTAAATTCGTTACTTTCATATTTGTATCAACAACAACAATTAAGTTTTATTGTACTAAATAAACTTGATTTCATGGATCAACTTACGCTATAATGTTCAATCATACATTATATTTAAATCTAATTCATTAACATGCAAGTATTTTATAACAGTTTTTCTTATAATTTTTCTAGGTCTTCATCAACCTCTTTTTATTTATTTTTTGATAGGCAACAGAGAGGTTAGGCATCATGGAAAAGCTAAAACATCCCAACTAGTTTGACATCCAACATCAACTCCCATCCTTTACCGCCTCACTAATACGTAGTAATATTATTTAAAAAAAAAGAAAAGAAGGGAAAAACTGTACAAAGGAGGGGGGACTAGGCCAATACCCTCAAAACAAAGCAGAAACAAAACAGAAAAAAAGACAAAAAAGGCTACGGTAATCTATAGTTGGGCAGCCCATTTCTATCTCTAGTGAAATCAATTGACAACGAAGTTGGCAGAATGTGGAACCAAGTAGTGTCAGGCAAGTCATGCCCCAAAGAAGCCAAAGCGTCAGCACAACAATTTCCCTCCCGGTAAATATGAGAACAGATAACAAATAATCTTAGATGTATGTAATTATGCCATCGGTTTCTGAATCGCATAGGAATGGCCGAGTGATTTTTAAAAGCATGAACCGCACAAGATGAGTCACTCTCTAACCATAACCTGGACAAATTATGGCTTGCTGCAAATTCCATAGCAAGCATAAGACATGTAAGCTCAGCCTCAAGAACAGTTCCCTCTCCAAGGTTGCTAGAAAATCCGCCCAAAAAATCACCTGTGAAATCTCTAAAAATTCCTCCACAAGAAGAATTAAGACCAATAACAGAGCCGTCAGTGTTTGCCTTCACCCAAGTGATTGTTGGAGGCTTCCAAATAACTGGGACAATATCCTTTATTCGCTGGTATGATGGAGGAATCAAAAGACTATTCAAAAAATCAACATCACCGATAACACAATTATCGGTAGAATTAAAACCCGACATGGTCACCAAAGTAGAAATTTTCGTCAAAATATTATAAAGAGTAATTTTTAAAAAGCTGAATCGAATTGCATTTCTTGCCAGCCAAATGGTGTGCATTTCTTGCCAACCAAATGGTGTTATCAACCTCTTTTTATGATATTTTCATTGTGTATATCATACTATTATTATAAGTTTTAAAATTGAAGTTATGGAAGTGGATTGACGAGGTAAAATCATAAGTTTCTGTACGACGTAAACAAATATATTAGTGACAAAAACAAAAATCAAAGTGATGTACTCCATTTGCAATGAATGGCTAAAAACTTTACAACACATAAAGCCAGTCAAGTTTTACTTTTATTTTAGAACACAATATATGATTTTGTTGTTTATAATTAAGATCGGAAGAATATTAACTATTTCCTTCGCCCTTAATTATAGTAGTACTAGTGTGTTAACCCGTGCATTGGTCGGGTGACAAACTATTATTTTTTAATTTTCAAAAATATATTATTTTTTGTCTTTATATTTATCAATGAAAATTATGTATTTTGCTTCTTTAAAGAGTAATGCTATTTTCAGTGAATTGGTTTGTCGTGAAATTTTTTGAACCTTACGTATTGAATTTACAATACATGCTAAAGTGGTTTCCAATTCCAGATTTGGTGGAGAAAACTTGGGTCAGGATGAAAAAAAAGCATATCAATAGTATTTGTTATCTATTCGGGATGAAATCTCTTGAGATACTAAACATTTTCCTTTTTTAAAATTGTCAGTGTTTTCTTATTCCGCAATGACAAACATGTATCATATATTTTTCTGTTTATTAGTGATAAAAATGTCTCATGTTTTTATGCATTGCAGGAAATATATTTTCATTATTTTTTCTGTATTTGTCAATAAAAAATGTTTGTCTTTTTTTTGGTATCAATCACAAATATGTCTTCCTTTGTAAAAAAATATAAAAAATGTCTTTCTCTTTTTATTCTAAATTTATGAATGACAAATATTTCTCCCATATTTTTTTGATGCATGAATGACTAATATTTTAATAATGTTTTTTTTATTAGTAACAAATATTTAACCCATAATATTTTATTTTAGTTCATTTAAATTATTTTATTAGTTCATTTAAGTTATTTTTTGTTGAGCACGCTTCCGGTGTTTGATGAGACTTGGTCTCCGGTTGGTTCGGTTCTTCCTTTGATTTTTGTTGAGCACGTTGACGTGCAAGAGAATTTAAATGAGCAACCTGTTCCATCAAGCAATGTTTCCCCTCGGCCTGCGCATAATGCCACGCTTGATGACTCACATGTTTCTACCTTGGAACCGCATATTAATACTTCTCATGTAGATGGTGAGGTTTCGGCAATGGTACAGTTTGTGGTGCCTGATGGTGCAATTCCAGAAGATGTGAACAGCCCCTTGATTGTGCGAGAGGAAGGTATGACTCATCCTAATCCTCGAATACAGAAGGACCTTGATCTTTGGAAGAAAATAAAAGACCCCCTAAGTTTACTTTCTGTTGCAATTTTGCCCCCCACGTCAATTTTAACCCAGTCAACGGACACGTGGGCGCCATGTGTGTAAATTTTTTATTTTAATTATTTTTTTGTTTTTTAAAATTATTTTTATTTTTAAAATTTTAAAACAATAAAAGAAATTTGTAATTAATTTGTTTTCTTTAATTTCAATTTTTTTTGTTTTTTTATTACAAATAAAAAATTAATTACAATTTTTTTGTTTTGTTTTTTTATTACAATTTTTTTTTTAATTGCAAACTAAAAAAATTATTAAAAAATACAAAAATAATTAAAAATTCACACACGTGGCGCCCACGTCAGCGTTGACTGGGTCATAATTGGCGTGGGGGCCAAAATTGCAACAGAAAGTAAACTTAGAGGGTCTGGAAAGAGTTGTTTTTTTTAGGGGGCGAAAATCACAACTTTGGGAGACTTAGGGGGCCAAAACTGTAATTAAGCCTTATATATTTAATATTAGTGGGTGTATTTAGTGTTTTAGAACTTTCTATAAGAGTATATGTTGTAAAAATATTTAAAAAGTTATAACAATTAATGATTGTATTAGTTTTGATTTTTTTGGTCCGAGGTTCAAACCCTGGCCACCACAATTTTTTTTGATTTTTTGTTTGTTTTTCTTCTTACAATAAGGATCAGAAGGAGTAATATATAATTAAAGCTTTAATAATTAAAGAAAAATGCTAACATGTGCTATTAGTGCCATAAGAGCACTTGCTAAGAAGTTTAAAAAAAAAAATATTTTGTGAATGGTGTATTTATTTTTTGACAAAAATAAATGATAGTCATTCAATCAAATTGATAGAGTAATCAATACAAAACAAATTCGCTAAAAACAAAAAGGATGAATATGCGAACAAACTCACAACATCCATATTAATAGCATAAAACGACAAAGTACAAAACCCTACACACATGAATATATTCAAGTCTTCGGAATACTCGTCCCCGGATCTGCAAAATGGACAGCACCAAAGTCATTGATTGGATCTGCACTGAATCGAAACTCATATGACAATTTGAACCGAACAAATACTTGAAAGAAACAAGAAAAACAAACAGCGCTGCACAAAGGCGACGAACAAACAACGTCACACTAAGTTGAAGAAATCACAAAATAAAAAATGAAATAGATGTGACAATCACTTATTTCAATATTGACCCTAAATCACCCATATTTGGTGGATGAAAGAGAATAAACTAGGATTTTGGCAACGACTCACAAAAGAGAAAAGGAAAGAGAATTGATTATTTTTTGGGAATGATGTATTTGACACATTAAAGTTTTGAAACACAACATTTTTAGCACACTCTATTTAATAAATGAGTAAGGCCGAGTGGGGCTTTAAGGGGTAAAGATCCTCTTCATTTATAACTTTTTTTCATTTGTTGCAATTTGGAGAGAGATAGACAAAAAAATAATAATGACGGTGGGATCCACTTAGTGAAATGACCCATCACTTATTTTTTGTGTGTCTATCTCTCTCCAAATTGCAACAAATGGAAAAAGTTATAAATGAAGAGGATCTTGACCCGGCTTTAAGTATGTCGGGTCATAGACCCCTAACGGGCGGTCTGGACTATTTCCATCTTAGATATTTGTTATTGATTCAACTAGGTTTATCCTATTTAAGCAAAATATAACTCGGTCCAATCTATCGTATCTTAAAAATGCCCTTAAAAATACTAGTTGGCCTGACCCATGCTTAAAATTACGATAGTGAAACTGTAACATTTATTTTGAAATGAGGGATAAGCAAGTGGTTAAATAAGTTTTCCTTGAAACTTTAACATCCTAATTGTTTTGACTCAAACGACCAATAACCTAATTGTTTTGACTCATACGACCAATAACCTATTGATTCCTAATTAATGTTTGTGCCGCTAATCAAGCAATTTGTTTATACCTAAGCACCAACTCCCCATGTGCCATAGCCCTTCCCAAGATCAACATAAAAGACAAATACCCATATTTTCTTCCATGTGTTCCTTTAAACCTGATTGGTTATGCTGTTTCCTCAAGTCTAACTTTTTTGTAACATAAGGTCGGCTTGTATTTTATTCATGCCTTCTAATTTGTCATTTTTCATACTTTTTTTAAATCAATTTATTTATAATTTTCCACATTTCATAATACTTTCTAGTAGTATATAACTCCCTAACCACATGAACTCTATTACTAGTTTCTCTACTTTCAATTCTTCCAAAGAAAACATAAAGGTTTTATTGTGAGAGAAAGAGAAAATAAGATGATGAAGTTGAGGTCAAAGAGGTTTTGTAGAAGCATATCTAAACTTGGCTTCGGAAACAAAGTAGTTGCATCTCCAATTGAGAAGGATTGTAGTGAAAATAGTGAAATCGAATGGGAACTTAGGCCTGGTGGCATGCTTGTTCAAAAAAGGGAGAGTAACAAAAGCGTTGGGGAGATGATCACAATTAGAGTTTCAACTATGTCAAAGTGGCATGACATTTCTATTGAAGCAACTTCAACTTTTGGTAAGTCTAATCCAACTTCACCATACATCCACTTTCACTTTTATTGCCTTTTGTTTCGGGTTCAAACAATATTTTTTGGTTTAATTGAATAATTATAATTAGGTAAATATAAGATTTTTTTTTTTTACTTTTGGGTACTATCATAAAATATATGGTTAAAGTGTGTTATTAACAAAATTTGTTAGCAGTAGTTGAATTAACGAGCTTTAGTTAACATCAAATTGTTCGGAAAACTTTAGTTTTGTTACCTCATAGCTGAGCTTTGAATTATTTACTCTCCATTCTTAAGAGTCAAAGAGGGTTAATTTTTTTTTTTTAAAGGATAATAACTTTTGCTCACAAACCCAAATTTTTATTTATATTTTTGAAACACTTCAATTAGTTATTGATGAACTAAAAATGTCTTAGATGTGTGCATTATTACTATTATCAACTATAAAAATAACTTTGAGGTGTGTATTTATCAAATTTTATGAATGAATTTCAGGTGAATTGAAAATGGTTTTATCACTTGTAACAAGTTTGGAGCCAAGAGAACAGAGGCTTCTCTACAAAGGTAAAGAGAGAGATGACAATGAATTTCTTCACATGATTGGTGTTAGGGACAAAGACAAGGTTCTTCTTCTAGAAGATCCAGCTATCAAGGAAATGAAGCTACTTGGTTTGGCAAGAGGACAATGTATTAACAATAATTGTTATACAATTAGTGTATAATAATATGGATTGTTTGATCTTAATCAAATAATCACTAATGTCTCAAATGTGTGAATAATGGATCTATTGACTGCATGAAATCCAAATTCATGATACAATCAAGCTAATTTCTCAGACTCTTAATTTGTATTGGTACTAACAAGGAAAAAAGTGAAGTGAAGTTTAATTTAATTTGATGTAATGGGTCTTTCTTCACTTTTTGTTTAGAATAATAGGAACTTAATTATTACTATGTGTACTTATCTAGTTGTTGGACATTTGGTTTATTTTAAAATGTGTTAGATGATGCAAACCCATGTTATGTTGAAGTGTTTGCTTTATTATTAATAGAAGTGTGTTGATTCCTTTTGTATTATACACATTTTTAATTTATTTTTTGGTTATGGTTTTTGTCTTGTTATTCAATTATTATATAAATTTTGTCTTGTTATTATTCAATTATTATATGACCCATACGTGCACGCCGACGCTTAAAAAGATGAATTATGGTGGAACCTTTGTTAGGGTTGGGACAACATCTTCTCAAAAGTTGCAAATTATTATATAGTCTCTTGCTTAATTTGCTAACTCTTGATGAGTTCAAAGTGGGAAACCAAAAAGGTTTAATGGCAGGCATGAAGTCTCTTGCTTGGAAGTATTATTAATGCTTCCTTAACAAATTACTATTGTGTTTGAATAGGGGAATATTTTGAGGGAATATAATGTTACGAGACAATTCAAATATTTTGAGGTGAATTTCATTGTTCGGATAATAATTTGAAGAATTTTTAAAATGATGACAATTTATGAAGTATTTTGTTCAAGCTAAATTTAAAGAATTTCAAATGACCCCTAAAAGATAATAATTTTAAAATTCTTCATTGTTATAATCTTTTAAATTATGCATTTTGGTCCTCAATTTTTTTCAAAGTTTTCAATTTGACCTCGATAAATTTCCTAAAAATTATAAATTGACCCGTCACCTTTTTCAAAAATTATAATTTGACCCCTCAAAATTTTTAATATTCAAAAATGATGACATTGAAAATTTTTATTACTCCACCCAAACAAAAGTATTGAGAAATGAAAAAAATTTAATTGAATAATTTAAATTGCCTAAAATTTTAAATTCTTTAAAATTTTCCAATTACCTTATCCAAACGGACTCTAAGGTATTTTTATTAAATTTTGCTAACTAGTGACCTCATGACAATGGTTAAAGAAACTATAAATAAAAAATTTGTCTTGAAAATATAAGTTTTAACTTTTGATTAAGTAATAATTACACAACTTTTTATAAAAAGTTACTTGTTCTGATTGCTTAACCAATTCTCCTTTTACAATATATGTTTCCTTAACTAGTGTCTTAGAGACACTCGTTAGCATTTTCTAATACTCTTAATCACTCATTTTGGAAGCACTTGGTTTTTTTTTCTTTTTCGGTGAATACTTTGTTAGGAAATATTATAAATTGTTAATATTTTTATCCTTGGACTTTTTAACAGTCAACTACTTTTTTTTTTTTTTTTTCACTTCAATCACAAAGTCATCTTTATATCTTCCCGTAACAACTTGTTGTCTAATTATTGTTGGTTAAGTTTGATTCAAATATAGGTTTACCTTTTTAAAGGATCTTCATCATGTAATTTGTATTTGGGTACAGGCCTCTCATAGTTTATAGTTTCTTTACTCGATAAAAAAAAGGTTTGATTCAAATATAGAGGCTACTCAAAAAAATTAAAAATTAATCAAGAAATACTAATTTCTTAGCCAAGAAGAAAAGTCGTTTTCTTAATCAAGAGGGAACGCCAGCTACCTAGGAAGAAGAAATAAATTTGAACTTCTCTTTGTAGAAGAAGCAAGTTCAAATTATCATTGTGTACGCACTTCTATATTTCTCAATACATAGAAGATGATGGACGATTGGATAATCATTCCAAAAACCGGGAGAAAACTACAACTTCGAGAGAGTTTTAATGTCTCTAGTGAGATTTATAGCTAGTGAAAGTTTTGGGTGTGTAATAAGGCTTTTGGTAGTGAGAGATTCTGAGTGTTTCTTAACAATTTTTGTGTAAATTTTTATTTTCACTACAATAACGGGGAGATGGAGGGACCCACAGGGAATAGTTTTGTGAAGTTGACTTAAGATTCTGGAGTGTGTTTCTCTTCAAGATTTTATGTTTGATTATTTTCAGTGTCAATTTAAGTGGACTAATTTAGCTTCTTAAAAAAGAACTTGGTGATGCAGGCATAATTGATCAAACGTCACTATAATTCGGTTTCCAAGATTTGAAATCGAATTTTGTTGTTGTTGAGGTAGAACGTAATTTATTGTAAAACGAATGGTCCACTGTCTTTTGATCGCTTTCGGATTCTTGAATCTGAAACTCAAAAAACACGTTTTGGATTATATAATCTAAGTCGGAACAATGTGAAAATTCGGTCGGACGCGCGAGAAGAATGAGGGAGGGGGTGGTCATGTATGCCTTCCTCCTCACACACTTATACCTTATCGAGGCAGTCATGCTCCTCCTGTTGCCTATGACGCTGTCGCAGTGTGCGTCCATATCTAAAAAAAATCAAAATACATAGTCAAATCAAAATTATGAGATAAATCAAAATTCAACATCCTTAAACCTATTCCGGATTCTAAAATTTAAAAGAACACATTTCATGTTCTAAAGTCCAAACACGACAGGTACCCAAAAAAAACTCCCTTCGTTTCATAATGAGTGTCACTTTAGCCAAAAAAATTTGTTTCAAAATGAATGTCGCTTTACATTTCCAATACAACTTTAATTTTTTTCTCCCAACTTTACCCTCAATAAATACTTCAGCTTTTCACTCGCACAATTTTCAATGCAATTTAAGTTTGTCTTTTTCTTGGGCAGTTTAGTAAAATTGTCATGTCTAATGATTATTTCATTGCATTCCTTAATTTGTGTGCAATTGTCTAAAACAACACTCATTTTGAAACGGAGGGAATATAAATTAAAACACCATTTTTTTTGAACAAGCAAAAATGAATTATATTAACACTGACACATAATTGTTACAGCACAAGGTGTGCCTGAACAATCACGAAAAATACACAGTCAAGTCAAATTACAAACTAGTCAATCAATGCCCATACATAAGAGCGGGTTCGACCACCAAGCATGAGTTCCAAAACTAAATACAACATCACTAGCTTTCAACCACGACAAGGAATAGGATTTTACTTTGTCTAACATTTGTAGTAAAGAGCTCTTTTTGTTCCTAAATAACCTGTCATTACGATCATTCCACAAAATCCAAACGTAGAGGAGCCAAATAAGGTGAAAAAAAGACCTCCGAACTTTCAAACCACCAGCATAATGAATAAATTGTAGGAGATGGTCGGATATAACCTGAGCTTCGACCCCTTGAACGCCTAGCCACGCCTGAACCAACGACCACAAAGCACCACTCGATGGGCAAATCAGAAGTAGATGATTCAGATCCTCGACATGCCCACTTCCGCCAAGACACATCCGCGCCTCCAAAGATATGATTCCACGATTTGCCAAATTCTCTTTAGTAGGTAAACGATCCCTCAGCAGCCGCCAAGCAAATATAGAGACTTTTAGAGGTACCTGTTTATGCCAAATTAACTCCAAATTTTGATGTAAATGGGGTTGTTCCTGCGATGTCAGTAAGTCATACACACCACGAACGGAATACCCACCAATATGATCTGGTAACCACAGCCACCTGTCAGTAGAAGAATCCTGCAATGTAATTGTGAGTAAAAGTTTCCTACACTCCTCTAACAAAACTTCCTCCCAAGCCCACAAACAATGTCACCATTGCCACGCCTCCCCTCCCACCTCTACACCCAACAAAAATATGTTCCTAACCATGACCACTTTGTTGACAGACAAGTCATAAAGGCGGCTGAACAGCTTACACAACGGAACACCACCACACCACCTATCATGCCAAAAATCAGTATCGACTGCATCCCCCACCCTTCTCCTAACACACGACGCAAACCAACCCTCACCACCCTCACCTATCCCATCTCTAATCCTCACTATCTCCCGCCACCAAGAAGAAGAACTCCGGACCCCATCCTCCAAACCTCCTCCCTCCGCACCATACGTAGCCACCAACAGCTTACGCCACAACCCCTCGCTCTACCAACAACCTCCAACACCATTTCCCCAACAAAGCAACATTGAACTCCCTCAACCTCCTAACACCTAACCCTCTGTACTCCCTCCTCTTACATAAAGAATTCCAACCAACCCAAGTAACTGTTTTTTTTATCCTCACTCCCTCCCCAAAAAAATTTATTTAACAAAGATTCAATGGAAGAGATTATACCTGACGGAGCTTTGAAAAAGGAAAGAGCATAGACAGGAAGTGCAGTCAGGACAGATTTGAGAAGAATCAGGCGACCGCCGAAAGAGAGGAACCAACTATACTAACCAGACAATCTAGTTTTAATTCGATTAACAACAGGCTCCCAAAATAATAACCGGCGTGGATCGCCACCAATCGGAAGACCCAAATAGAGAAACGACACTTTACCCACTTTGCAACCCAACACTGAAGCCGCTTCAGACAACCAAGAAGCATTAATGTTGACCCCAACAAGAGAGATTTTATGGAAGTTAACTTTCAGACCAGACATAGCCTCAAACAAAACCAAACCAGCTCGCATCGCACACACATTACCCCAACTTTTATTACCGATTAAGAGGGTGTCATCAACAAACTGTAAATGGGATACCACCACCTGATTTGCACCACCCACCTTGTACCCCGTAAAGGTACCTGTTTCGACCAAGGTTTTCATCAACACATTCAACCCTTCCGCCGCCAAAAGGAACAAAAAAGGAGAAAGAGGATCACCCTTTCTGTGCTCGTGATTTTCGAGTATCAATCCATTAATTGGTTTTGAACCTTCAATCTTTGAACTCTCAACTTTTATTCGTGGGAAGGGAAAAAGTGAGTAAAAACCCTTATGAGATCAAGGTCCGAGGGTTGGTTTCGAATAGGGAAGGTGTAAGCACCCTAAACGACTTTGGTACTCCGAAGGAGCCTGTTACCTAAATTATCTTGTGCTAAATGCTTGCTTATTCATTTGTAAAACGTTGCCTAAAGTCTAAGTGACGGAATGGAGGGAGAAGAAGTATGTTTTTTTTGTCGTTTTTATTGATTTAGAAGGATAAATCCTTTGCCTACATACCCTTAAAGAAAAGGGATCAAAATCATGTAGTTCACCTCAAAATTTTCGTTTGGTAAGTTTGATTGATTTTAAATGTTTGAAAAATGTTTTTGAGAGGACAAGAGGCCGAAAGGCATAAAAGACAAAATGTGAGGTTGTTTGATTTTAATTAAAGAAAAGAAAGTCTAAATGATTAAGATTGATTTGAAGTTTGATTTGAAAAAGATAAAGAAGGAATGCTCACTTGGTTTGTTTCCAAGGTTTGTTAAGAAAATGTTTTTTGTGATTTTGCATATTTTAATGTTTTTGGAAATGGTTTTTTCTAAGTTAAATGTAAACTAAAAAACTAAACGTAACGATATAATATAATAAAAAGCGAGAAATTTACAAAGGACGTTGGATCCTAAGCAAATCCTCAAGTTTAAAATGAACCTAAAATTACTAATAGTTTGATTTTAAGAAAATATTTAAAGTCCAATTATTAACCTAACTAGACTTTTGACCCGTGCGACGCACGGGTCATATCGACCATAATAGACATCAATAAGTTATATTATATATTTCAATTGATGTTAAATAAGTCATAGAGAAAAAATAGTGTCACCCTTAAATGTAGTTCGACAAACATTCACATCATTTTGTGAATGAGTTGCAGACACCTTTAGTTATATGGAATACCTATAGACTACATTTGAAGTTACAATAGTATTTTCGCCATCTTTATTGATTATCAGTATCTTCGTAGATCCGTTAAAAACATAAGAATTGAATAGAGATATACTATTGCAATCAAAATAATCATAATACATTTTTTAAGGACATTTGAATCTTCGGAATAAAAAAGGGGACATTTATATCTTTTCAATGCGTCCATTTTAGTTACAACGGACCTAAAAATCGAATTTATTGAACTTATTTGCTTGCTTTGACACCAAAAACTAAAATAAGTATAAATAAATGAGAAAAATTCAGTTTTATAACAATATAAATAATGAAATAGTTAATAAATAATTCTACCAAAAAAATATAGTAAATAATCAAAAGATAATTCATCTGGCAACAATGTTTGTTCAGCTACAAAATTGTTACATTAGCACTGGTGTTGCATAAACATGTTGCCGCAAAGACTGTAGAAAGTTTCAAATACCCCCCAAGAAGTAAAACTCTTTGAACTGACATGATGCCTTGTAAAATTCTTTTGCAAAGTTTGATGTTACTCAAATCTCTAAGGTAATATGCAAACATTCATGTTGCTGGTAGCACTAAAGGGTCTATAGCAACAAAGACAAAGTTTTACTTATTCAAAGCTTAATTTTTGTAAAAGGACTGCACTATGTGATAAAGTTGTCAAAAACATAAAACGATGACCTAATCAAAAGCTGATCCAAATAGAGAGAATTTGAATCAATGTTGTCATAGCATCTTTCTATTGACCTTTAAAATGTTTTAACATAGAAAACCAAGCTCTAAGAAAAATAAAAAAGGAAGTGAGATCAATGTTCTCATAGCATCTTTCTATAGATTTCAAGCTCACTTCGCAATACCAGACTCAAATTATTTGCCATTATTAGAACAGAAACTAAAATAACCAGCATAGGTAACAAAACAAAAAAGTGAAATACAAAGCTTAACAACATGAAAAACACACAAAAGACGTTATCTCTTATTAGAAATTCTATAAAAAAGAAATTAAAAGGAACAAATTAGAACTAAATAAACTCAAAGTCTAATTCCTAACTATTGCAGAAATGTTGAAATTGCATAAGTTTGCAAAAGTTTCTTTCTTCAAATGACAGTGAATTTTCTTCAATATCCTTAATAGAAAGCACCCCTCTCTAAAATATTGCAATTATTTCAGAGACGTCGTATCCACCGTGTGGCTGAAAATTCTCTATTCCCTCTCTGTCATCGTATCGACGCCGCTTACATATCAAATTCTCTGATCCTAACCTGTGTTTTTCCAATTTTTTGAATCTGAACCCTGAAAGACAAAATAATCACCACTTTAATAACGAAAATTAACCCAAAAAAAAAACTCAGATGCAAAACAAAATTGAAACATGTACAGTAATACATTAATAATTTAATTTGAAAAAATAGAAAATAAAAGTAATTATCTGAAAATCATGATCCACACAACAACGATTGAGAAAAAATATAAAATACATGCATTTACAGAATAACAAAATAAAAATAAAAAGCCATAATGGTGGTAAAGGGTAAAAATCAATCAATTTGATAAAAAATGAGATTTTTTTGTTAAGTGAAATGGAAGGAGAAGCAACTGTAGATGGAGAATAAATATTGTACCTTGTGAGATTTTAAATTAGGAGATGGAGAAGAAAGGGTAAACCAAAGGAGAAGAAGGAATGGAAATATTACCTGTGAAAAAAATTGAACAATGTCGGCGGAACCTTCATTGCTGTCGTGACAAATGATTCAATGGCTTGAATGCATGGGGATGGAGGAAAGCTGGACGAAGAGCGAGAGGACGCTGAGAGGAAGAAGATTGATGATGATGTCATTCATTCATCTGAATGAAAGTTTGAAGGCAAACGTGAGAGAATGAAATATTTACTTTTTTTATTGGAAAATAAAAACTGCATAGAGAACAGAACACGAATAGGCAGCTTGGAAATAGAAAAATGAATGTAGATGCTATTAAATGCCATTTCCATATGCCTTAGGTACTTGCAACGACAAACTACAAATGTTGTGGGAGGGAAGTTTAGAATTTGAACCAAAAGTGATGATTAAGAAAAGCACTAAGGAGAATTTAATGCTTGGATGATGGAGGGAAAATATTAGGTTAAAATTAGGGTATAATATTGCTTGACCAGACAAGCTTTAGTAAGAAAGATTTGTCACTAATTCATTTTTGGTGCTTGATTGCGGTTATGGCATAAACGGTAAACAAGTGTGTGATGATGTCGGTGCATGTGTCGGTGCATATTCTCGTTATGGGATATTTACATGGGACCTAGATACATGCTAAAGTCTCAAGCAAAATGTAAATGATAAGAAAAATAAAATGCGGATAAATTAAATTACATCAAGTCCTAAATACACACTAAAAATAATGACAATTAAAGTAAATGACAAGAATTAAAATATGCATGAGATGATGAAAAATAATAATGCAACAATGCAAATATAATAAAAACAGTAATTAAACAATTAGCATAAAACAAAATAATTATTTTGAACTTAGAGGAAAAAAATTTAAATGAAAAGAGGTTCTAATAATAAAAACAGTGGTGTAAATAGTGAAAAATAACAAGAGAAAAATTGGCTCAGGCAGGATAAATCTGGACCACTTGATGAATCAAGAGGTCCAAATCCAATCACTGCATAAACTCATCACAGCCACCCGATTAAAATCAAAGAGTTAAAACAACGAGGGAGCATGAAAAAAGACATGAACTAGCGCGCGTTGCATAAGAGGAAAGGGAAGGAGTATAAAAACGGAATCCAACAGATTCCTCTTCATTCTGTTCTCACTTCCTCTCTCTACAAAATAAAATTGCTCTTCTCTCTCAAAAGAAAATCTGGAAAACAAGCATGAAGTTTCCGGCCAAGTAAGAACTCCGGCGCGGTGGTGGCCGGCCCAACAGGGCGACGCCTCCGCATTGGAAAATCCAACTGCCTCCTTTTTCGAAACCGAACACAGTTTTTAAATTCCTTTTTCGTGTAGAGTTCGAATCCGGACTCAAAACCTTCAAAACAGTTCACATATGTTCTAGATCTAAACTCAAAGATTTGAACAAAAAAGTCACACAACAAAAGGGTGAAGCAAAACGTTCTACCTCTCTTACTTGTTCACGAATTCAGTGTAAGCCTGGACGTTTTGGATCTTCTTCTCTTCTTTTGCGTTTCGGCTACCGTTCATGTTCTTGTTGTGTTGTTGTACGGATCTGCCTCCGTTCCCTTCAAAATGGTTCGGCTATGGCTTTGAACTTGACTATGGTTTTGTTGTGATGTGGTTAAGTATGTATATGATGTTGTTGTTGGAGTGTTTATTTCAAAAAGTGAGTGGTGATTCGGTACAGAGTGTTGTGAACTATGGGTGTTTTGAAAGAAGATGTTGATTTGTGTTCTTGGGAATTTTCGAAGAACACTGCATGTGTTATTGAGAATTTCTTGAGAAAATAGTGTTTGATCTTATTTGTTGGCTGCCGAAAAGAAAATTAGTGTTTGTGTGGAAGTTTGTGCCTCTGCCTCTATTGGAATGTATGTCAGCCCCCTGCATCAATGATTGGCGGTGTACTTATAGTGACCAGTTAGGGTTGAGTCTAAAAATAACCTGGACGAAAATGCCCTTGGGCTTGGACAACAAATACCAAATGGACTAAAGTTGGACTAAAATAAAAAACAGAAAAATAACTAAAAACAAACTAATAAAAAACAAAAACTGTTTAAAGAAAATACGAACGTAAAAATAATAAAAAGATAAAAACACAAAATAGTAAAGATAAGAATAATAAAACATAAAATTGTCCATTCGGAACAAAAATGTGGTATTTTAAAATACCTCTCTGCTGAAATTTCGTCTGAAACGACGAAACTTCTCAGATTTAAAAGACGAGTAAAGCGAGGAAATAAAAGTGAAAGGTTGAAACATAAACAAATAAAATGTTGGTAAAAAAAATTGAGATTTAAATGGATAAAAGCTGAGGAATAAGCGAATAAAATGTTTGCAAAATGAACAGATAAATGCTGAGATATAAACAAGTAAGATGTTGGGAAATAAACAGTAAAATGCTGAGAAATAAACTGTAAAATGTTGAGAAAATAATTGGGTAAAATAGGTTCAGGAGACGAGTAAACAGAAAGCAACTGGTCAAAAAATGGGGTATGACACTATCGAAGACCCCTTTCCATTTGAAACTCATCCGTAGGACTGCCATTCACTAGAACTGAAGCCGTAGCAGTACTAACACACTCTTTGATCCATTTCCTCCACAAAGTCGGAAAAGACATACTACCCATAACCTCATCAAGATACCCCCACTCAACAGAGTCATATGCTTTTTCAAAGTTCACTTTGAACATCAAAAGATCTTTCTTCAGTTTTCGGGCCTCATCAACCACCTCGTTGGCTATCAGAATTCCATCAAGGATTTGTCTGTTTTTTACAAAAGCAGATTCAACCTCTAACACAACACTGCCAATTACCTGTCTCAACCTATTTGCTAACACTTTTGCTAGAATTTTAAAGAGACTACTCACCAGGGAAATAGGCCGAAAATCATGCAGAGATTGAGGGCTCTCAACTTTAGGAATAAGAGCAATGAACGTAGAATTTATACCTTTCGTTAGTTTCCCATTCCTATGAAATTATGAAGTAAACCGCACAATATCAAGGCTGGATTCGAACCCATAACCTTGGTTAAGCTAGAAGAGACCCGTTCCATCTCATCTAAGCGCTCTTGGGTAAATCATATGATAATTCGATATGATCTAAATTAATGTGGTTTATTGCTAAAAATAAAATAATTAATGTGGTTTAATTTGCGTCAGTTTTATATTATCTAAATAATGCTCGAGGGATTAGTCTCCGCACTTACGCGCAGAGGATACCCGGTTTACACCCAAAAAATTATCATATGATTTTTATCTCATCTACAAACTGAATTAAACTGCACATCAAACACCTAATCCGGCCACTCTTTATTTCCACAACTGACTTACATAAGCAAGTTAACTTCATAACCAGAAAGTCATTCCCTAAAAAAAAAAACAGAAAGCAATAACGGGCCATCATTTTTTATTTATATACCCATTATTCATTCTCAACAGCTTCTAAAAGAGTCTTGAACAAAGGGTGATTGAATATACTGATTCACGTAGGGGTGTAAGTGATTCGGACAAAACCAACGAAACAGAAAATCCAAACCGAAAAAATATCCGATCTTGTTTGGTTCGGTTTGAAACCGATCCGAACCAATTGATATCGATCTAGTTTGGTTTGGTTCATGGTTTTTCATTTTGAGAACCGTTAAACCGATGAACCAATCTGATGATAACCATACTCCTTATTTTATTAAATATTATCTTACCTCACACAAACTTATGGTTAGGCCCAAGATAAAAGACCAGCATAAAGTACTTTTTAATCCATTCACTTTCTCTCATCTTCAACTCATCTCATCGGTCAGACTCTTTCATTTCTAGTAAAAAGAAACCCTAACCGTCAACCACACCATACTCATTGTTCATCGCCACCAGTCACCACTGAGATCGCTCATCTCTTGGTTAGTTTTATCATGTTTATGTCATTGATTTATACTCATTATATTTCATTGTTTTCCATGTTCATTCTCTATGTCATTGATTTATATACATTACGTTATTTGTCATTGTTTAGTGAAGATTAGAAAAAGTCATTCAAAAAAGAAAGCATTGCGATTTGAGATTATCTTAGAACTAGAAAATGAAATAAAACTAAAAAGAACATGTAAAATTTTGATCGCGTGTGATGTCTAGCAGAAAAAATTGAAATAAAAAGTTAGTAATAAAGAGAATCTTGGATCAAATGTATGAAATATTGAGTAAGGTTAGTTATAAACAGTTGTTTGAAAAGAACATGAAAATACAAAATATGAAATACAATTATACAAAGTTCTATGAAATACTTTGTGAGAATATGAATTTTTTTAATTGTATTTTTAAACAAACCGATCAACCGAGCCAATCCAAGTCGAATTTTTTGAAAAATAGTGAAAACCGAACCAATCCAAACCGATGAAGGTTTCATTGGTTCAGACATTTTTTTGACTGAAAACCAATCCAAACCGAACCGTTACCGCCCTAGGACCGAGAGTAGAAAAGGAAATTATCTTCACGTGTATATTCCTTCAAAAAAAAAAAATCTTCACGTGTATATATTCGAACATAAAGTCTGTTTTGACATATCCAACTACGTCATTGAACCATGTTATGGTCTTAAGTCTTAACTCTTATATGTTGGAGGAAGTAATCACGGCCATTTCGAGCCAAATATTGCAAAGTTAATGACGACATATTTGAACATCAACAACAAACACCTGCGAATGCAGCAGTAAACAACGACAACAGGAAAACAAAGACATATTACTTTAATTTTTCTTTAGGAGAACTCAGTTGATTTGAGTGCAGGAAAAGAAGTTGAAGGTCATATGTTCAATCTCGGACGAAAAGAGTAAATATTAATCTAACAAACCAATCGATAACTTTTAACTTAATTAAAAAAACTTCAATTCCTTAAAAAAAATCTTTAATGTATCTTTATAATGTCCATAGAAAATAATTCAAATGTAATTTGAATATTGAAAAAACCGATCAAATGAAACATAATTGATTTGAACCGAATCAAAATAACCTTTCTCGCATGTCCAAACCAAGCATGACAATGGGGCGTGGTGGGGACGAGTTTTGACTTCTATGTTTCCAATGCCGATGAAAAATTGAGTCTCATCATCCTCCCTGACGAGTTCGGGTATCTCCGTCCCATCCACGAAGTGAATAATTTTTTTAAAAACAAATTAGTTTTTTCTTGCCACGAAGGCAGTGTTGTAATGCATTATCCAGCAATATATTCATTTTAATATTTTCTTAACCAAATGTTTTCGCTGCACCTTTAAATATCATGTGATAGTTTTTATAACATTGCAATTAACAAACCAACTAACATGGCATATCAGTAACTCTTTAAAATAATAAATATATAAAGGTTCTAAATTTTTTATAATACTTGTCAAACCAAATCATCAAAACAACGTAACCAATAAAAACCAAATTACAAACTAAATAAATCAATTATCTAAATTATCAAAAGCGGGGCCGACCCTAAGATTTTTGTTTCTTGGGAGGAACAATAAATTGTGTCCTTTTAATTATTCCAATATTTTTCTTCTTGCATTTTTTGTTGCAAAATATTCATTTCTAAATATATATTTTCAATAGAATGAATCAAATTGAATTAAAAAGAAATATGTTTATATAGTACTAACTACTAAGTAAAAATAATAATTTTGGTACCCCTAAGAAAATGATGCCCTGGGCTGCCGTCCCTCGCGCCCGCCCTCACGGCCACCCGTGATCAAAACCAAATTACATATGATTTTATTATAGAATTGATAGAAAATAATAAGGGTGATGAAATTTTCTAATTTGAGATAACCAAAAAAATAAAACCAAACATAACTCAAAGCAAAGTCAAACATAAATAATAAAAAGAACGCCTTAAGATGGTGACAAAGAGTGAAGATGATGGCAAATACCGATAGAGATTCACATTGTAAATTTGTGAGAGGGAGACCAATTGAGAAGAGAGGATGGTGATTGATGATGGTAGTAAAACCGATTGAGAAGATATGATGGTGATTGATGACTATGGTTATAGAGAAGACAAAGACCGAGGGAGTGAGATGTGGAATGAGAAGAGAGAAAACTCAGATAAGTGAGTGAGTGTCGTCTGATTGACAGAGACTTTGACTACGTGAGTGAAATGATTTAAGGGTTGAATTTCCATTTATTTAAAACGAGTAATAAAGTCAGAGCGGGAAATTGGGATGAGTATATATATCCTTGTTACCCGTGCCATGTTTTGAAATTGGGAAAACTCAAACTCATATTTAAACCAAGTCAAAGCGACAAAAAACCCATCAAATGAAATTTAGTTCGGACGGGTGCTCGCGAGTATAGGTTTTACTGTCATGTCTAGGTCTTACGTAGAAACGAAGAGACTTTTTTTTTTGACAAAAACGAAGAGAGACTTGAATTAAAAAAAAAACGAAGAGAGAGAAAAGAAAAACCCAAAATATGGGTAACCCTCAATCCTGTCTACACTGAAAAAGACTTAATTTTTTTTTGAGTCTTGTTAACGAGTGCCTCCAGGACACTCTTTAAGCATCCTAAAACTATTAATTATTCTTTTGAAAAGTCAACTATTACAATTTTCAATGCAATCAATACACATCTCTTCATTAAAAACTTGCTATTTAAAGTGTTTAAAGAGTGCCCAGGACACTCTTAACATTTCCTTCTTTTTATTTTTTATTTTTTTTCTTTGTTCCAAACACGAATCCTAACGATGCTTCGGTCTTCTTCGTTTCTTCTCCCAAACCATAAACCTTTTTCGTTTCTACGCTCAGTCTCTCATTTCTCATATACCACTAGGCGCTGGATCAGGAGGTCGATTATAACACGGTCTCTCTCTCTCTCTCTCACACACACACACACACACACACACACACACACACTTTGTTATACACTAGGCTACGTACTTTCTATATTACTCTTAATTTATTTTCTTAATTGATTAAAAGAAGGAGTCAACATGTCAGTGTCTCAGGTATTCGTGTCTGTATCAATGTTTTATAGGTATATAAGCATCTCTGCTGATTATTACTTGGTGTCTAGTAAAATCTGCATCATTTCATTTGGGATAGCCCGGCTCCGTCAAAAAGTTATAGCTTTTTCTTAGAGACTATTACTTGATCAGATACCAACTAAGGAAAATTTATTTTTGAGATTTGAGAGGAGCTATTGATGCTGAGTCTTCTAGTAGGGGTGTGATGTGTGATAGTTTGGAGGAAACGTCCTCACATTTATTTCTCTGTTGCAAAGTGGTGTTTACGGTGTCCAAAACCGACGCGACAACGACACCTATGATTACACTGAAATATGTCATTTTTTTTTTAAAATTATTATCCGTGTTGTGTCCGTGCTTTATAGATCTCACCAAATTCTCTCTGGTTTATCAATATGGTATCAGAGTCTGGTTATCAATATGGTGAAGACCTTGGCAGAGATCAACTTTGCCAATCTCCTTCCCATTCATTGTGTCCTGTGTCTAAAAATTTGATTTAGAAAACACAATTGAAAGGTTGGAACTTGGAATATGATAGTAATGAACTGATGGAAATAAGATTGACATGAAAAGTAGGGATATACAACACATTATATAGAGTGAAATTAGGTCCTAGAGTGATAGTAACTATAGCTGAAACTTTTACTTTGCTGTTATTAGGCAAAGTGACATACTTGTTATTCAAAGATTTGAAGGAACCTTGCTTGTCTCATTGATTTATAGTATATGTCTTTGATATGACCAAGTAGACCACAGAGAGAGCACATTGGCCTCTCTTTCTTGCTAGAGTTGAAATTTTTAAAACCTTGTTGTGAAGATTGAACAGCATATGCCAATTGATTTTCGGAACCGTTGAGTTTCCTCTTGTTGAACTAGTACCAAAACACGATTCATAGAGGGAATAAGATCTTGAAGTAAAATTTAACCTCTAACATGACTGCAACTTTCATTCAATCCCATTAAGAAAATCATATCAGTTATGCCAAACTTTCCCCTCCCTATAGAGATTATGTCTTGCAAATTTCCTCGACTGTTAGCCAGAATTTTATCACCAAGCTGTTAGAATCCACATTGGAGTCTTGATCGCTATAAAGCAAGGTTTCTAACGAAAGGTTATACCGAACAATCCGGTATTGACTTAGTGGATACTTTTTCTCCAGTGGTAAAACTCACCACTCTACGGATTCTTCTACCTATTGCTGCTCACTAAAACGGTGCTTCAAACTCAAGGTCTTAGGTAATCTAAACTACTTTCTTGGTTTAGAGCTGGCACATTCTCCTTTGGGTATCCATTTGCCAAAGCAAGCACACATTGCAACTCTTGCAAGACACTGGTTTATCTTTGCAAAGCCGCAATTTTTACCTATGGAATAGATTGTGAATCCCTTACTGAGCCGTCTCTTTACCCCAAGTTGATCGTTCGTTTAATGTACTTGAATATATCTCGCCCGGACATCACCTTTGCAGTGAACCGTCTCAGTCCCTTCATGACTAAGCCATGAACACCACACTTAAAGGCTATATAAACCATCTACCCACAAATCCACTTCAGGATTTTGCATTTTTTAGGCTCATTTCTCATTGATTGGAATTCAAAAAAGAAAACCACAGTGGCACATTCATTTGCTGAATCAGAATGTCGAGCTATGAAGCACGGATACGGACACGGACACCGGACACGACACATACACTGACACGCCGACACAGCTAATAACTTGAAAAAAATCACATAATCGAGTGTAATTACAAGTGTAGGTGTCGTGTTGGACACGACACGTGTCCGACACCGGGACACACCTAATCCGAGGAGTGTCCGTGCTTCATAGATATCGAGCCATACCTGCGTAAAACTCTGAGCTCCTTTGGTTGAAACAGATCAAGCGCACCTCTGAAGTGCCCATGCAATCTACCATGGTCTTTTGCGATAGCTTATCAGCAATTCACATGGCTCATAACCCTATCACACAAGCTCGCTCCAAGCATATCGACATTGATTGTCGTTTCATTAGGGTTTTCATTTCTGCTCAACATCAAATTGTTGATGTGTTTACCAAGGCCTTGCCTAAACCTCTATTTCATTAGTATATCTATAATTCTCTTTTATGGTGTTATTTCAACTCTTCTGTTAAGCTTGTTGGAACTTGTGTTAGGGGTCTGCTGCAATAACTTGACCAAGAAGATGATGACGATGAACATGATGAAGTGTGCACATAAATTCCAAAGATTGTTGTATATCTTGATTGTTGGGAAGAGACTGCTGCACTTGAAACTTGAAAAGTTTAATGATTATGCATGTAAAACTCAAAGCGCATGGGGTTGCCATACTAACCTTTAAGTTCGATTCGCCCCCACTAATAATTGTATATTGGATGCAATAAGGAATGATCGGCAAATCCCCTTCAGGATACTATGAGTTCCTTGACGTGTATTGCACAACCACACCAAGCGTATCTCCTAACAGTATTTTACAGATTTATGGTTCCAGCAATTCACTCATGCATTAGAGAATTGATGGATGATTTAGAGTAAGAGAATGATGGAGAATTATGTTGTTAATGCAACAAAATTCTTGTTTCTATTTTCTATCCAAAATTGTGTGTTGTAGTGTGTCCAACTAATGCCCAAATGCCAAGCATTTATAGTGCATTATATGACCCTTCACATGTAAGAAAGCACCCCTTTGACTTGAATCAATGCTATGATTCATTAAGCACCCCTTTGCCAAATGTTATGATTATATACACATGAATCAATGCTATGGTTCATTAAGCACCATTTTTCCAAATGTTATAACCATATACACTTGAATCAATGTCATGGTTCATTATCTATCAATAAATAATAATGTTCCAATGTATATGAAAGGTTCCCACGAAGAGTTGCAACTTTTGGTTCTAAAGTGATTCAATTATTTTGGAAATCACCAACAATCCGCCACCATTTTCAAAATACTAAATCTCATAAATCCGGAAATTTCATGCCTTCAGATAATGGTATCTCGCGATTTGAACCATTACTTAATTAAGTTTTCGCTCATTCCCAAATAGTATGGTAGGTAAGCTTTGAACCAACTATCCATTAGAACAAGTGTGCATTACTTACACATAGAATCTCGGTACCATTGATAAAGAGACTTGTAAGGTGACACATTAAGAAGGCCTTGTGTCATATATCCCTTTTCATGAGAATTTAGGAGTCAAACCCTTGAACTCCGTGAAGCGGCCAAACTTCATTCTCACATAGGTAGACTATATCGGAAATGCCCCATAAGTATGCATCCCATCAAATATATGCTATATGTCCATTAAGAGGAAAACTTCATCCTACCCTTTTTCTTCTTATGGTTCAAGTACTTTTACCCCTTGGGATGCATCTATTGTCAAGTACTTCAATCACTCTAATAGTGTACTTTCACCATTGAACCCAAGACTTGATGCTACTCAAGTGTGGGTTGAGTTTCCACCATTGGTGATCAATTAGATTTGGGTTTGTACCACATCCCTAATAATGTCTTCAATGTATTCAACATCATTTCCAAAGACATTATTCTTTGTCAATCATTTCGTCAAATAATTGCAAGATTTTCTTTTAACTTTTATAAACTTTGAATATTCAATTCTTCACATAGATTTTGTATTCTCATAGCTATGCCTATGGATCAACTTATATACCCTTGATAGTATTCACCAATTATCATCAAACCATGACACTTTTGTCAATTGAGTATATTGCAATAATACACAAACTTTTATGTCATTACACCTTTGCTATAACAATATTTAACATGCATTTCAATTTGAACTTTAACTTTTCTTTTATATCTAGCTATGATATATCATACATTGAATGCATTAGACATACATAGCAAAATAAAACTTGATCATAAAAGAATGTCCTAACCAAACTTCATAAGATGGGATTAAACATGCAAGTCATATACTCCACATAAAATTAAATATAACACAAACATTTTGATTTTAGTTATCATATAACTAATACATATATCCTAAGTTCATTGTGTTAAATTAAAGTTTATGTTTAAATATGTTCAATGCTAAATTTCAATAAGCAATCACATAGAAAAATAAACAATGAACCAAAATCATTAGTATTCTCTACGACTTTCTTCCATGAACATATATCAACTTGCAATAATTCAAAACATACCCAAATTATTTTAATATCATGATAAACAAGAAATTAACAATTTCTTTTTATATTATCATGCACATATAATATCAACACAATATTAATGATAATAATTTCTTACTCAAAGTAAATAATATCGTTAAAGCAACCACTTGATATTTTGACAATTTATCTACACTACTTTTATAAAAAAGATAGTGTTTAAACATTCTTAACATATTACTATACTCATCAAAATTCATATACTTGAACAATTTCTAAATCATGCATATATATGTCACCGCATGTGTAATCTAACATATTCATAGTTTACTTAAGTACTATATATGCATTAAAGCATATCATAAATTCATATAAAGTAATTATGTACCTTTCATCACCGTGAGTCATAAATAAATAAGCAAATGAAAGGCCAACGCCTTCATTTAAACTTACAATGTTTGCCCACTCCCGAATAAAATCTCCATGATTTTTCACCAAATCATTTCACCCACATGTGTTGCATCTACATTGTCTTCTTTTCATGTTTTGCATTTTAACTCTTATTTAATCCACCTTTCTTATAAGAAAAGATTTGAAACAGAACACACAAAACAAAAATTAATTTACTAATAATGCAACTACTCATAAATTCAATTCTTCTGTCAAGCTTTTGCTTGCTTTGGAGTATGTATTCTTTCTTCAACTTTATAATTAATTATTAAGTAAACCAAAATAGAAATTTCAACTTTTTAAATTTCATCAATCCCTTATTTTGATTTGCTTTCAAATTTATGCAGGGCAGAGAGGAAAAAAAGAAATTATTTTTACGTGTATATTCAAAGCTATCCAGAATTAGAGAGTGTGGTTAAGCAGTATGTGATTCAGAGAGTTACACGTAGAGTCTGTTTTGACATATCCGACTATGTCATTGCTCCTAAATACGGTCGTATGTTAGAGGATGTAATCGTCAACAACATAAACTTCGGTCAACACGAAAAAATTGTAAACCCTAGGCCGGATCACTACCCACATCCGGTGATACCTGTCACAGTCTAAAGGAGAAAGTTATACCCCACATCCCTACATTTATACCCTTACCCCAACATTTGACACAAAATACCAAATTTACCCTTTATTTAAAATAAAACAAAATTACCCTTTCACTTTTCACCCCCACATTCCCTAAACCCTTCGTGGCAGTTCAAAGAGTTCAACCCTTTTTCTGGAAAGACATTCTTCTGCTTCTGCTTCCAACAAAAAAGTAAGCCGCATTTCCTATACTCTATTCATCTTTTTTGTGTTCTTTCTCATCCACAATTTTCTATGTTTGTTCTTAACTGTTTTCCGAAACCCTTCACGCTTAGGTTTTTGTAAGGTTTTATGGGTTAGTGTGTTAGAAATCCTTCACGGAATCGATTTATGGAATCGTTTTCTGAATAGCGTTCCGGTTGATTTCCGGAAACCATGTGAAAAGCTTTCCGGTAGGTATCCGGAAAACGCATGCAAAGTGTTCCAGTTAATTCTTCCCATAATCGTTTGTGAAGAATTCCGGTTCATGCGCAAAAAAAAAAAAAATTACGTTATTTATTTGATTTTTTGAACTGACGGCATAGCTCTCTGAACTAGCTTTTGGTCCCGTTTGGTTTGAGCTTATTTTGAGCTTATGAAAAATAGCTTATGTAAATAAATAAGTTTTTATTTTAATTTATAAACTCTCACTAATAAAAATTGTATCCTCATAAACGGTTTTTTTATAAATTACTTTAAAAACTTATAAATAATACATAAAAACTTATTTATTTGCATAAGCTGTTTTATATAAGCTCAAAAATAAGCTAATCCAAACGGGCCCTTTGTCATGATCTACTACATTTTTGTTTACAGATATACTAATTAATGAGCATAGATATACTACTCAGAAAGGTTACTTCTATATGCAAATTAATGGAAGTTGAAATATAATTACATTGTTTTTGTAGCAAATTGAATTCATTTAGTTCTTCATACTCTGTCCATTACTTAATTAGTAGTGTTATTTTATAATTACTTGCTCTATGTTGTGCTAATTATGATTTTTTGAGGTCCTGTCCACGCCTCTTCTTTGGTTTTCTGCTTGGCTTTAGTGCCATTACACTTCTTGTGTAATTGGTACCAACTTTTATTTTACATTTCATTGTTTTTTACTATCCTGTTGGCTATGCTTAATATTAGAGACAGAAGTTAAACACTATATAGGAATGTAAAAATTCATTACAGCTTTTGTCATAAGTTCAGCCTGCTCAATTTGAAGTTGAGTTATTCTTCTTATAAGGAATTGATACTTCAATTATTAGTTCCTATACAACAAAATCTGATGAGTGTAATTGATATTTTAACTTTCATGGAAAAGCACCTTCCATAAAATACTTTCTATGAATTTGTGATGTTATTGTTTTAGTTTAATTCTTGTCTTTTTTTTTTTTATTAATTCTTTGTCTTTTTTTTTATTTAGAGGTTCGGTGCAAAGGACGAGGTGGCAAGATTTTACACATAGGACGAAATGACGACGACATGATCAAGCAGAGGAGCAACTGATAAATCAAGAGGTAGAGCAACATGGACTTGTGGCAGTAGAGAAGCATATGGATCAAGATGTGGAGCAACCTGCACAGAGGTATATGGATGGACCTTGTGACTTGTCTGTTCTCACGCGGTATGAGGTCCATGTTGCCCGTAGGTTGTGGTATGGTCAGGTAAGTAATTAACACACTCTTTGCTTATAATGTATATTGTATTTTCTCCCTTCTAACCATACTTTGTAATTCAAATGGGTGTTGACGGTTGATCCATTCGCCATTTTAAACCCTCACTGTTGCTTACACATTTTCGCTACTCATATTTTTTTGTAACTTGGTTTCGTGCCCGTACGTGGGTTCGTTAGGTTGCGCCTGTGATTAGTGAATCTGTCTTAAAATAGTTTATGGTGGGATCCCCTTGAGTTCCTTTAACACGATGTATTCCCGTTTAGGCTAATCTTGAGTCATGTTTAATGTCCCCCAATCTCTCTGTATCTCGTTTTTGTTATTTTATATTATCTTCTTTTGCTTAAAAAAAAAAGTAATACAAGTTTGTCTTAAATCAAAAATCTTGAAAACTAGCATAAAGCCTTGACCGCCTCGCAAGTGCATGAGTCATAAAGTTTGCTTATCTTCAAATAAAACTAATCATATAGTTTTCATGAGCATATAAGGAAACTTTACAATGATAAATAATGGATTCAAATTCAATTACATCTTGAAGTTTTACACTGTTGACATCTACCATCGTTTGCAATCCAGTTCAATGGTATGCCTACATCTTTTCTTTTTTAACTTTTGACTACACAAGCCATTGCCAACGGCAGAAAATTTGTGGCCAAAAAAAGTAATAGTAGGAAACAATTTTTATCTTGTAGATTGGTTGCTACATTTTGTCAACTACCCTATAATAAATGTTGCGTATTTATTTTAGGCTACATTGGAAAAATGTAAACGTAAAACATCTGTTGTCTATTCACTCTAGTCCATAGTTGAAAACGTGTGGACAACTTTTTCTCTACTCATCCTCATTATTGAAGCAGGAGCCCGTGTGTGGAGGTGCATGCAATCAATCCACCACAATATATAATTTCAATGCTAACAAATTAAAATTGGTAAGTTTGTTTATAAATGATGTACAATATGTCATCTTTTTTTTTTTTTTTTTGACAAAATACAATATGTCATCTTAATATTCATCTAATTATTAAGATTTATATTAAGATTAGACGACATATCAAACAAATGATGTGGTAAGTTTGTTTACAAACGATGTACAATATCATTTTAAGATTTATGTTAAGATGACATACCGTAGACAAACTTATCTCTTTTAATTTGTCAATCAATGACCTATAAGTATTTGCTAGCATGGAGTACTACATTTATTTGTATTGATAGGATTTGAAATTATATATTGTGGTGAGATACCAGACGTTGATCGATTAGTACTAATCATGTTTATATGAGGAGATTTAAAAATGGCCTAGTTTGTGAATGAAATGATTAAGAGGTCGAGAATAACAATATTCCATGTCTCTTTTAACAAGACCTTCTAACAAAAATTACGAGTATTAAAAAAAGTAGTCTCAAATATATTTAATCAGGACCAGTCCAACGTGTTTAAAGCCTTAAAACAACTTCTATTAAGAGGCTTATTAAAATATATAAAAATTACATGCATCTTTATGAAAATAAAATACAAAAATTTAAATTTTCTTTGGACCAAGAGATATGTGTCCTTCATGTTTACCAATTCAACTAGAGAAACACATATACCTATGTTGTCATATATAATATTGAAAATTGCTCTTCTTCCAAACAATTTTCCTCATTGCCACTCAAACTTCTGAAAATAATCCGAGGTAAAACCAACGTGACTTAACTCACATTAAAAGTCATCGTGAATTAACTCACATTGTGATCCATTCCTTTTTTAGACCAACATTTCAGCAGTTCCACACTTCAAACACACACTTCTTTCCCTTTTCACCTCAAAAACTTCCAAAAGTGTGTTTTTTTTTTTTTTTTTGTGAAAAAGCTTGAGCTCAAATCATTGAAAAATGTCAGGAAGCAAGTTTCTACGCTCATCAAAAATCCAAAATCAAGTAATGTATCATCTAACATCTTTACACCCTCGAACAAATAGTGGTGGAATTGCATACATAAATAAGTTGTTGACGTTATCAGACATGCTTCACATTCTTGCAACTTGATACAATAGAGTTGTTGTTCAGTTGATAAGGCCTGAAAGAGGTATATGTGAGATTTTTTTCCCCAATCCGATGTGCTCCACCACTTAACTCACATACCCACATCATGTGGCTAGGCTTAATATAATTCCAAACCACTTTATTCATGTTTATATGAAATAAGATTGTCCAATACCATCGTTTTGTACGGAGTGGAGTATCACAAGATTGGTGAGACCGAGCAATGAGAGTTTGCATTTATGGATAGACAAATTTGTGGGATACGAGATGTTGATTGATTAGTACTGAGCATGTTTATACAAGGAGATTTAAGAATGACCTAGTTTATGATGGAATGATTAAGAGGTCGAGAATAACAATATTTCATCTCCCTTTTTACAAGACCTTCTGACAAAAATCACAAGTATTAATATTAAGAGGTCGAGAATAACAATATTTCATCTCCCTTTTTACAAGACCTTCTAACAAAAATCACAAGTATTAAGAAAAGTAGTCTCAAGTATACGTGATCTTGATTAAATTATCCTTTATTATAGATATATTCAATGTTAATTTTTCATATTTTAACACAAAATTGTTAACATTAATGATGGATATATTTCAAAACTTTTTTCTACATGGTCTTTTACGATTTGATCCAGCTTCCAAATACCAAGTCCATCACCAATGACTGAAAAATATTCTCTTGAATTCCATTAAAGTTGCTTTCAAGTAAGAGCCGAATGCGTACTACTTTTAAACTATTTTTTGCTAACCTACTTAAGCTTTTGAAATGATCTTATAAAAAGAGGAAAATAAATTTTGAAACATATTCTGCCCCTTTTAAGCATCGGTGTGCACGCATGGAATTATATTATATAATAATAATTGAATAACAGCACAACTGTCATCATTGAAAAATAAAATAAAATACAAAAGGAATCAACACTTCTATATTAATATACTAGCAAACTCCAACATAACATGGTTTGCATTAGCTTACACATTTTTAAATCAAACAAAGATCCAACCACTAGAAAATAATAATTAAGTTGCTTTATTCTAAATGAAATTAACGAAGGTGAAGAAATACAAATAATTATATTACATTAAACTTAGCTTCCCTTTTGTTATTTTCTTGTTAGTACTAATTATTGAGTTTGAGAAATTAGCTTGAGTGTATCATGAATTTGGATTTTCTGCAGTCATATCTAACATTCACACATTTGAGATATTAACGATTGTTTGATCTGTTCGATCAAGATCAAACAATTCATATTATACACAAATTGCAGGACAAGGATTTCTAATATGTTGTCCTCTTGCCAAACCAAGTAGCTTCATTTCCTTGATAGCTGGATCTTCTAGAAGAAGAACCTTGTCTTTGTCCCTAACACCAATCATGTGAAGAAATTCATTGTCATCCCTCTCTTTACCTTTGTAGAGAAGCCTTTGTTCTCTTGGCTCTAAACTTGTTACCAAGGACAAAACCATTTTCAATTCTCCTGAAATTCATTCATAAATTTTGTCAAATGCATATTCAAGGGTTATTTTTATAGTTCTATAATAATGCATAAAAGTAATAGTACTTTTTTGGTTGATAAATAGAATACTACTACATGAAGTGGTTTAAAAATAAAATAAAAAATTGGTTTGTAAACAAAATAAAAGGCATTTTAAGTCAAATAATAACACAAGCTATTATTCATTCACAAATTTGTCAAACACACACTTGAGAGTTATTTTTATAGTTGTATATTAATGAACAAAAGTTAGACTTTTTCACCCTCTATTTTTTAGACTTTTTTGTTTCATAACTAACTACTCCCTCCGGTCCTATTTACAAGAAACAATTTACTTTTTAGATACATTAAATAATTTATGTATTTGGTTTAGGTTCTTGACTAGATACATACATTATTCAATGTATCTAAAAATTCAACTTTCTCTTGTAATTAGGACGAGAGGGAGTAATTAGGAAGATCAAAAATAAAAATAAAAATTTGAGTTTGTAAACAAAACATAAGTTACCATTCAAAGAACAACATTAAGTTATTACTCATTCATAAAGTTTGTCTTCTTTTGTTTAACCCTTGAGTTCATGTTGAGCTAGGAAGTAGGCGAAATCTAGCCAAATATATTGTTTTAGTTAGGATTTGAACAAATTCAAGTTCTCCAGAATAATTCACGGTTTTTTATAAATACACAATTGAAGAGTATTTGTTATTTGTAATTTTATACTAGTGGGGTGGGATTAGACTTACCAAAAGTGGAAGTGGCTTCAATAGAAATGTCATGCCACTTTGACATAGTTGAGACTCTAATTGTGATTATCTCCTCAACACTTTTGTTGCTCTCCCTTTTTTGAACAAGCATGCCACCAGGCCTAAGTTCCCATTTGATTTCACTACAATCCTTTACAATATTTGGGGATGCTACTACTTTGTTTCCAATGCCAAGCTTGGAGATGCTTCTAGAAAACCTCTTTGACTTCAACTTCATCATATAGTTACTTCAATAACACCTTCTTTTTTTTTTTCTTTTTGGAAGATTTGAAAGTAGAGGAACTTGTAAGAGAAGTTTATGTGGTTAGGCACTTATATAATACTTGAAAACATGAAGGACAAAAAAGACAAATTATTTAGAAGGCAATAATAAACTATACAAGCCGACCTTGTGTTACAAAAAGGTTAGACTTGAGGAAACAGCATAACCAATCAGGTTTAAAGGAACACATGGAAGAAAATATGGGCATTTGTCTTTTATGTTGATCGTATGAAGGGTTATGGCACATGGGGGGTAGTTGCTTAGGTATAAACAAATTGCTTGATTAGCGGGACAAATAAGAATCAATAGGTTAATGTTCGGTTTTTCTTTCCAACTAACAACACAATTAATCTCTAATCTGTCTTCGTGAGCATAACTTGGATGTAGTAGAGACATCAAATTATATATACAAGAGTTTTTGTTCAAACAATGAAATTTTTAACCACTAGAATAGTAGACAAAAAAACTCATGTTTCTATATGATACTCCATCATCTCAAATTATAAGTTACTCAATTTGTTCCAAAATAAGAGATAGAGTTTGACCATATATATTATTTTCATAATAACATTGACCGTTTTTTTTTTAAGCAAATGAGGTGCAAATGAATATGTGACACCCTAGTTAGATTAAAATAAAAGAAAAAGAAGTACAAAAGAGTCGGGGACGTAATACCTAACATAGTGAAAGCTAAAACCAAACTGCCAACTAGGTAATAGGATAACAACCCTAAGGGGTAATAAGCCACAAATCTCAAACCGAAAAAACAACCACGCAACACTGGCACAACCCAGTGAATCCACGTACGAGATCGAAGACTAATTACAGAATAAATGTGGTGTGTGAATTGATGAGCATCATACCTAGATCTTGAGAATAACGAATGAATCCGAACACCATCACGGAAACAAGTCCAATCACCAAAAACTCATTTTAAACAATAAGCATCAATGACCATGAGTCGAGTTGAAACATGAAAGCATCCAGATCGTAAAGCCAATGCTCTTTCGAGCCACACAGTCCAAAAAAAACTAACTTAGAATCTTGAAGGATATCGACGAACTAACATATCTGGATACAACATTATTCAAAACCTATAACCGGAAACCTACCATCTAAAATCTAATCTAAATCCAAAACTAATGTGGTGACCAAAAGAGAACAACGACAAAAGCCTGAGAGTCGGATCCTGAAGGAGATGGGGCTTAAACGACCCAAATAGGGGTGAAACAGTGGTGCAAAGAAGGGATATTGCCGCACCACCACTCAAACAGTCTCCATTTTGGATTTGGGGGGAGAAGTGAGGCGAGTAACTGGTTGTCATAACTTTGATAGCATATAATATGTTGTTGAATTTGTCTCGATCAATGTTTTTCAAATATCAATTTTTAATAGAATGGCTTAATAACAGTTTTCGCCCCCTAAGAAAAAAACTACAAAACCGCCCCCTAAGTTTTGCAATTTTATCAATTTTGGCCCCCCAAGGCAAAAATAAAATAAAATAAATAACATGTGGCACCTCACTTAGGGTGCCACGTCAGCGTAGACCAAGTCAAAATTGACATTGGGGGCCAAAACTGTCACATGTGCAAAACTTAGGGGGCGGTTTTGTAGTTTTTTTTTCTTAGGGGGTCAAAATCGCAACTTTGGAAAAGTTAGGGGGCTAAAACTGCTATTAAGCCTAATAGAATTTGTTGATATTGTTCTGCGTCAAAAACAAGTCCAACTTTTAGTCCAATTGATTGAGTCAAATGGTCCATTCTAATTTTAATAATCTTTTATCATCAATAATTTTGATTATCATAAAAGTTTTATGTATAATGATAGACTTTTAGCAAGTGTACTAAAAATGCATCGAAGTAATAAAAATAAGTTCGTATCCACGAGGACTGTGTTAATCTCAATTTGGCAATAAAGTAAATATTTAGGATGTATAAATTATTTTCTAAAAGTATATTTGATTTGATTAAATAAAATTAAATAACATAAAATATAGATTCAGTTAGAAAATATAAATTCGTTTAGAAAATATAGATTTAGTTAGAAAATATATATTCTGTTAGAAAATAAAGATTTGATTAGAAAATATGAAGAGAGATGAGATCAAGTCTGTCGAATCCTCTAATGTTCCCCTAATTGGTATACTGCACTCTATTCTTATGAATGATTCTCTAGTTCCACGATAGTTAACGAATTAGTCCTAATCAATCCCTTGAGTTAGGACCCTCTTCTTAAACTACAACCCTTAATTCCTTAGGTGGTCTAATAATCTTCGAAGGATTAAGCACGTTAACCTAATATCACTAACAAACGATTATCCATTCCTAGACTAACTATGTTTATTAGAACAAATCAATGAGGTCTAAGTTGAAAGTTAGGGTCAGTAGTCATTCATTCTCACTAAATCATGTTTATATTTGATCAGATATAAAAAGCATTAATAACAATTGAATTGAATGAAAACTAGATTGTCATTCACAATAAATAGAGTTTCATCACAGCAACATAGATCAATTATGGTTACATAGAATCATCTCAGACCTAATCTCTAAGAGATTTAGCTACTCATAATTGAGTTTACAAATAACATAATCAATGAAAGAATTAAAACATACATAAACTGATAAAAGGATGAAGAAATTGCCCTCCTAGCCGTCTCTGGATGTCAAAATCGCACTTTGCTCTCCAAGATTCGTAACCCCTATTTCTGGAACTGACTTCTGTTTAAATATGAAATATTTTCTGAGTGAAAAATCGCGCCACGCCAAATAAAATCACGCCACAATTTCTTTGAAACCCTAGAATCCTTCTAGATCCTTCAGCAAAATCGCGCCACGCCACATAAAATCGTACCCCAATTTCAATGGCAGAACCAAACCTTCATTCTGGTTACAAAATCGTGGCACGCCACAGAAAATCGCGCCACGATTGCCAATTTCCGGCACTTCCAGAATTTCTGCTTTTCACACCCCTGGTTACCTCATATTGCCTTAGAACTCTATCAAAATGTCAAAATAAGTCCTAAAAAATATGTAATGGCAGCATGTCATCATATAATATTAATATCCATTGCAAAATAAGCGAGAAGAATCAAACTAGTTTATTTTTTAACATTGAAGAAGGGAAAATTTTATTAATTAAAGTAGCATTAAGATCATTACGAGCTAAGCTCAATCGGTAGGGAGAGACAATGCATAATATATATGTAAGATCTGAGGTTCGAACCTCAAACACCACAAAAAAACGAAAAAAATAAAGAGAAAAATTACTACATAGAAATTTAATACATACACACGCATGTTGAAAAAGTCTACACTCCCCCTGATCCAAGATCTTGGATACGCCATTGCATACCGTTATGATGGGCAGCTGTTAGACATGAGATTCTAGGATCACAACAATGCTTCAGAATTCTAGAATAGGAGAACTTAGCAATGCATAGTTTCTCCGCAATTTAGACTTGCAAATTATGATAGCAAAACTTGATATATTTTCAAGTGTCACTGCATTTTATTTTAGTTGATAGTATTGGATTATATTTTCCAACTCCTGTTTTTTTATCATGGCTGGCCAATTCTATGTTGCAATTTCACTTGACAAGAAAAACAATCAAGTTCAACTACTACCATTATCGTGTTCAAGGAAGTCTTCCAAATACCATATCAAGTAAGTTGATTTGTTGCCAAGTTTTTACAAGTTAATAGATTTATAGGGACACGTAATATCATGTTACAGTTAAATTTTCAAATGGTCACCATAACTTCATCTATTTTATGTTTCCAAATATTAGAAATGACCCTTATATATTTTGATCTATCTAGTCTAGTTTAAATTCAATAGAAATCCTCATATTGGTAGAAGAAAATACTCAGAGCACTATTATTCAATTGTTTAGCAAAGATAACATGATATTTAATTTGTAACAGCATTGTATTCAATTTATAACAGCAGTGTTACATTATTTTGTGATATCACAATAGCTGCATTTGCAGCGTGGTGAGAATCATATTCACTAACCATAACTTAAGACTATTACTTTTCACACCTTATGAGTTTCTCAGACGACCTATGTGGATTCTAATATTTAAAATGTTTTAATGTGTTTTTGAAGATTTTTATAAGGTGTTTATGCTTCAAACCGTATAAGGTACGCGAGAAAGAGCCAAATTTAAATTGCACAATAACATAAAGTCCATTTCGAATCCCAAGAACAAGTTAAGACTTTTTTATTTTACTAAGAACAATATTTTAAGAGTATAGGAACTCACTTTTACACTATGTTTGGTTGGAGAGAGATTGAGAAGAGAGAGTTAGAGAAGAGAGAGTTACAAGAGAAATAGCAAAGTCACCGTGTTTGGTTTGCAGAGAAAGAGAGAAGAGAGAACTAAAAAACATGGGTCCCACCCACTTTTTGTTTCTCCACTAGACCAACGAGAAAGAGGAGAGAAGTGGCCTTCTTTTTGGTTTTTCCAACAATACCCTTGGTTTCACTCTTACCTTTGCATGAACTTTTTGTTCTTTTTTTGTCAATGCTATGAACCTTTATTATCATTCTTTAAAGATGGCAATTTTTTTTGACTTCATCGTCTAGCATATATTTTCTATTTTATGAAGATCGTCCAGGCTATATTATTTAGATAAAAAATAATATATATATATATATATATATAGTGTTTCACTTTAGTTTTTATTATTAGTTATTATTATTGCAATCGTTAATCAACGTAATGTTTTTTTTTTATCAAGGAATGTAATTTATTTTATATCCATAAAAATATGAACATTGAACTTTTTTTTACTTGATAAGTTAATTTAATTAAAAAAGAAATCACACTCATATAGTATAAGGATATTTTTGTCTTTTCAAAAATCAAACACACTTCTTTCTCTTCTATCTCTCTCTTCTTTCTCTTATAAGAAACAATACAACAAATCTACTCTATTTCTCATCTATTTCTCTCTTTTCACACTCTCTCTCACCTATTTCTCTCTTCTCACTTTCTTCTCTCAACCAAACACACCCTTAAGGAGTTGTTTTATAAGGAAGATTTGTGTAGATTAAGATATACTTCAATGCATGAGGGTCAAAATGAATAGAGAAAAAAAAAAGCAAAAGAACCTAAGGGAAAAAACACAAGATTATATAGAACAATCTCAAATTACAATAACCATATATGAACATTGTTAACTTACATTACATCACCAAACATAAGCAATATATCAAACCAAAGTACCAAAAGTACAAAGACCCTTTTATTTCCCTACCCATACTCAATCACAAACTCTTATTTATTTCAATTTCAACATAAAAAAACATCTCACAAATTTTTCAATTTCCCTCAATTTGAATCACCTTAGTTTCACTTTTCTTCACTTCCTCCTTAGGGATAGTGACAATTAACACACCATTTTCCATATTAGCCTTAACTTGATCAAACTTAGCATTTTGAGGGAGCCTAAACCTTCTTTGAAATTTGCCACGACAACGTTCAACATGATGCCACTTGTTATTTTTCTCATCATTCTCATCCACATTTTTACTCCTTTCACCACTAATTTGAAGCACTTTTCCTTCATCAATTTCTACCTTTACATCTTCTTTCTTTAATCCTGGAAGGTCGGATATAAAAACATGTGCATCTTTGGTTTCTTTCCAATCTGTTGGGGTGCTTAGGACAGGACATTTGTTTACCATAGATAAGAAAGGATCATAGGTTTCATCACCTAGAAGTGTTGAAATGAGCGACATGGTTAAGGGTTAAGTGTTGTTGTGTTTTAAGGAACTAAGAAGTAGTTGTAATTGAATTGATTATGAGAAATAATTTGGAAATTTTATAGTTATACAAAGGGTGCAAAAACAAGGTCATGAAGTTTCTTGGAGTTTCCATATTATTATTTGTAGTTTGATTGATGTTTTCACTATCTTCTTGTTTCTTCTTACGTGCTCTTGTTTGTTCTAGTGCCCTCCTTTTATCCTTCTGCTTTTGGAACCAAAATAAAACAAGGAGTTAATTTATATGCGTACAAAGAATTTACACTATAAGTCAATCATAACAATTACTATCATTAAATGTTTGACTTTCATCGTTTCATTTAAAAATCATAGAAATAAGAGTAAATTACACTCCCCTCCCCTCAAAGATGCTTGAATTACACTCCCCTCCCCTCTTAAGTTGAAATATACACTTTACTCCCTCAATATTTTTTTTATGTTAAAATTTATGCTCCCCTCCCTTATAAGATGCTTGAATTACAAACCCCTCCCTTAATAATTAAATATGCACTACACTTTAATCTATTTGAACATAAATAAATATTCTTATAATATATATTAATTTTGAATCACCATTTAAGAAAAATTAATTCATTTCTTTATAGTTTAAATGTCAATGATAATTAAATTTAAATATATTGCTATTGATTTTATAAATTAGAGTATAAAATTAACTTTTAAATAATCATGCTTTAATGATTTTAGTAATTTTTCATATATTTTAATTTTGTTTTGGGTTGTTTCATATTTTATAATAGGGTTTAAAACTACATGTTAATAAATTTTGAATAAAAAATAGCAAAAAATATGTATTCAATTTTTTATTATATTAAAATAGACCCACAATACTATTTTTTTTAAGTGTGATAAATTATTATTCTTTGCTAGATTATTAGAAATAATAAAAAAGAATATTGAGGGAGTAAAGTGTAGATTTTAACATAAGAGGGGAGGGGGGTGTAATTCAAGCTTCTCTTAGGGGAGGGGAGTGAAATTTATTCTAATATGTTTTGAATAAGAGGGGAGGGGAGTGTATATTTTAACTTAAGAGGGGAGGGGAGTGTAATTCATGCATCTTTGAGGGGAGGGGAGTGTAATTTACTCTAGAAATAATGATTTGTGATGGATATCAATGTAATTATGTTTTTATCCCGATCATAGTTATTTCCATAAGTTAATAAAATAATTTCTTATCCCATTCTACTAACTTCTTACGTACCTTTCAAAAAAAATTAAATTGTCCTTCTTCTGGTTATTATATAATCCAAAACCAAATTGCGTTAATTCGGATTACATAATCCGAATCTTTATCTTTATATAATATAAAAGCATATATTTATAAGCGATAATACACGTGACACCTTCATTCTTCTCATTTAATGCTTTTCTATCAACCAATCAAAATGCATCTTGAATCATTTATGTTTTATTAGCCAATTAAAATGAGATCATGACTCATTTAGTTTTCATGAGCCAATTAAAATTGATTGTGTCATGATTTTTTTTTTCTACATATAGACAATTTGCTTTTCATTATTTTCATCTACATCTTCCTCCTATAAAAAGTTATTGCTTTCAATCCATTCTCTTTTCTTTGATTTGTTTATTTCTTATTTTTTATTGTTTTATTGTTTGTTTAACATTTCTTATTCTTATGTTACTTTTTATTGTGATTTCTTTTGTTTCTATTTTCTTATTCATATTTTTTTTAAAATTTTTCTTTTGTTGTTTATATGTTATTTGTTTTTTACCGAATCTTTATTTTGGACATGGAAATCAAGAAATAGAAAGAAGAAATGCAAGTATCGACAACTTTTGAGTGGAAAATGATAAAAAAAATACATGATGGATTTTCTATTATATTTGATAAATCATTCATGTGGTGAATCATTCTTCTTCTACTCATGTATGTTTAATATTTTTTTAAAAGTCGCACAATTTATGGGTATGAAATGGTAAAACTGCTTTCCAAAGTTTCAAATCTAATCTCATCATTTAGATCATTCTTCTTCTACTCCGTCCATTTAACAAAAAGATAAATTTATTATTTAAGTCATACATGATATCTTCCAAATGGTATTTTTTGAGAGGAAAATGATAAAGGTTTTTTGTATATGCCAAAAAAAGGAAATTGTTTTATGGCTCCTTTGATTATTTTTAAAACAGACAAAAACAAAACTAATATTTTATAATTTAAAACACATATAGTAGATATTTGAGTGGACAAAGTTAATTAATTGATGTGAATATAAATATAAAAAACAAACTAGACTTTGCGTTAGTGTATAGTGCTTTTGATTTTTTTAGTTTTATTTTTTCCATTTTAATGAAATATTTAAATGAATTCATACTATTATGAAAAATAATATTCTAATTAAAGATTATTAAATTATTATGTTATTTTACAAAAAAAAATATTAATGTTTTATTCAACGCCATATCTTTGTATTCAATGCATTCATTCTATTATTAAAACTAATAATCGCAAATGCTTAAAACCCATTCCTTATTAACTCTTTCCACAATATTCGCTTTATCCTTCACTTCTACAAAAAAAAACATTTCTTTTAAAACACTTCTACAAACTTGATAAATAAAATTTAATAATTTTGAAATTATAATCATAATAATTTTTTAAAAAATAAATATGAAAATCAGGTATTTTGGCTCAAGTTGTTTATAAACTCAAGTTATCATGGTTTTAATATTTTGGCTCAAGTTGTTTAAAAAATAATTTTTTAATAATTGAATGATATTATTGGTATTAATATTTGCTATCATGGTTTTCTTTTTTAAATATGGTAACATGTCTTTGATTTTTTTTTAAATAAGTTAATAATAATAGTAGCATTGTCAATGAAGGTTGACTCAATTGATAATGAGTTGACTTAATTGCAAGGTAGTTGATTTAACTCATGGTGCCAGAGCAAGGACCTCTTTCGTAGATGATCTACAAATACCTCTCTAAATACTCATCATTATGTGACTTGGTCATAGAAAGAAAATAGAGACACAACATGTTCAAAAAACTTGAGTTGATGGTGATTTCATGAATTTATGTTTATGTTTCTTTCTTTCACGAGAAGAGATGAAGAAAATTAGAAGAAACAAAATAAATACGAAAAATGACATTGAATATGAGAAAAATGAAAAGAGAAAAAAAATATGCACTGTGTTTTGTCCATAAGAGAATAGTGAATAATACGAGTTGCCGTTAATTTTATAGATTTGTTGTAGAAGTTGAAAAAAATTTTAAATTTTAGATAAAAAGTTTTCAATTTATCAACGTATTTTTAAGATCCTCAATAAAAAGAAATAATCTCTGAGGCATTCCTTTTATGAGTGAATAAATAGAGACATCCGTTTTTTTTTTACTAAATAAGATATTTTATTTAGCAAATCAAATTTTAAAATGACATTGAGGTATAACCTAACCCTTCTAAAGAATCCTCACAAAACATTATTGACATGATTTTATGAACCTACGATTTTCGTTAATATCTAATGATAAAATATATGAATTAAAAACTCAATAAATGAATAATTAAATGTTTGATTAAATGAAAAAATATTTACCACTACAATCCATAAATAGAAAGTCATAAATAGAAAGTTTTAAGTATCACAATCATTTTCTTAATTACTCCTCAATTATCCGCATTCAAATACTATTGATTCAATCATTAAAAATTTCAATTAATAAATGCTAAAAAGTCATAATTATTTAATGGAGTAGTTTGTTGTCATTGCAGAAAAATAAAATAAAAACATACATTCAGAAAGAAATTATCTTTTGTCAAAAACAAAAAAAAAAAAAAACAAAACTATCTTTTAAGGGAGAGAAAGCCATTGTTATTTTTTTTAATATATTCAAAATAAAATCAGTTTTTTTTAAGGAGGGAAGATCAGATTTATCATGTAAATTATTATACATTAAACATAAAATTAACAAGTATGTATATGTTTTTAAATAAACTTTTTGTCAAAAATATCGTTTAATAAAAAAATTGTATTTCATCTAGCTAGATATGATTTTTTTCGTTCTTTTTAGGCTTAATTCGATATTTGGTCCCTTAACTAATTTATTGTTTTCATTTTGATCCCATAAGTTCTAAAATCAACGTTTTGGTCCCTTTGCTTGTGCTCCGTCAGTCAATATGGTCCATTCTGTCAAATTCTTGTCCTTCCCGTTAGTTAGTGCAAACATGGACGATCCTATGTGGCACGTATATAAGGCGTTTTTGGACATAGAGAGAGAGAGAGAGAGAGAGAGAGAGAGAGAGAAAAGGAAGCTGGTTTTAGAAACTTGAAAAGGTTTTAGAGAGAGGGAGCGAATTGTAGCATACAAAGGGTTGTTGAAGAATCAAAGAGGAAGAAGAAGGTCGTTTTTGCAAGCTGAAGACGAAAATGGCTGTAGAAGATCCCGATTTTGATGGTCCGATTAACGAGGTATGTCTTCTCCTTCGTTTTCCTTCAAGGTTTAGGGTTTGTTTATATTTCCGGTTTAGGGTTATGGTTTCTGGTTTTTCATGTTGGTTTATGGGTTTGGGATCTGGTTTAGAGTTAGGGTTTTTGAAAAATAACATTTTTTTAATCAACTGTTTAAAAAGATCAGTGCAGCCTCCACAACCTGCAACTGCACCTGCACCATCTTCAAGCCAAAGAAGATCAGTGCAGCCTCCCAATTTACCTGCATCATCCACCCAGCAACAAATGATTTCTGGCTTAACAAATCAGTCAAATACGAGGAAAAGGAAGGACAAGCAGAATGTTTCATCAACACAACCAGGAAATCCAAAAAAGAAGAAGGTGGCTGCTAAAGGAAAGGGTTCAACTTCAAGCCAGCAATAGAAGTGTCTGTTATGACTTATTTTGTTATGGAATGCCTAAGTGCATATATTATGTTGTAATGCCTAAGTGCATATATTTTGTTCTTATGCCTAAGTGCAAGATACAATCTAGAACTTATTATGCTTAAGTTTAGTAATGACCAAGTACTTGGGTGTCTGATATGGTTTAAGCTTTATTCTGATGTAATGGTAGCTTATTTTGATGTACTCATGGCGCTGACTATGTTGCTACCAAACCTATTATTATGGTATGGATCAATACTTTATGAAATGTTGCAATTTGATTTACTTGAGTCCTTCTTACTTACCATTATTGTGATTACATCTTTTCTTGCTACTGATCGTATTATTCCAAGTCGTATTGCTTAGTAATTTCATCTGAATCATAAGTGCATAATTAGGTTTTCATTGATAGTCCAAAACATCTTTCATTTTCAATCACCAAATTTTTGTTCAATACAAAGCTACATTTTCACATACATTTTCATCATTTCATATCAAATTACACAACATTTTAAGCAACAACTTCAATTCAAATCACATTTTAAAGCAACAATTTCAAGGAAAAACAACATTTTTCATTCATTTCAAACTTTTTCAGGTTACACAACCAACCAAAAGTACAAAACATCGTTATAACAATCTTCCTATTTCAAATAAACATTACTCAGATTTCCATTAGGTTTGCATAATTGTATTGTTCCTAAAACTAGGCAAACTCCAAAACATAATAATCCTAAGATAATTGAGATCTTAAGCCAAGATCTGGTCTTCCTCAATTCATTCTTCAATTTTGTATTCTTTTTCTCCAACTTTGCAATCTTCAAATCCCTGTCATCACAGAACTCTTCATCAACTAACTTGAAGAAACTACAACCCTTGTCAAATTGATTTTTGTAGTTTCTACAACCCAAGAACTTTTTGCCACAGTTTGGATTGTAGGTATCTGTAACAGTTCGAACAACTGTTTCTTCTCCACACCTGCATTCTGTAATTGCTCTCTTTCTCAAATTCGAACCTACAGACATAACTGATTGACCCAGATGATTTGACAGTTCTGAGATTCGAATAGAACAGGAAGGGAAGGAGATAGTGACGATTCGAATTCGAACAGATTCGAATTGAAGGAAGCTTCGAATTTAGGGTTTCAAGCAACCACACTTTGAATATGGATCTGGTTTAGGGGGGATTTCGAAGAGAGAGAGAGAGAGAGAGAGAGAGAGAGAGAGAGAGAGAGAGAGAGAGAGAGAGAGAGAGAGAGAGAGAGAGGTGATTGAAAATGGAAGAACCCTAATTTTGGAATTCTGATATGAGCCATGCCTTATATAGGTGCCACGGTGGAGCCACATAGGATCGTCCACGTCTGCACTAATTAACGGGAAAGACAAGCATTTGACAGAAGTAGAGCTGTCAAAACGGGCCGGGCCGTACGGGCCGGGCCGTTTAGCCTGATTAATTTTAGGGCTTGGGCCTTAAATATTGAGCCCGAATTTTAATAGGGCTTTTTAGCCCGGCCCTAAAAAGCCAGGTACCCGTTAGGGCTAGCCCGAATGGGCCGCGGGTAGCCCGTTAGCCCGCATAACAAAAAAAAATCCTATAAATTATATATAATTTTTCAAATAATTATTTACTTAGTTGATTATCAAAGTAAAAAATAAAAGTGAAAATTCAATGAATTAACACATATAAATGTAATATAAAATTATATTTACTCGTTTCGTTATTTATAATTTTAAAGATCGAATATATAAATATCTATAACCATAACGTGTCTAATTTATTTAAAATTGTTTTTCTCTCCGTTTTAGTTTACGACTAGTGTACGAAAATATTTACAATTTATTTTTGTGCTAGACATTATTTAAACATATTAAAAATATTATTTATAAAAAAAATATAGGAATATTTTATAATACTTGTTTTATATATAAAAATGTAATTTTTAATACGGGCCGGCCCGTTAGCCCGCGGCCCGTGTAGGGCCGGGCTCGGGTAGTATATTTCAAGCCCGTTTTCCAATCGGGCTTTTTGGCCTGGCCCGATAAAGCTCGAAGCCCGTTAGGGCCGGCCCGTTTAGGGCCGGGCCGCCCGTTTTGACAGCTCTAGACAGAAGGGACCATATTGACTGACGGAGCAAAAGAAAATGGACCAAAACGTTGATTTTAGAATTTATGGAATCAAAATAAAAACAACAAATTAGTTAAGGAACCAAATATCGAATTAAGCCTTCTTTTTATTATATGGAAAAATATTAATAAAATTTATTATATATTTATTGGCCATAAAACTTCTTCACATGGTCTCTGTTAGCATAACTCAGTTAGTAGAGTATTGCATTATTTTATTTTATTTTTGCAAAGGAAAAAAATAGTATTGCATTATATATACAAAGGTCTGGCTTCGAACTTTGAATTCTCAACGTACTCACCTTAAAGATAAATTTCTATCAACTAGCTAATTGACCAAAAAAAAAACTTTTTCACACAAACACATAGAGCAAATAACAATTCAAATCAATGCATAATTTCTCCCTAAGTGCAAGCACGGTATCTCACATAATTATAACAATGAAATTTAGAGAGTAAGTAAATCTCACTTTTTTTGACAAAATGTAAATCACATTTGATATGCAAAATAAAAAATGTGTGTGTGTGTGTGTGTGTGTGTGTGTATATATATATATATATATATATATATATATATATATATATATATATATATATATATATATATATATATATATAGAGTTTTGTCAGAAGACACCCTTTATGAAGATGTCTTTTAGCAAGTTATCCTAAAGGCATTTGCTAAAAGACACCAACTAATTTTTATAAAGGTGTCTTTTAACATGTTTATAACTAAAAAGTAAATAATTACACCTTCAGGTGTGGATTGCTAAAAGACACTTTCATGGGTGACTTCTAGAAAAACCCATAAATATATGTGAGAAAAATGTGTATATGTATAAGAACTTTTTTTACTAAAGTTAAGATTCATTTTAGTTTCCGACAACAAATAAGATGTTTTTTAGTCTCTTACAAAATTAAATAGAGTCAATTTAGTCCCCCCGTTGATACTTTTTTCAACTGATTTTTTTCTTTCTATTTTTGAACTGTGACTTGACATATGTGGCAGTCCAATTGTCTTCTTGACGACCACATGCATTGTTTAAAAAATAAGGAACAATTGGATCCCTTCTAATTTTTTTAGGGTAATTTGGCCCCCTTAAAAAAATCATCATTGCTTTTCGATTTCTTCTTTACAAAAATAAATAAATAATTCAATTTGTTATATTTTAAGATAACAAATTGGTACTCTTACTTTTTTTTTCTTCTGTTCATCTTCATCGATCGAAACACATGTCGACGTTGCTAATACTAACCGGAAATATAAGAGTGATGAAGAACATGAAAGCTTGAAGCAAGATGCTGGAAACCGAAATAAAATGTTGTAATTTTATGGTTTTCAATTTCTTAACTCATTATGTGTCAAAAAAATAAAATCTTAACTCATTCTATGTATTTACAATAAATGGTTCATTCATTCTCTTTATGCCATCAATGTCGAATAGAACATAACAAATCTACAATTTACAATGTCGAATATTAACTTAAAATGTCTAATGGGCATGTATTTTGTCAATTCAACATAACAAATCTATAATTTTACATTGCCAAATCCCACCAAAGATCAAAAGTAAAATAATTTGAAATAATAGATGTCGAATAGAAAAACAACATCAAAACGAATGACTTCCAAAAACTAAAATTTGAAAAATAAATAAATAAAAGATATCCAAAACTAAAAAAACCACTCATCATAATGTTGTGACTTCCGTGGAAGTCTAAACTGAGTCGTACAATCACATTAGGCTAAAATCAACCACAAAAGTGAGATTCAACCATATTTTTATTCAAAACCTTAAGGCATTAGGTATATATGTTATTTCACTTATATTTTTCTCATCATATACTCTTTCATCTAATGTGAAACTTTAATTACATATGAGACATTAATATCTCTCTATGAAGTGTGTGACGACTCTGTATATGTATGATGGTGACATAGTCAAGTAAGTTCCGATTGAGGCATACCATGATAAAAAAGATGAGTTTATGGTGGTTTCATGGAGGGAGGTTTTAGTTCCTTTATATCACGAGAATATAGAAAATAATTTAGAAAATGAAGATGGTAAAAGGAATTTTGATATGAAAGAAATGGTAAGGAAAAAAACAAGGAGTGTGTACTTTAACAATGAGAGTATAGTAAATAGTGTAAGCTACCAACAATTTTGTAGGTTTGTTGAAGAATTTGGAGCTTATTTCACCAAAAAATAGACTCAATTAAAAAAATGCACTTTATTTTAAAATTTCTACTAAGTATATATTTTGTCAACTCAACATACTACATCATCTTTTTTCCATTTTCATATTCCACCAAAGACAAAAGTCAAGGAATTTGAAATAATGGAGGTTGAACAAAAAAAAAAGAAATGAAACAACATCCAATAACTAAAATTTAAGATGAAAAAAATTAAACAAATGACATCCAAATGCTGACATAACACTTCATCCTAATTTTGAAACTTTCAAGGGGTTATAGTCTAAATTCGATCACCACATTAGACTGAGAAACCGCACATGTGTGATTGATATCAGATCTTCGTCCTAAACCTTAAGACATCAGATATATATGTCATCTCACTTATATGTTGTTCAAAATTTACCATTCTATCCAATATAGAACTTTAACTCAACACTTCACACATTCATATCTCTTAACCAAGTGGACAACTATCCGTGTTCGTAATCACGTGACATAGTAAAATAAGGTCAAACATAGGAACACTATGTTCCAAAAGGTTGGTCGGTGGTTGTTTCATAAAGGGAGTTTTATGTTCATTTCTTTTATGAGAAAACAAAAAGGAAATTAGAAGGAAAAGTAACGGATTTGAAAAAGGAATTTGAACATGAGAGAAGATAATGGAAAAAAAATAATTACTGTGCATTATGTTCGTGAAAGTATTAAGTAATGTGAGTTGTTGGTAATTTTATGGATTTGCTAAAGGAGTTGGAGATTTTTGGATAATTATTTTACCAAAAAAAATGATTCAATTAAAAAATGTCACCTAATTTTAAATGTCTAATAAATATGTATTTTGCGAACTCAACGTAACACATCTGCAATTTTCCATTGCCACTTGCCGCCAAAGTCCAAAAGTGAATTAATTTGAATTAATAGAGGTTCAATGAAAAAATTCAGATGAAAGACAATGACATCTAAAAACTAAATTTTAAGATAAAAAAGTAAACAAACAACATCAAAAAATTAAAAAACACAATTTATTTGTGACTTTCGAGGGATTCTACATCGAGTTTGATCATCACATTAAACAAAGAGAATTCATATAAGTGAGTTTGATACCACATCTTCACCCTAAACCTTAAGAAATTAGATATATGGGTCATATCACTTATATGTTACTCAACATCTACTCTTGCATCCAATGTGGAACTCTAACTCACACTTGACACATTAACATTTGTCCCTTAAGTATGAGACACTCCGCATCCGAGATCTATCACCATTAACCAATTATATTTCTCCACAAAATCGAACCGAGCTATGAAATCATCGTTGGGCCCTACAAGGGAGCCAACACTGGTATGGATTGACTCAATGCACATAAAACAACTAGACAAATGAGAATGATATCAAATCTTCACATAATATTTTAAGTATCATGAAATTCTAGCCCGTGCTTGACACGGGTATCCATACTAGTCATGTAAAAAACCAAAAATAGATTATTAAAAGGTCTTTGTTGGCCATCTATCATCCCCACCAAAACCACACAACAATTTTTAAGATGGTATAAATGATCATGACATTATAACAGCACCCGAAGAAAAAGTAAGAAAGAAAATAGGAGAAGGAAGTAGAAGGAAAATTGCAATGAAAATGAAGAATACAAGCCTATTTATAGCAACAAAACCATCATAGATTGTAACTACAATCAAAGAAAACATGTAAATAAACCAAACATGCCAAAAAAGAACCACATACCGTCTTAAACCTTGCTTGTAACATCATAACTCAAATTTTTGACTATTTCAAATTATATCATCTGAATGCGTGCCCAATATTGGGTCGGATTATATAATCCTAAATGTATACACACTTTGTTAAAAGTTGTAATTTGGGTTTTGACATGTTTCAAATTATATAATTCGTGTTTATAACACATAAAATAGAAAGAAAGAAAAAATGTCAATAAATAAAATTCTACGACAACAACAATATAAATTAAACATAACAATTTCAACAAGATAATTCATCAACAAAATTCAACAACATAAAACAACATTATTAAAGAAAAACAAGATCATTGATCATCCAAACAAAAAATTTCACATGATATATCCACTCAAGCCCTGATTTCTTTGTAGGTCCTGAGTCAAATCAAACTTTATCAAATATCATAAAAAGATATGATCAACGAAGCGTCTAACTCAAACGGCGTCTAACTAAAACGATCACTTCGGATTATTAATCTTCCATTAAACACCAAAATTCAATCACATATGATGGATGCAAGCAAATATCCATAACAAGGTAGTGGAAATAGGGATTTGTTCAAAATAATGGAAGATTTAATATTGATATTTAAACATGTTTGCGGCAGAAGATTCAATTTTGAACAAAATAGAGAATTAGGGCCCGTTTGGTGCACATGATATGATAGAGATAGGATATGATATGAAATTGGATAAGGATAGGAAATGATATAAACATGATAACATTTATCCTATCACATGTTTGATGCACACATGATAACAAATATAATATCATATATGTCACAATTAAATGACATAATTACTCTTGTAATTAATTCTAATTAAATGTAATTAAGCTATTATTAATTACACAAAGTTATAAAAAACATTGTCAATCGTCTTCTTCCTTATTTTAGGGGTGCCGTCATCTTCATTCTTAAAGGTCGATTAAAAAAAAATCATGGTTTCTTCAATTAAAAGAAAATAGTTGTCTTTGTTGAAGATAATAATACGAAATTCTTAAACTCTTTGTTTCATCCTTTTTCAAATTTAACTTGAGTACAAAATAGATAACCAAGAAAAAAAAACAAAAAATTAAGCAAATTGAGGAAAAAATGATTGTAGGTTGGAATTGAGGTCGGATCTGTATCAAATAGAAGAGATGACGATGAAGAGTTATGGAGGAACAAGTAGAGGTTGATGGATGGAGAGCATGAGTGATGAATTGAGAGAGGGCAAAATAAACATTTTAGTGCTAATCATGATAGGATAATTCTAACCCACCAAAAACTAAGGATAAAAATAACAAAGGGTGAGTAGGATAGGATAAGAAATGGGTTTAAGTTATCCTTTCCTATTGATGCACCAAACAACAAATTGATACAGGATATGATAGTTTTATCATATCCTGTCTTCCTATCCTGTGCACCAAACGGGCTCTTGAGATTTAAGTATTTAGGGATTTGAGAATTTTTAACTCCACCGTTCACTTTAGTTCCAGTCTTTCAATTCGATTCAGTTTCTTTCACTTTAGTCCCTGGGACACATTATGCACTGTGTCAGCACAAAATATTTGCCACCTCATCAGTTAATAGAAGTTTTTAACGCCAGAGACTAAACTGATAAAGGAAGTGAATATTCATAGACTACTTTGTATTTAATCATGAGTCAGAAATCTTTGTGACTGCGAGATGTAGAGTCAGGAATCAAAGTGACCATTTCTTCTTTTAAAAAAGAGTGAAGATTTAAAAACATTTTAATTTTAATTTTCTATAATACTATTTTTTTTTGTAACAAAACGAGTTTTTTTTCCGTACATATAGTCAGGCCTAGCCCTTGGCAAAGCACAAGGTGCGCTAAGGTGTCTGGCCTCGTAATCTTAGGAGCCTCAAATTTTTTATTTTTTTTAACATAACAATTAAAATGGGCCCCTATGGTGATGTGAAACATTTTAAGTCACCATATTTGTCCATAATTTGTGTCACCATATATTTTTTGACTGTATTGTGTCACCATATTAGATACATGTCATGTCACTAAATTATAATAAGACATATGATAATTAATCTTTGATTTCGTCCTAGATTGTTTTTTCTTCCTAAAATATCACATGATTCTACGTTGGCAAATATTATAGAAAGACTAAAAGAACCTAGTCTTACTTGGTTATAAGACTAAATGTACAATGTTTTAGCATATATACAAAACAACAATAAAAAGTTGAAACAATCCTTATATTATTATTAGAAAAAGTGTTTATAACATGTATGTGCGTTGAAGTATTATATATTTGTCTTCGTGAGATTAACTCAGTTAGTAAAGACATTACATAATATATGTAAGATTTGGGGTTCAAATTCCGACCATTACAAAATAAAAAATATTATACATTTAGTATTATTACAGTTGAAAATGAATATATACTCCAAATTTTTAGTCTTATCTCTCCATTCTAAAAGAAAAATAGCTTTAATAAGTAAAAAAAATATACAAAATTTAGTACAAACACTTTTAGAGTTTAGGGTTCTAGTAAAAAATAAGTAAAATTTGACTCTTAATTATTTCAGTCAAAAATGAAACTCACATATCTTAATCAATTCAATCTTAACCGAAACTCCTTTAAACCCTTAACCTCTAACTACCGAGATAAAGTGTAGTTTATATATGCTACAACATATATGGAACAATACACTACAAATGCTATGTTACAGTCTTTCAATTCAAATCTCAATAACATAGTTTGTTCAATAGAATTTCGAAACGTAGCAAGCCAATATATAAACAATTAATGACTATTTCGGACCAAAGAGAATAATGAAGGACATATTTTCAGAGGTATTCGAAAAAAATAATATTGATATATTGTCTTTTCTCTCCTCACAACATTGCTGTGAATATTATATTTTCATGTTTGGTCTTGCTTTCTGCTCCAAATAAAATAAAGATGGTAACATTAAAGATGATTGGTTCCGCCATTTACGTCTATTGGTAAAAGTGGTAACCAAAAAGATGTACTTAGACATGTTATTTTGATAGTAGTATTTGTATTATGGCCAATTCTAATTATACAATTTTTACATGTATAAGTTAGTTTTCTGTTAAATATTTCTACATTGGTTGAGAAATGAGCAGAATAAACATTTGTAAGTAGGAGTAACTCTCGTCTTACAAGTCGATTTTGTGGGGATATATTAGACCTAATTAACCACAACTTCTAAGATTTTCTCCATTCACATGATCAATAAATTTTATTATTAAATGAGATATGATGTAACTTATTGATTCAATAATAATAAAAATAGGGCATGCTCAAAAATATTTTAGACGAAGACTTGTATTATATATAGTGAGGAAATTTTATTTCTCTTAGGCTTAAAGCATGTTTGGCAAAAATTTATTAAATGAGTACATGGTACTCAAAATCCATTAAAAAAATCAAGCTCAAACACATTGAATACAGATATGAGATTAGACCACCAACTAAAAAAGAACTTATATTTGAAGTATTTAATAAGTTAATCCTTATTTATTAATTTTGTTAAGTTTTAACCTAATTTTTTCTCTCCACTAATCTCTTATTAGGTTTGCAACAACTCTATCCTAAAATTTTGGCTCTAAATTTGCATAATATATGTTTTTCATTTCTCTCTCTAATAACCGTGAATATTTTTCAAAGCAAAAATTTAATAGATATTTTAATCCTTATCTTTATTATTTATTAATTTTATTAGGTCTGCAGCAACTTAACCTATTGTTTCTGTAGATTTTCTTTTTTTGACAAGTTGTTGTACACTTATTTAATACGTTTACAAACAGAATACCCTAATTTTCATGTAAACTCGGCTACCCTAATTAGTTTGTTTGAACTGCATTAATTTTTTATGTTTAACTATAAAAGTAATAAATAAAATTGACATGTGCAACAATATAGTTTTGTATTCTTTTTATCTTTTTTCTTTATAATTTTTTTTATTATCATTTGATTGTAATATTGTATCTCTAATAATCTAATTTGCGTTTATTGATCGACCCATGATTTTACGGGTTAAAGATTATTTATTGGCCTCTATTATAGTCGAGAAGACTCGTGCGTCGCACGGGTCAAAAGTCTAGTTGGGTATATAGTTTTATCAAATTTGGGTCATGCTAACCGACGCCCTCAAGACACTGGTTAAGCATACCAAAATAGGAAATTATTATTAAAAAAGGAAATTATTTTCACTTTTTATAGATTAATTACACAATTTTTAATATAATAATTACTATATAATTTTCTTTTTTAGCATCATTAACCAGTTCCTTAGGGGCACCGGTTAGAATTTCCAATTTTATAATATTTACCCTAGAATGGTGGTGCTTAAATGGTACTTGAGAACTGAGACCATTTAGGTACCTGATTGTGGGCATCATCCGTATTATACCTAACTAGCTATATGGTGCTTAAATGGCACTTGAGAACTGAGACCATTTAGGTACCTGATTGTGGGCATCATCCGTATTATACCCAACTAGCTATATATGTATGTACTCTCTTGTGTTTGTGGGACCCCTGTTTATTCATAAAATTTAGGTATGTAAAAGTATTATTGAGTTTATTTAGCATGTACTACTATTATTCATGATCATTTTGGAACCATCGTTGAAGAAATTTGAATCGATTACTTTGAAGTTATAAGGTTAAACTCTTATAACTAGTTAACACCTCAAATGTTAACTTGTGTTTGAGATAAAGGTAAACTTCTTATCCAAAGAAACATCCAACTCAAAAGCTTGAAAGTTAAAAAAGTAAGAATGAATAATGTGTATAAGTGGCAAATATGAAGCTTGATTTAGGTTGATTTAAGAATTCTAATAAAAGTATTTACACTTGAATGCATTTTTTATATATACATCTATTTTTTCTGAAATAATAGTCATCTATTTCTAAATCTAAGATTTTAGTCATTCTATTTCACATGGGAAATATAAAGAGTAAAATTCTAAATTTAGTTCAAAAGGACATTAGGGAAACAACGAGTTAATGATTTAATATTATATCACAGTATTAAAAATTAAGGAATTACGACGCAAGAATTTAATATGATGCTAAAGAAAAATCATGATCGTTGTTTAATGACATGAAAAGAATATTAACATTATATCATTATGTGAAATTTTTACAAATACATGTACTTTACTCAAACACCCACAACCCTACTGACATTTTTCAAAACAAATACATGTACTAGATCTCACAACACCATAAGACAAGTGTATTAGATAATAAAATGAAGAAAGTCATGCATATACAAATTTAACTAATATTTACGCCCTTCGATCATTATTATAAGTAAAATTTTGCATTTTACATTCATTCAATTAATGATGTATATAGTCTTTATTATAGACAACATACATCATTAATTGAATAAATATAAAATACAAAGTTTTGCTTATAATAGTGACCGGAGGGTGTACTCCCTCCGTCTCACAATAATTGTCTCTTTATTATTTTTTCTTTTTCTCAAAATAATTGTCATTTTAAAATACAAATGCATCATTTATTATTTTTTTCCATTATTATACCCTTATTTATTGAATTTCATCCAACTTAACTACTCCACTAACTACAATTAATAAGGATGTTTTAGTAAATGATACTAATTTTACCATCAAAATCAACATATTTAATCATTTTCTTAATAATCGTGCATAAACCTTAAATGACTATTATTTAGAGACGGAGGGAGGACACTTTTTTTCATATATACTCCCTCCGTCCCAAAATATAAGCAAAAATTGGTCAACGAAAGTTAATGTATTTGGTACAAATTTTTAACCAAATACATTAACTTTTGTTGACCAATTTTTACTTATATTTTAAGACGGAGGAAGTACACATTAAACTTGTATCTCTTTTAATGTAATCAAACTTCTTATTTGCAATTGTTCTCTATTTTTCATTCAAAAATAATTAAATGACAAAATATAATTAAATATGACTTTGAACACTATAATTTTTGTATTTCTTACCGACTTTTTATATAGTTTGGAAATCCTCTATTTTGCTTACTCAAATGGACAATGACACATTTTGAAAGTTTAACCTTATTCCTAAAAAAAAAATTAACCTTAAACATGAGCCACTAGAATTGTTTCCAACTTTTCAATGTCATTTGTCCTTTCATATTAAATTTCGAAAAAAACTATTGCCCTACACTCAACTACTTTTTCATCAGCAATCCCCGATACTTCCCCATGTTGTTTCCTATACATTGATCATACCATAGACATACATAGCTCTCTAGCTTTTTTGTGACTTTTCTTCTAACATTTCTCAACCCAATAGCACATAAGTTCTGATTCATGAGTTCTTCTATCAGTGTTCTCTCTAACTCCTCTTTCTATGAGATGAAATTTATATATGCCACAACTTGTTCAAAGGTATCCTATATATCTCTTACTTAGTTTTTTATTTTTCATATCATATGAAGCTTTTGTGACCCTAATGAATTTTGTTTTTTAAGCAGAAGGTGATGAATAGGAGTATCAAATTCATAACTTTGATAGTTGACAGAAGATAGAGAGCACATCTGAACAAACACAAAAGATATTGTGTTTGAACAGTTATGTGCTCTCTGTTCTTCTGCCAACATACTCCATTTTCTTATCGGTTAGTGGTTTTTTCTCCTCTTTATTTTCCAGAAGAATATTCTCTCAGTATTTTATCATGACTTTGTCTAACATATGCAACAATATTCCACATGTTAAAATAACTAATAGTAGTAAATTTTTATTGAAAAATAACAATTATATATTCAAAAGTTTTATATTTAATATTAAATGTTTAAGCTTCAATATAAAATTTCTATTTTAAACTTCTTAACATTTGCAAATTTACATATGATAGAAAAACCATTTTATTATAACATAGAATGCATTTTTCAAGGAGTTATAAACACTTGTAGACTTATACATACTTCTTCAAGTCATAAATATAAATAAAAACATTCACTTGTTTAGTCTAAATTTAGACTAATACATATGCTTTTTGCTATATACTCCCTCCAGTCCTACTTACAAGAGATATTTGAGTCAACAAAAAATAATGTATTTGGATCCATTTTTTAACCTGATACATTAACTTTTGTTAACCTAAATTTCTCTTATAAATAGGATCGGAGGTAGTACTTTTTTTAAGCTGATGGTGATGAATAGGACTTCATGAAGTATCCTTACTTTAACCTACATTTTTATATAAAAATGTACTTGTGTGTTGCAATCACAAACGCTGTGCTCCAAAACAAAAGGCACATACCATAAACATGCATTAGAATAGCACAATTGACACACAAACAAAACCATCTTTATTTAATCTTCTTTTGGAGAGTTTTCTTCCTTAAATCTGTGCTTGCATGATTTGTTTTGTTTGGTAAACCGTTACATAAATTGTTCAATCAACATGTCCCCCCTCTTTTAGCCGGGTTAGTTTAGTTTTTTCAAACAGAAAAAACGTGTTCCTCCAATTTTAATTATAGAGTCTTGTTAACGAATTCTCTTATGACATTTAGATTCCATTTAAAAAAGTTATTTGTTTAAAAAATTAAATATTTTAATTTCTAATATATTAAATATATATATATATATATATATATATATATATATATATATATATATATATATATATAAAATGGACTATTTTGAATCCGTAATGAGTGGTTTTAGGGCACTCATTAATGTACAAAGTTAATTGTCGAAGAATCTTGTACGAAGTTGGAACCGAGGAGTAGCATTCATTCCACATAGTACACATTACACAAGAAGAAATGCATAGCATTACTATTGCACCTTCAACATTTGACTTGACTGAGTCGTATGCGTTACGTCAGTGAATACAAGAGATAGTGACTTTCTTGTACAACAAGTGCTTTGCGAGGGCAATATAGGTCATGTATGGTAGGAGAAGTAACTTTACTGGTTTTGCAAGTTTTTTTTTTTTGTACAAGTACTGGTTTTGCAGGTTGTTGTACTATCCTTACCCAATGTAGGCGGTAATATGTTTTATAGTCATTCCTATAATAATTTACTGTCGATATTATGTGTTTAATAATTTAGTAGTGGTAGGAAAAATAATTCACTGTAATTAGTATATTCAACAATTGAAACAAAATTACTGTATTTAATCATTAATTATTATTATAGTTACGTAGATTATCCGATCATTATGCTCTTGTTTTATCTGTTGACGAACAAAGTTGGGGTCCGAAGCCGTTTCGAATGTTAAAATGTTGGACGGAAATTTCTAGTTATAAAAGTTTTGTTTCATCCAAATGGCGGTCCTTTGAGGTGGAAGGGTGGGCGCGGTTTTGTCTTGAAGGCGAAGCTAAAAATGATTAAAGTAGCATTGCGAGAGTGGCATCAGACTCATTATCAAAACATTCCTGCTAGAATATCAGTGTTGGATGAAAAAGGGGAACTCTCCATTTTGGGAGAGGAGGAGGTGGAGGAATTACATAGTTTGTCTGCAGAGATTCATTCCTTATCCCGGATTCAGTCCAGTATTTGTTGGCAGCAGTCTAGATTGAAGTGGCTTCGAGAGGGGGACGCAAATACTAAGTTCTTCCATGGCACCATGTCTAGTAGGCGGCGTGGTAATAATATATCTGTAATTGAGGTCGCAGGTACTCAGGTTGAAGGTGTTGATAGTGTCATAAATGCGGTTTAATCATTTTTCGGACCACTTCAAAGCTGATGACGTGGTGCGCCCCCGAGCTATTGATTTAAGATTCCGCACTTTGTTAAATAGGGAAGGGGCGGCCTTGGTGAGGCCTTTCACTATTGAGGAATTGAAAACGGCGGTGTGGGATTGTGACAGTTTCAAGTGCCCCGGACCGGATGGCGTAAATTTAGGCTTCATCAAAGACTTTTGGGAGGATTTGAAAGCAGATCTGTTGCGTTTTGTTACTGATTTTCATCGCAACGGGAAGCTTCTGAAAGGTATAAACAACACTTTTACCACTCTTATTCCTAAGAAAGATAGTCCCCAAAGTTTGAATGATTATCGTCCCATATCTTTGGTTGGGAGCGTGTATAAAGTGTTGGCTAAATTGTTAGCAAACAGATTGAAAAATGTTATAGGAAGTGTTATATCAGATACTCAATCCGCTTTTATTCATGGGAGACAGATTCTTGATGGTTTATTGGTTGTTAATGAGGTGGTACATGAAACAAAAAAATTAAACAAAAATTTACTTCTTCTAAAAGTAGATTTCGAAAAGGCTTATGACTCAGTGGATTGGAACTATTTGGATGATGTCATGTGTCAAATGTCATTTCCGCGACTTTGGGAGAAATGGATGAAAGAATGTGTCTCTTCCGCTACGGCGGTGTTGGTAAATGGTAGTCCGACTGATGAGTTTGCTTTGGGTCGTGGGTTAAGACAAGGGGACCCTCTCTCTCCATTCTTGTTCCTTTTAGCGGCAGAGGGTTTTCATGTTCTGATGGAGACTATGGTTACTAGTAATTTTTTTACAGGTTATAAGGTGGGTCGGGAAAGGAACTTATCAGTTTCTCACCTCCAGTTTGCAGATGACACATTAATATTGGGGGGGAAAAGTTGGGCGAATGTCAGAGCCATGCGTGATGTATTGCATCTTTTTGCGGCTTTGTCGGGGCTTAATGTTAATTTTCATAAGAGTGTGTTGGTGGGTGTGAATGTAAACATGTCTTGGTTACTTGAAGCGGCGATGGTCCTGAATTGTAAAGCATCTACTTTGCCGATTATGTATCTGGGCCTCCTGGTGGGAGGAGACTCTCGTCGGTTGAATTTCTGGGACCCTACTGTTAATCATATCAAATCTCGTTTGTCAAGGTGGAAGAGTCGTTATTTATCTTTTGGTGGTCGTCTTGTTCTCCTTAAGTCTGTCCTGACATCGCTACCTGTCTATGCTCTTTCCTTCTTCAAAGCTCCCTCAGGTATCATCTCTTCTATCGAATCTCTTTTAATTCGTTTTCTTTTTTTTTGGGGGGGGGGGGGGGGGGGGGGGAGTGAGGATAATAGGAAAATTTCATGGATTGATTGGGAGTCCATTTGCTTAGATAAGGAGGTTGGTGGTTTGGGGGTAAGGAGAATTAGGGAATTTAATCTAGCATTGTTGGGTAAATGGTGTTGGAGACAGGTGATGGATAGAGAGGGTTTGTGGTTTAGAATTTAGGCTGCCAAATACGGCCTGGTGGGGGGCGGGTTCAGGCAGGTGGTAAGGAGAGGTCGGCGTGGTGGAGGGAGATAATTAATATTTTTGAAGGTATAGGTGCGGTTCCTGAGAATTTGGGTTTGAAAATAGGTAACGGTACTCAAACTTTATTCTGGGATGACAAGTGGGTAGATGAGGTCCCTCTTCAGGTCCGGTTTAGCCGCTTGTTTGATTTATCTGAAAATAAATTATTGACAGTGGCGCAAATGTTTGAGTTGGGGTGGCATGAAGGGGGTGAGGCTTGGAAGTGGCGTCGAAATTTATGGGCGTGGGAGGAGGAATTGTTAGTGGAGTGTAGGTTGTTATTACTAACTGTGGTGTTGCAGGTTGATGTCGAAGATACTTGGACTTGGTTACCGAATCCTACCAGGGGATATACGGTTAAAGGGGCTTATCGCACTCTTACCAGCGACAGGTCCCTTATTCCTACTGCTTCTCAGGTATTTGCGGATCTCCTTTGGCTGAAAGATGTTCCACTTAACGTCTCGGTGTTTGTGTGGAGGCTCTTTCGGGATAGGTTGCCTACGAAGTCGAATTTGTTCCGAAGGGGTGTTATTTAGTATGAAGCTCAGTTTTGTGTCAGTGGATGTGGTTAGATTGAATCAAGCACCCATCTTTTCTTGCATTGCAGTCAGTTTGGAAATGTTTGGCAGTTAGTTCGTAATTGGCTAGGCGTTTCTTCAGCAGATCCTTCAGCTATGGTCGATCACTTCATTCAGTTCGGTGCTTCAGCTGGTCTTGCCAGGTCGCGGTGTTCTATTTTGCACTTAATCTGGTTTGCTAGTTCGTGGGTTATTTGGAAGGAAAGGAGCGACAGACTCTTTCGAGCCAAAGAATGCTCACCGTTTAAGCCACTGGAGAATGTTAGGTTGCTTTCTTATTCATGGTATAAAGCAAAATTTGTGAGTTATCATTATAAGTTTTATGAATGGTGCCAAAATCTCTTCCTATGTGTGGGAATTGGCTAATCTTTGTTTTTATTCTCAAAACATTGATGTAATTTTTAGCTATATCCTTTGGCACACCTTGTGTTAGAGGAATAGCCATCTAGTTTAATATATTCCATTTTGATTTCTTCAAAAAAAAAATATTATTATAGTTAGACCATCTACAATGAGGGATCCTTCCCCTGTTTAGCATGTTAAATAGGCACCCCCATTGTGACATTAATTATTATGGTGCTTATAAAGATAGGTGTTTTTATAGACACCCTCTCTCTCTCTCTTATTACTCATGGGTCCCACATGTACAATTTTTCTATTTTTTCTCTATATTCAATTATTGTATTATTTCGATATTAAAAAATAAATTATATGATAGTTGTAAATAATAGTTGAATTTAATTCCCTACTAAAAAAGTTGAATTTGAATTATCTAATTTATCATTATTCATTTTATATTGGTTTTTCAAGTTTTAACTTTTTCTTAAATTATTAATAAAAATAAAAAAAATGTTCTCTTTTTTTTTATATAATTTATAATTAAATTACTTCAATATTTTAAAATTAAATAATTATGAATGAGTATATAAATTATTGTTAAAAATGAATGATATAGAGTTATTGTTGGGACCTGATTAATAATTATTTTAAGGTGTTGCGTTGGAGAGATTGGTTGCTTATTAAGTATTAATTATAAAACGAATGACATATACAGTCGGGACCCATTTAAGCAAAAATTCAATGTCATGTATATTTTTTGAACAGGTCAATGTCATATATATATATATATATATGACATTGGAAAAAGATGAATAATAGTTGAAGTAAATATTTTCACAAGAAAGGGGGGTTTGAATTGTGACCTGTTTAAAATATGTCTGATAAAAATTTCTTTTTAATTTAGATATCACAAAAATTTGTTAGTAGCAATAATAATAATAATAATAATTGTGAGGTGTGTGATATTTGAACAATAAATTAAAAGTAAGTAGGGAAAGAGAAATGACATATGAAAGTTATCGTGGTTCGCCAAAACACCGGCTACTTCCACTCCCCACACACGTGTGAGATTGTCCACTAGGTAGTTGTGTTAAATAACGTTAACCACAACTCCTCTTTTGTCTTCTTTACACAAATTAGTAACTTTTACCCCCTGCTAGATCCAACAGATCTTTCCTGCAACTGAGTAAATCTACCTTTGCTTTTACACACTTGTCACTTACAAGCTTTACGATCCAATAAGAAATAAATTCTTACTTGAATCAAAATAAAATATCTGTAGTAAAACACTAAAAAGAGCTCAACACAAAAGAGCAATTTTTAGAACACTGATAAGAACTAAAAAGAAGAGAGCTTTTGTAATTTGCTTTGTATTGCTTTGATTCTTTCTCAAAAATTCGGTGCCTTCCCTTCAGCTACTGGCTTGGTATTTATAGGCTACCAATTGCTCAAAACATTTTGCTCTTTCTTCTTTCCCACGTGAGGAGCGTCTCTAATTAAGGCCTTACAGCTCATAGCCTTTGTACTCCCACGTGTAGCTCCTTTTCCTTTCTCAATTTCTCATGGCCCCACTCAAGTGCACAAGATAGATATTTTTCTTCTTTCTCACGTGTGGCAAACTTAAGGCTTTACAGCCAATTATTTCTCATGCATATCCAAGTGTCTTCTTCTAATTGGACTTAAAATACAAATTTTCATCTTGCCTTGCTATCCCTCTTTTGCCTTGTTCCCTTTACGGCAATAAAGCTTGCTTTTGTTTGTACTTGCATGCAATGTTGATTTGAGATGTAGTGGTATTGGAAACATAGAAAACTACTTCAAAGAAACTAAGAGCATAATACCATTTGTGGTTTATGTGTGCCAACGTGTTCCAACAAGTTTGGGCATGTTTGGTCCAAATATATCCAATGCATTTTTGTCCATTTATTTCTTGCTTTGTTCATTTTATGAGATGCTTCATTGATTTTTTAGGGAACTCGTTATATCAACCTTTTGAGCGTAAGTTCCTGCAACTAAAAATACTCATATAAAAATGTTAAATACAATAATATCAGAATTCATTTATAAAACAAAATTGAAATATATTTTTTCATCTTTAAAAATATAATAGGGATTTATGAATATTATCTCAACAATAGTAACACATATTTTAACACATTTTTCAATACACTGTCTTTGATTGATTAAAATTCACATGGGTCTCACTAAATCTTGTGGGTTCCATATAAATTTAGTGGGTTCCATACGAATTTTAACCAATCAAAAAGAATGCGTTGAAAAGTGTGTGTTAAAATATTGATCATATACATCATTAATTGAATGAATCTAAAATATAAATTTTTGCTTATAATAATGACCGGGGGTGTATATTAAGAAAAGTATATAAATGAAAGAGAGGGAGAAATGATTTTAAGCGCTCTTATTAAATACATCATTCACTCAAACTTTCCCTTTGATAACCTAGTTAACAAGAAAGAACAATGCTTCTTCAACTGAAACAATCCCAACCGACTATTAGTGAATGAGGACATTGTTTCCACTGTTGGATACGTCTTGATTGGAATGAGAATGAATTAGGAACTCGGTTGTCAAAGATCGGGATATTCGGTTATGTATAATTTTTCTTTTCAAAATACTTTTTAGTGGATTCTCGGAGTACAGAAGTTAGTATTTCGAAGATTCTCATAAAATAAACGTAAGTCTTTAGAAGATTCTCGGAGAATGAAAATTAGTCTTTAGAAGATTTTCATTAAATGAAAGTTGTTCTTTGGAAGATTCTCATATAATAATGAAAGTAAGTCTTTGGAAGATTCTCGGAGAATGAAAATTATTCATTGAAAGATTCTCATGTACGAAAGTTAGTCTTAGTAAGATTGTCATAGGTAAGAATATTAATTCTGAAGTGACATACCTAATATTGGTAAAAACCTACCTAAATCAGGAAATAACTAAGATAACGAATACGATAATTAGGGAAATATTAGTAACAACGTAGAACTGAATTAGCATAGTAATTAGGGTCCTTGCCATGAGCAGGAGCCATCATCCCAAAGTAGTGGAACATGAAGGATACAAAGCTTTCACGCAGATTGTTAACATCCGTACGAAGAGCAGTGACTTCAGAGAAGAGCATTTCATTTGAGATGGTTTGAAGTGGTGGTTCAACAGGAGGATCATTTTTTGGAGAGGTTCCAGTGGACTTATAGCTATCAAAAGAGCTAAAATGCGAGGGAAGTTGTGGCATGTCACTTAAGAGAGGATTGTCATCCAATTTGGGAGACTAAATGAACCTGTTGACACAGGTTGTTCCAAACAGAGCAGAATCTTCGCTTTGAAACAGAGGAGCTGAAGGGATAGGAGGTGGTTCGACATTTTCTTCAAGTGATAGTGTGAGATCAGTTGAGACAATTTGAGCTGCAGGATGATGATGATATTTTGGAACATGTAGAGAAGCGGAGGGTGAGGACAGATGACTTTCTACAACGACCGCATTTACCAGATTAAAAAGAGGATTTTCCTCTTCTTCATTCACAAGAAAAGCTTCCTTAGGAAGTGAAACTTGATGAATGCCCAAAGCTTCCGAATCTTCATGAATTTTGAGATGAGAAACGTTTTTACAGTTGAAAGGTTTCTGATTTTCTATGGCTTTTTCTCCAATGAAGGAGAGTTTGAATTCCTTGAAAATTTTGGTTAGAGCCATAGCGTAAGGTAATCCCCCATTTCCTGAAGTATCCTTGAGTGCGGCTGTCATGTGCCTAATGATTACATATGGAAGATTGACTCTTAGGCCATTAGACAGGTGATGCAAAATCATGAGATCATTATCATTGACTCGATACCTGTTGCGGCTGCGTGGTAACAGACTATGAGCACAAAGATTATGCAAGATCTTGAATTCATTTTTCAGAGAAGTTACAGGAAAATCTTTAGCTGGCTTAACGTTTTGGAAAACTTTGTTAATCACAACATTTCGATTAACTTTAGCTTTAACATACCATTTCTTTCCATATAACTTCACACCTGAGTTTGGTAATTTGAAAACTTTGGCAAGAACGTCAGTGGTGATGATAACTTGAGTTTGATCCATTTCACACAGTATGATATCATGTCCTTCAAGAATTTTAGCAGAAGAATAAAATTTCTGAACAAGAGTTGGATAAATCACCTCATCTAACTCACAGAAGGTTTTCCAACCGATGCAGTTCATGACTTCATCAAGCATGATTTTCTTAGATTTCATATCCTCAAAGTCAAAGGATTTGCTTTCACAAAGAGGTCTGGCTACGATTTCAGGAGCTGGGTTTGTGAGATAGGGATTAGTAATCATCTTTGCTTTAATGTTAATAGGAGAGACGATGTCTTCTAGCATTTTTTCTTTCTGAGCTTCTTTGCGATCGTAAGGTAAAAAGGCTGATGAGGATGTTTTGAGACGTTTGGTAGGGTTTTGAGTTTGCATGTCTAAATCTGGTTCATTATCAAGCTCAATGTATGAAATCTTTGAGGGTTTTGAGCTTAATCTGATGGATTTTCTCGGATCAGTTGAGAGAGATTTTCTGGTGTTTATGTTTGGTTGAAAAAGTTCATCAAAGGTTTCGGCTTTCACTGGAGCAGAAGTGGTAAAGGATTTTGGAGGTGAACATGAGTAAGGATCGGTTGATGGATTAGGAATGAAGTTTGAAGAAAAAGTGGTTGTTTCAGGAACATAGATGAAGGAACTTGGAGGAGTGAGTGGTAGAGAAGAAGGAGCGGTTGGATCAATGGTATGAAGGAGTTGAGAAAAAGTTTCTTTTTGTTTTTCCATTTTGAGCTTACTGGAGAATGAGATGAAGAAGAAAAAGATCCGTTTGATAAGAAGAAGAAAAGGTTTGAAGGAGACAGAGTGATGGTTAGTGAGTTGATGTTAGATTGAGCAGTCTTTGGGCTACGTAAACTGGGAATGGAATGATGAAAGGCTATAGTAGCCTTTTTTATCATAGGAAGATCAAAGGATTTCAATGGCCAGGATTAAATATTGAGAGTTTTGAGGCGCGTGTGTTGAGAAAAATGAGGAGAAAAGATTTGTTTTAAGAGAGTTTTGTGGAGAAGTGGAAAACATTATGGAGAGAAAAGAGGAAAAATAATTGCATCAAATGAATTATTTTCTCTCTTGATTTGCCGTGACCACAAACAATAACAAATTTTTTTTTTTTAAAAATGAAGCCCTTTCTTTTTTAAAAAAATTATTTTAAGAAAGGATTTTTAATAATTTTTAGTTTCTCTTTCAAGAGAAGAAAACGATCCTCTACTAGAGGTTTTGTAAAAATATCAGCTAGTTGTTCATTTGTGTTGACAAAAACGAGTTCAACTTCCTTTTTACCCACATGATCACGAATAAAGTGATGTTTAATTTCGATGTGTTTTGATCTGGAATGTTGAATAGGATTTTTTGACAAATTTATAGCACTAGTATTGTCACATAATATTTGAATATTTGCGTACCTTAGTGAAAAATCTTCTAATTGATTTCTAATCCATAATACCTGGGAGCAGCAATTTGCAGCGGAAATATACTCAGCTTCTGTGGTGGATAGTGCTATAGTGCTTTGTTTTCGACAGCACCAACTAATTAAAGCTTCTCCGAGGAGTTGACATGCGCCACTTGTACTTTTTCTTTCTATTTTGTCTCCGGCGTAGTCAGCATCACAATATGCCATAAGGTCAAAGTGTGTTCCCTTTTTATACCATAGACCTACACTTGGAGTGCCTACAAGGTATCTGAAAATTCTTTTAACTGCAATGTAATGTGAATCTTTTGGTGCAGTTTGAAATCTGGCACATAGACCAACTGCAAAAACAATGTCAGGTCTACTAGCTGTTAAATATAAAAGGGATCCAATCATTCCTCTGTATTCTTTTTCAGGAAAATCTTTTCCATTTTCATCTTTGTCAAGATTTGATGAAGGATGCATGGGAGTAGTCATGATTTTAGCTTCGTTCATCTTATATTTTTTAAGAAGATCTTTGATATATTTTTCTTGACATATGAAAATACCGTCTTTGTGCTGTTTAATTTGTAAACCCAAAAAGAATTTAAGTTCTCCCATCATACTCATTTCAAATTCACTTTCCATGAGTTTTGAAAAATCATCACACATTATTTCATTCGTAGCTCCAAAAATGATATCATCAACGTATACCTGTACAATTAGTAAATCATTTTTGTCAGTTTTTTTAAAAAGTGTGGTGTCAATTTTTCCTCGTGAAAAACCATTTTTGAGTAAAAAAATGCTCAGTCTTTCATACCAGGCTCTTGGAGCTTGTTTTAGTCCATATAGAGCTTTGGTTAGTTTGAAAACATAATTTGGTTTTTCTAAGTTTTCAAAACGTGGAGGTTGATGAACAAAAACTTCTTCATTTAAAAAACCATTTAAAAATGCACTTTTTACGTCCATTTGAAAAAGTTTTATGCAATTATGGGAAGCATAAGCGAGAAAAATTCTTATGGCTTCAAGTCTAGCCACAGGAGCATAGGTTTCATCGTAGTCTATTCCTTCTTGTTGATTATAACCTTGAGCTACCAATCTAGCTTTGTTGCGAGTTACTTTTCCTTCTTCATCTAATTTGTTTCTGAAAACCCATCTTGTTCCAATGATAGATTGAGTTTGAGGATTAGGTACAAGAGTCCAAACTTGATTTTTCTCAAACTGATTTAGTTCTTCTTTCATTGCTTCGATCCATGATTCATCAATGATTGCTTCTTTTATTGATTTTGGTTCAATTTGTGAGATCATTGCAAGATCATTTGTTTGAAAGGATCTCCTTGTCCTTACTCCATCTGTGGTTTCACCAATAATTTGTTCTTGTGGGTGATGATCTACAATTCTCCATGACCTTGGAGGACTTAAAGGTACTTCTTCATTTGATGGTTGTTGATGAGTGTTTTCAATGTTGGGGATGATTTGATTTTCTTCCTCATCTTCTTCGTTTATTCTTTCTTGAGTCTCAAGTTCCTCAAATTCATCAAATTTTATATGCATACTTTCTTCTAAGACTCTTGTTCTTAAATTGAACACCCTGTATGCTTTTGAAGTAATGGAGTAACCAAGAAATATAGCTTTGTCTGATTTTGAGTCAAATTTTCCTAGATTATCTTTGTTGTTTAAAATATAACAATAACATCCAAAAATGTGAAAATAAGAAATGTTTGGCTTTCTTTCTTTCCAGAGTTCATACGGGGTTTTGTTTAAAACTTTTCTTATAGAAACTCTATTTAGGATATAGCAAGATGTATTTATGGCTTCTGCCCAAAAATATTTCTCAACATTTGATTCATTTAAAATAGTTCTTGCCATTTCTTGCAAGGTTCTATTTTTTCTTTCTACAACTCCATTTTGTTGAGGAGTTCTAGGACAAGAAAAATTATGAGATATCCCATTATCGCTAAAGAATTGTTCAAAAGAGGCATTTTCAAATTCTCCTCCATGATCACTTCTTATTGCTATGATGTTTGTTTCCTTCTCATTTTGAACTTTTTTGCAAAAGGTTTGGAAGGCTTCAAAAGAATCATTTTTATGTTTCAAAAATAGAACCCAAGTGAATCTGGAAAAATCATCAACGATTACAAAGCCATATTTTTTTCCACCAAGACTTTCTATTGAGATAGGTCCAAATAAATCTATGTGAAGCAATTCAAGAGGTCTTTTTGTTGAAATAAAATCTTTTGGAGGAAAGCTGCTTTTGACTTGTTTTCCTCTGACACATGCTTCACATATTTTATCTTTCTCATAGTTAATCTTAGGAAGTCCTCTTACTAGATCAAGTTTTGATATTTTAGAAATTGTTTCCATACTAATATGACCAGCCCTTTTATGCCAAATCCATTTATCTTTTTCAAGAGATATAAAACATGATTCAACAGGGAGTTCATCTAGGTATAGAATGTAAACATTTTTATTTCTTGATCCCGTAAACAAGATTTTTCCTGAAGATATTTGTCTTACTTCGCATGTGTGAGGTTTGAATATTACTTCAAGACCACTGTCACACAATTGACTGATGCTGATTAAGTTGTGTTTCAATCCTTCTACATATTGAACATTTTTAATTTTAGCGGAGTTTATCTTACCAATAACACCTATACCTTTAATCTGAGATTTCTCATTGTTACCAAAGGTTACCATTCCTCCTTCCTTTTTGATGAAAGAGAGAAAACTTTGTCTATCTCCAGTCATATGTCTTGAGCATCCACTGTCCAAGTACCAGGGCTTTTTCTTGACTGTTATGAGACATTCCTACAGTAGAGGTTAGTAATTTTTTAGGTACCCATATTTTTTTGGGTCCTTGATGGTTAGTGTTAATTTTTGGAGTTTCCTTTTTATGAAACCGAGAGTAATTATTTTTTAATTTTTGCGAATCCAGTCTCTTTCTTTTTCTAAAACAAAATGGTTCAAGATGTCCATATTTTTTACAATATGTACATTTGTATCTTTCAAAATTTTTTGTAATTTTTTCAGGAACAAAGAAGTTTTCATAAAGTTTTTGTTTTTGATTTGTTTTGAAACCTATGCAAGCTTTATCAAAAACACTTACTTGTGATCCCATAATTTTTTGAAATGTTTCAGTTGATTTAACAAAATTTGATATGTCATTTTTTAATTGTAAAACATTTTCTTTCAAAATAATGTTTTCTTTATGAGGATTATTTTTATTTTCAAAGACTTCTTTTGATTTAGAATTTTTAATATTTTCAATAAGATTTTTGTTTTCTTTTTCTAAAATATCCTTTTCTTTTCTTAGTTCAAGATTCTCATTTCTTAATCTCTCACATGTTTGTTCCAAGATTTGAGAATTATAAAAAAGATTATCAAACAGATATTCCGTTTTTTCACATGATGAGCAAGGATCAGTAATTACCTCTTCATTATCTGATTTTGTCATTAGGCAAAGGTCTGCTTGTTCATCTTCATTTGTTTGTTCTTCTGGTTCGTCCCACGTGGTTAAGAAGGATCTTTGATTTGATTGGAAGTTGTTTGATTTTCTTCTGTTTAGTGGACATTCATTTTTGTAGTGTCCAAGTTTGTTGCAACCGTAGCAGGTGATTTGACTTTTGTCAAGCTCATTTTTTGTGTTTTCCTTTCTGACTGGGAAGTTTCTTTTGTTTCGATCTCTCCTTTGAATCATTCTTTGAAGTTTTCTGGTGAGAAGAATGATTTGATCTTGATGATCTTCTTCATCAGATTCTTGTTGTTGATTGTCAGAATTCATTTCTAGTTCTTGATTTTGTGATTCTTGATTTGTTTTGAATGCAATCATTTTGCTTTTGTTTGAAGACTTGTCTTCTTGCAAAAGAACTTCATGTGCTTTTAGAGATCCGATAAGATCTTCTAATCTAAGTTTTTTAAGATCTTTTGCTTCTGTTATAGCTGTTACAATATGTCTCCAAGATTTTGGGAGACATCTTAAAATTTTTCTTACTCTCTCATGAACTGTAAAGTCCTTTTCAAGAGAACGTAACCCATTCATAATGATAGTAAACCTTCCATACATTTCATCTATGGTTTCAGTTTCTTTCATTTCGAATAGTTCAAATTTACGAACACCAATGTCAATTCTTGTTTCTTTTACGTGACTGGTGCCTTCATGATGTATTTTTAGTGTATCCCAAATTTCTTTGGCATTTTTGCCTTCTTGTACTCTATCATATTCTTCCCTGCTTAGAGCCATGGTTAGAAATAATTTAGCTTTAAAATTTAATAACATGCGCTTACCTTCTTCTTCTGACCAGTCTTCCTTCTTCTTTTCATTTAGATCTTCATCATATGGAATATAGTTTCCATTTTCAACTACAGTCCACATGTGATTATCTTGTGATTGTAAAAATAGTTCCATTTTTCCTTTCCAGTAATAGTAGTCTGCTCCTTCAAAGAGCGGTGGTCTGTTTGAGGAACCTCCTTCGGACATAAATTTTATTTTTGACATATTTTCTTTTCTTTTCGTCTTCTACATCGTTGGGTGTTTAGGCTTTGAATTTTTCTTCTGAATCTTTTTCCTCCTGCACCGTTGGGTGCGTAGGTTTTTAGAGGCAGAGCTCTGGTACCAACTGAAGTAAATATTTTCACAAGAAAGGGGGGTTTGAATTGTGACCTGTTTAAAATATGTCTGATAAAAATTTCTTTTTAATTTAGATATCACAAAAATTTGTTAGTAGCAATAATAATAATAATAATTGTGAGGTGTGTGATATTTGAACAATAAATTAAAAGTAAGTAGGGAAAGAGAAATGACACATGAAAGTTATCGTGGTTCGCCAAAACACCGGCTACTTCCACTCCCCACACACGTGTGAGATTGTCCACTAGGTAGTTGTGTTAAATAACGTTAACCACAACTCCTCTTTTGTCTTCTTTACACAAATTAGTAACTTTTACCCCCTGCTAGATCCAACAGATCTTTCCTGCAACTGAGTAAATCTACCTTTGCTTTTACACACTTGTCACTTACAAGCTTTACGATCCAATAAGAAATAAATTCTTACTTGAATCAAAATAAAATATCTGTAGTAAAACACTAAAAAGAGCTCAACACAAAAGAGCAATTTTTAGAACACTGATAAGAACTAAAAAGAAGAGAGCTTTTGTAATTTGCTTTGTATTGCTTTGATTCTTTCTCAAAAATTCGGTGCCTTCCCTTCAGCTACTGGCTTGGTATTTATAGGCTACCAATTGCTCAAAACATTTTGCTCTTTCTTCTTTCCCACGTGAGGAGCGTCTCTAATTAAGGCCTTACAGCTCATAGCCTTTGTACTCCCACGTGTAGCTCCTTTTCCTTTCTCAATTTCTCATGGCCCCACTCAAGTGCACAAGATAGATATTTTTCTTCTTTCTCACGTGTGGCAAACTTAAGGCTTTACAGCCAATTATTTCTCATGCATATCCAAGTGTCTTCTTCTAATTGGACTTAAAATACAAATTTTCATCTTGCCTTGCTATCCCTCTTTTGCCTTGTTCCCTTTACGGCAATAAAGCTTGCTTTTGTTTGTACTTGCATGCAATGTTGATTTGAGATGTAGTGGTATTGGAAACATAGAAAACTACTTCAAAGAAACTAAGAGCATAATACCATTTGTGGTTTATGTGTGCCAACGTGTTCCAACAAGTTTGGGCATGTTTGGTCCAAATATATCCAATGCATTTTTGTCCATTTATTTCTTGCTTTGTTCATTTTATGAGATGCTTCATTGATTTTTTAGGGAACTCGTTATATCAACCTTTTGAGCGTAAGTTCCTGCAACTAAAAATACTCATATAAAAATGTTAAATACAATAATATCAGAATTCATTTATAAAACAAAATTGAAATATATTTTTTCATCTTTAAAAATATAATAGGGATTTATGAATATTATCTCAACAATAGTAACACATATTTTAACACATTTTTCAATACACTGTCTTTGATTGATTAAAATTCACATGGGTCTCACTAAATCTTGTGGGTTCCATATAAATTTAGTGGGTTCCATACGAATTTTAACCAATCAAAAAGAATGCGTTGAAAAGTGTGTGTTAAAATATTGATCATATACATCATTAATTGAATGAATCTAAAATATAAATTTTTGCTTATAATAATGACCGGGGGTGTATATTAAGAAAAGTATATAAATGAAAGAGAGGGAGAAATGATTTTAAGCGCTCTTATTAAATACATCATTCACTCAAACTTTCCCTTTGATAACCTAGTTAACAAGAAAGAACAATGCTTCTTCAACTGAAACAATCCCAACCGACTATTAGTGAATGAGGACATTGTTTCCACTGTTGGATACGTCTTGATTGGAATGAGAATGAATTAGGAACTCGGTTGTCAAAGATCGGGATATTCGGTTATGTATAATTTTTCTTTTCAAAATACTTTTTAGTGGATTCTCGGAGTACAGAAGTTAGTATTTCGAAGATTCTCATAAAATAAACGTAAGTCTTTAGAAGATTCTCGGAGAATGAAAATTAGTCTTTAGAAGATTTTCATTAAATGAAAGTTGTTCTTTGGAAGATTCTCATATAATAATGAAAGTAAGTCTTTGGAAGATTCTCGGAGAATGAAAATTATTCATTGAAAGATTCTCATGTACGAAAGTTAGTCTTAGTAAGATTGTCATAGGTAAGAATATTAATTCTGAAGTGACATACCTAATATTGGTAAAAACCTACCTAAATCAGGAAATAACTAAGATAACGAATACGATAATTAGGGAAATATTAGTAACAACGTAGAACTGAATTAGCATAGTAACTTTATTCTTCTTTCATCCTTCGTAAGGTAGACGAGATAGTCAGGGCTTCCCGTTTGTAGAACTACCGAGAATGAGAGTGTGTAGATGAACTTATAATATTCATAGGCAAAGGAACCTTTAGAAACATTGAGAATTTAGGAAACCTAATTTAAGTCTTTGTTTCAATTAATTACCTATGAGAGAGTAAGAATCTCACGTACATCTACATGTGAAGGTCCATCCCCCCTATAGGATTGATGACCCTAAGCATTGACTCACGAAACAACTCCAGTGTAAGAATGCAACTCGACAACTAGAGGGGAATAAACCTATACCTATGAGAGAGTAAGGCCCCACACATACAAACTCCTCTGATTAGTAGGGGCAACTTGATAGTTGGTAGGAAATAAAAACCCATGAACTTATCACTTAAATATAAGAAATAAACCAATATCTGAATAATGTTTAACCATTAATTAATTCCAGCAGATGTATAAAGGGGATTCAAAAAATCCTAACCGTCGCTAACATTTTGTAATCAAAACAGGATACTTCTAAATTCTCGCTCTGAGCAAACAGATCAAATGCACAAACTCCACTTTTATCTTTTTATTTTATCGTTTTTAGGGTTAATTAAGTAAATGATCCCTATAAATATTTAGAATTTTGTTTTAGTCCATACAAAATAAAATCACACTTTTTAATCCCTATAAAATTTTTCATTAACATTTTTAGTCCCTAAATTTTTTTTCCATCAACATTTTTAGTCCCTGTAAAAAATTTCCATCAACGTTTTTGGTCCCTGAAATGCTTAAGGAAAATGTCACAGGGACTAAAAAATGTGATTTTATATTGTAGGGACTAAAAACAAAACTATGAATATTTATAGGGACTAAAAACTTAATTAACCCTTTTTTTATTTATTGTTTTCTATTCCAAAATAAGTAACATGAATTGACTAGTTGGATCGACAATCCATGTGTATACGATACTTTACTTACACTTTATTATTTAGTAAACGATTTAATACACTTGCTTGAATCCGACTATCAAATATTTTTATTTTATTTTTTAATTTTGAGACCCTCAAATTTAAGCTAGAGTGATAATTTGTGAAACATTCTACACCAGCTCATGAACTTGTGAAATTTAATGGTTCATCCAAAAATTTAATGTACCTTTATTCCATAGAGAATAACTTCTTTTAAAGACACAAGAAAATAAATATATGGTATATAATTTATTTAATAAAATATATTAATTTTTTTTTTTTATTATTGAGTATGCCTTCATACACACACACACTAGCTCATAGACACACTAATATGTTTGTATGTCCACTTTTTTATTGCACATAACTGTATATAAAAATAAAATAAAATATTTTTGTCAAAAATGATCAAAATAAAGTTTGTTTATATTGTTCAATATTGTTTTCATTGTTGTGGAATTGTCCTATAGTTTAAATGAAAAGAATAATATTAGTTTTATTTTAATGTGTGTACCCTTTGTATACTGTTGCAGATAAAATAATATTGATAGTTTTAATATTTTTTAGGTTTATTTACATTCTTGTCTCTTAAATGTTGTAATTGTGTCGTTTTGACTCTTCAGTATTATTTTTTTGTTGAGATTTTGGCCTTCCCTGTTTGTAATTTGGTACCCTTTCTCGCAATTCTCTTCTAAGTTTACATAGTTATTGATCTGACATCAAACTCTCATAATCAATGTGACGCTACTTTAAAACTAATAATAAAAACGCAAACAACCAATATGTACATGTGAGAGCAATTGAATTCCCTAAATAGAATTTCAAACTTTCTAACATTTTTAATTAGGCTTAATAGCAGTTTTGGCACCCTAAAGAAAAAAAACTAGAAAACTGTCCCCTAAATTTTGCACCTGTGACGGTTTTGGCCCCCAAGACCAATTTTGACTCGGTCTACGCTGACGTGGCACCCTAAATGAGGTGCCACGTGTTATTTTTATTTATTTTTTTGGTCCTGAGGGGCCAAAAACTGCTACAGTTGCAAAACTTAGAGGGCGTTATGCAATTTTTTTTCTTAGGAGACCAAAACCGCAACTTCGTGAAAGTTAGGGGGCGAAAACTTCTATTAAACCTTTTAATTATTAACTTGAGATAAAAGTCATGTTGAATGTTCCGTCAATAGATGATATAGGGGCCAAAATTAGGGGGGAAATTCGAAGGAGGACTACAAATCATAAGTTTTGTTGGGTCTTATACACCACCGTCTACAAGTTCTAAATTTTCCCAGTTTGAAAATTAAGGGATTGAAAGAGAGATGAATTAATTAAAATACAAAATATTAATCCTTTTGTTTGTAATATTCTCTAACATTTATAAATCTTAATAATAAATGAATAATTAAGTTATTTTTTTCACACATTTTTTGTGTGTTAGTTTGTTCATTTTCACATATTTTATGTATGGTATTTTACTAGCAAAAAATCTCACAAACCATTCTCTATTGCACCAACCCTCCTCAACCACTTCATTACATGCAATATATTTCATCGGTTAACAGTGGTCCACAACTACTTATAGAATTCTCTCCAACCATTGACTATATAGAGGTAACAGATTATAAGATAAATGTGTTCCGCAGTTAGTGGAAAAAAGTAAGAAAACATCAAATCTCTAATGTAAAATATATTGTGATATATCATATGAGGGGAATTTCAGAGGAGGCCGGAATATGATAAAGACGCAAAGGTTGTGATGGCAAACCGCTATGCAAGTTTGTTTGTAGAGATGGTGTAGAACATGCAAAATACTTCAATACTCAAGTCAATATGCAACTAAGCCGAGTAAAGAGATAATACAGATGGATAGGGATCGACATCGGATGCATCTTTCAATTATAATTGAGTAACTTTTAGGGTTTGCAAATTTTGGGGGGGGGTGGGGGTGGGGATATGAGAGAATCTTCATAAAAACATGTAGATTATTTGAAGAAGTGGCCTAAATTCTCCAATAGCCCCCAAAATCTTAACCCAATAATTTTTTAAAATTCCTCTAAATAAGGAAAATTTTTATTATGAAGAAAAATAAACTCCTTAAAGCCCTCTCTTCCTTCCATTTTTTTCTTTACAAAACCATCCCCCTTTCTTCCCTTCCCTCCAAACTCGCAAACAAACCCTTAATGCAAACTTACAAAAACATGCTCCAAAAGTCGACTAGTTTGAAGTTTCTTAAAATTTGTTGGGTAACTTTAGACAAAATTATGTTTTTTCCATTCTTAACCGTACTTCTAGACCAAATCATTTTTTAAGAAAATATGGAGGGATTACGGAATCTATGATATGATAATTTCTTTTTAAGCCTTCCGTGTTGCTAAAAAGCCCCCAATTTTATCATAATTCAGAAGATATCTTCTGATAATATTTCGTCTGTTTTGAGCAACACAAGGGCCTAAACCATCCTAACATATTAGTTTGGATTGTACTTTGGTCCTCCAAAATAAATTGTATTGGGTTAATTTTTGACTTGGCTCGTATGCAACGGTTTCTTCTTGATCGGGAGAGACTATAATTAAATTAAGGATAATGCTAATAAGTATTTAAAGAAATATAGTATTAATGCATTGCACTTATGTAATCAATTCTTTAAACGTCACATAAATGGATCTTTTAATATAAACATTCTTCTTATAGCTTCTTTATAACAAGTATCTTAAAGACACTTGTTAGCGTGACTTCTAGATTAAATAAATAATTATGAAAGGAAAGTCATCAAAGAGAATGAACAAGTTAAGTACGTACGTACTTGGTTAGAACTAAGATGCTCTTTCTGAATTAGTGAAACATATAGGTGAAAATGTCAACAACACCCATCATCATAATAAAGTAGAAGTTGAGAAAAAATGTGACAATAATTAGAAATTTAATAAGGCATCGGTTGTTCTATATTGGCCCCAAGATAAAGGTAATATTGTTGCCCAACTAAGGCACATAAAGGATAAAGTTATGGTTGTTTAAATGTACTGCAGGTACTGCCACTAATTGAAGATTTTCAATTCTAGTTCTAGCAAAACAATATTGTTTCTTTCTGCCAACAAAGGAGAATATTATTTCTTCTTTCCGTCACATTTGAAAAAAAAAAACTTAAATAAAATAGAAGTTATTTTGAAGAAAAAAAATTGTCAAGACCAAATTTTCACCCTTAATAAAGATGAATAAGTCATTGATTCGAACCCTACATATATAATACAATGTTCATGTCAACTGAGTAATGTTTACGGTGACATATATTATTTTAAATTGTTAATACATGTAATATTATTTATTTATTTTTTAATTATATCTCATAATAATTAATATTATATACACCACTCACAAGTTAATATTTTTATGTTGTATTTATGCTAACGATGGATACATCAATAATTAATAAGGTTATATGCTAATGATGGATGCATCACTAATTAATAAGGTTAATTTGATAAAATTATTATTTTCTTCATCATTTATAGTCTTTTCTTAATTTGAATGAAATAGAAAAAGTGTGGATTTTTTATTTATTTTTTTGGTGAAAAAAATTGTGGAAACTTTTGTGACAGAGATTGCCAGACAACAAAAATAAAAACAACTTTTGTTACATTTTAGAAAGGTGTAAGCATGTTGTCCAAAGAGTAATTTTAATTTTACACATTACGGTGGATTATTGTAACTTTGTAAACTCAACGCGAATCTAACATACATTATGCAAGGTATATCAAAATGAATTGAAGAGTTTAAAATATTAATTAAATTTGTTAAGAAAATATTAGTTATGTAGATCAATTTGTCAAATTCAACTTGTTCACATATATATGTAAACACTAAATACAAATAGTGAGCTATCATGTGGAGTTGTTTAGGAGGAGCTCCAAGAATACTTAGAAATTATTAAGGTAAAAATACATTATTTAGGCAAAAATGAATCTGATACCTTCGTATCTCAACCATTGTCCATGTTTTCCTCTTGAAGTTCTCAAGCGGCCTCCAACATGTTAGGGTCATCATCCAATCTAGAATAGGGTAAAGTTTGCGCGATTTTTTCTTCTTCACCTTAACGATTAGTTGAATGAAGATGCGGCTCGGTCATTTAAAAGTTTTACTGTAACCCACGATCAATGTCAATGTCACGTATGTAAAAACAAGATACAAAGGATGAAATGAATCTGACAGGTTATTAAGAGTCTCACACCAAATAGATAAAAAATTTCGATGCTACATATAAGTCATACGACTCTCAAACCTAGTTGACTATTCTTATCCAACTTAGTCTTAAGCCCTGGCAACAAACTCATGAATGGAAATTGCAAAATAAAATGATACTATTTGGAATAGCAATAATAGTATCGATTAAAACAAGAATTAGGCAAAAGGCCGCCTTCCTATAAAAAAGAAAGAAAGACAAAGAGCCATCTTAAAAGTCAGATTAGCACACTTACAAACCGTAATACATGAAAGTCTTTTTACACTATCCCAAGCTTAGTTTGCTATTAATCATGGTTTTTTGCATGTGGATCACACTGTAATAGAACATGGCACAATTTCAGGAAAAGAAAAACAAGAGAACGAGACACAAAAATAACTTGCACTTTATGAATTTAAACACCTGACCAATGAATGTCAATGCAATGACTGACTGACCAAGAAAATTTTCACACTTTGAAATGAAAGAGAATCTTTTTTATGTACTTTTATGAGTTTTTTTTTTTTTTTAATGAACATGATGAATGAGATTTCATAGTAAGAGTATAGTTATGGAAAGGTTAAATTGTATTTTTGGTCCGTTAACTATTTAGATAACATTGTATTGGACCCTTAATTAAAATTTGATTTATTTTGGTCCCTTAATTTCTATCTGTTACACATTTTGGTCATTTCATAAACGTTAGGTTTTCTTCATCTTCTTCTCCTCTTTTTCATCTTCATACCATCTCCATCAACCTTCAACAACAAGAATCCCAGAAAAATTCCAGAAGAAAATGAAGAAAACCTAACGTTTTTGAATTAAAACTAACGGAAATGATCAAAATGTGTAACAGAGAGAAGTTAATGGACCAAAATAAATCGAATTTTAATTAAGGGACCAAAGCGTTACTACCTAAATAGTTAATGGAACAAAAATGCAATTTAGCCTTATGGAAATAATATGGGTCGACTTATAAAAATTTATTACTATCTCCGTCCCTCAATACATGACCTAGTTGACAATTTACGTTATTGACTTAACATACTTTGACCATATTTTTCTACTAATTCACAAAGATAAATAATATTATGTAAGATGTTGTTGGATTCGTCTCGATGAATATTTTTCAAATATTAAATTTTCATAATTTTTTTTAGTAGAGAATTGAAGATATCAAAGATAAAACATATGCATTGATAAGTGTGTCGGAGTAAAGTAGGTCATGTATTGAGGGACAGAGGGAGTACAATATTTTCAATTTGACCTGGCCTAGCCTATTGATTGATAAGTTGACCCCACAAACTCCGCTAATATTTTTTTGATCATATTGTTAGCACATGTTTAGTTGCATGTTTAATAACCGAATATGTGTGTAGGTTTGTTTATAGTTGAAATCGGATGGAGAATTTGATTTGTTTTTCTAATAGAATTATTTAATTAGATTCATTAAAGAATAACTATTAGGAGTCCCGCATCGAATAGATCAAAATGCTTGATGTGGTACTTAAGTCGTGAGGTTCTCCCACCTATTGGACTAGTCTTTTGGGTTGAGCTCTCCTCATGGGCTTAAGTCCTAACAATTGGTACTTTCATTGAGAGTTGGACCACAGAAAGGGCTACATATAGGCTGGATTAAGGTGTTCCACCGAATACTGATAGGTGAGTGAAACCGCCAAAAGGGAAAGGGCTACCATCGAGTCAGTGTCGATTGACTGAAAGCCACCGTGGACGTCGGCTCTTAAAGGGCGTGGCAATGTTAGGAGTCCCATGTCGAGTAGATCAAAATGCTTGATGTGGTACTTAAGCATCAGGTCAGTGCCGATTGAATGAAAGCCACCGTGGACGTCAGCTCTTAAAGGGCGTGACAATTTTAAGAGTCCCACATTGAGTAGATCAAAATGCTTGATGTGGTACTTAAGCCCCGAGGTTCTTCCACCTATTAGACTAGTCTTTTGGGTTGGACTCTCCTCATGGGCTTAAGTCCTAACAATAACATGACCATTTATTTATACATTTTGTTGAAATTTTAATATTGTTAAAGTAATAAGATCTGAGACATATTTGTTGCTTATCTCTTTACGCTCATTTTAGTGGTAATTTTTTTACTAAGTTTTCTTACTTTCGTTCTGAGCAATTAATGTTTAATTTTTTTATTTAATTCTTTTTAGACAAGAGAAGTGCTATTGACATTTTTTTTTCTTACATTCTATCTGACACTCGCACTCTTTTATTTTGATGAAATTTATATTAGTCACTTAATTTGGAAATAAATTCCAAAGAAAGTGGTAAGATACACATAGGGTTCATCTAATAAAAGAGTCGGTATTAGGAAGATGTTAAAAATTGAAAGTGTTTCTAACATTACTCAGTGAGGCAAAATTTTATTTACCATGAACAAAAGATGTGTAGAGCTTTATGTTTTGAGTGACACTAATCAAAATTATTCATTCGTCTTTTATTCTATATGTTATAAATATAGTATAAATGGTGGAAGAAAAACGAATGTTTTGGTTGGTGTCAATCCAACATGTACAACTTTGTCTATCTTTTATTAATGTGTAATGTAGTTTTTCGAATTGATGAGTAATGTAGTTGTTACTTTTTTTTAAGCTTAAAATATATAAGCAAAAATTCTACTAATTTATCCATGTTTAATCTCATTTTTTTCATTAATATCAGTTCACGAATTGCTTCATATTGTGAGGAGATGAATATTAATTAGGGATGGATTAGTAAATTTAATTTTTTTATTTTTCTTCATAAAGTCAAAAAAAATTAAAGAACTTGACTATCTTTCTTAATAAATATGAAAACAAGTTCTTTTTCTTTTTATAATTAAGGTCGGAGGGAGCACTCGTCAAAATAATACTACTTTTGCACTAAATTATAAGCACAAAAAAAAAAAAAATCTATTCACCCTTATTAAAAAAATTAGCTTTTTTATTATTCAAAAATTTATAAAAAAAAAAAACCATTATGTTTTCTAAATTACCCTTGAAACCAAACATCTTATCATTACTAATTTTTGGAACTAAACAATTAGGATTTAAGTGTTTTGGAAAACATAAGCACAATAATAATGTAAGGTTATTTTTGGAGCATTAAATTAATTATAAATAGGTAAAAAAATGAGTCCCTTTTGTTTATAATTTGGAACAAGAGGAATGTGTCTAATATACTCAGAATATGAGAGAGAAAATTAAATAAAATTTTCCAAAGCTACCACTAAAATAAGCGGGAAAAAGATATTGGCGAACATACCTCAGACCCTATTACATATACTTTAATAATATAAAGAAAAGATATATTAATGCTCTTAATAATAACTCTATTTAGCATAAAAAACAAATAGTTCTATTAGATTTTCAATGTTAATACATTCAATGACCTACGATGTCAATAACCAAGATATATATTATTGCAAGAAAGTAAAGACCGGATTAAAGCAAACATCGCGATTTTAAAAATCATGCTTTCAAGTTTAAAAATAATGGTTAAAAAAGTTGGGCACATGTATTGTGCATTGAATCCTGCTCTTTACCCAAATAGTTTTACTTATTCTCAAAGTAAATGTCCAAAATATTTCTACGTATGTTAACTCACGACGTAAGTTAACTCACGCTGCGTGACTTAAGTCACGCAAAAAAAACACACTAAAACCCAGCATGAGTTAACTCACGTTGGTTTTAATCTCACTTATCCAAAACAGATAAACCAGACCCACTTACACAATTGGATTTAATCTCATCTCATCCTTATCCAAAACTCTTCCCAATGTCCTTTCCTATAAATAATTATTCAATCACTATTGCTTTTTCATCAAGCCAAAAAAACAATATATACCAACTTCTTCAATTACACACAAACACAATAAAATCTCATTAACTTTACACTATAGTAAGAGAAATATCAGTATGTCTGACATTGTTATGTTAGTAGCTGAGGAGTATGAGAGAAGAGTCAAGAATTTAAAAAATGCTGGTGGTGGTGCTGCAGTAGAAACATGGGAGATTAACATGTCTTCTTGTTATTCCATATTGGTTTCCAAGTTGAAGGAGAAGAAGAAGCAACTTGTTCAAAGTGTATTGGAACCCAAAACCCAATTTGCTATTGCTTATTCTAACAACTTTTTTGCTTGATCAAATATGGATGAAACAAAACCAGCGTGAGTTAACTCACATTGGGTTTTAGTGTGTTTTTTTTTTTGCGTAACTTAAGTCACGTAACGTGAGTTAACTCACGCAAATTTAACACTAGCCTAAGTTAACTCACACTGCGTGAGTTAACATGCATAGAAGTATTTTGGATATTTATTTTAAGAATGAGAAAAACCGTTTGGGTAAAGAGCAGGATTCTTTTGCATTAATCGGCTCACAACACAAAAGGCCCTTTAGCCCATATCCGATCAGGGCAAACCACCTCATATACAAGAAGATCTTAAGAAACAAACAATGTGAAACTCTAAATTCTTAGGAGCATGATACTTTGGAAAAAACCCAAATATCTTCAACTACATATAGGTGTTACTCGCTAACCCTATGATTTATTTTACCTGGCATGGGTAACATCACATATATTGTTGACTATGTCGCTTGTCCTTAGCAAGAACAAAAGTGAAGCATTAATGGCTCTTAATGTGAGTGGACAAATTGAGTGAATTACTCCCTCCGTCCCTTAATATAACCACCTATTACTTTTTTCACATTTCTTAAGAAATGTTGTTGGTGTAGTTAATGTGTCTGTTTTATAGTACAATTTTACAAAATTAACCTCATTAAAGAGATAAAGTGAAAAGTCAATTTATTGTACTTTTAGAATTAGTAGTAGTATTAAATAAGGGTATCTATGGAAAATAATAATTAATGTGTGTTGTAATTTGAAAAGGGGGTTATATTTAGGGACAAAAAAAAAAACAAAAGGGAGGTTATATTAAGGGACGGAGGGAGTATTACAAAACTACGACTAAAATGAGCGGGAAAGAGATATTGACGGAATATATCACATACTTTATTACTTTAATATTTATTCCCTCCGTTTTAAAATACATGTCCATTTTAAAGAAATTGCAGTAACAAAATACAAGCTAGTTTGACACAAAAGTTCTTATTATACCCTTGTCTTTGATTTCCTCCATTTTACATTTATTTACCCCATCTCATAATTACTCCCAATACCAAAATTAATTAAAGTCAATCAAATGACAATACCAATACATACTCTTGCAATACCAATACTAGTACTCCAATGCTAAATTCATTAAAAAAAGTTTAAGTATTGGAATTCAATGGAGTAAATGACATGCTTTAGTTGTCAAATTTTTTTTAATCTTAATTGAAAAACTTCCCTCCATTATTTATTCTCTAATCTTAAAATGTTTACCACCAAAGTTAAATTAAAACTTCCCACCATTTTTTCAAAAACACTTATAATTTCAGTATATATAAGAGTTAGGTACTCGTTTATCAAATTTATATTATTAATGAAGAACAAAATTTTGCTATGGATCTCAATGCTTTTCCATTTGATTTAAATGAAGAACCATTGTTTGATTTAAATCAATAACTACGTGATTTAAACGGTGAGGAAGAAAAGTTTGCTACAGGAGTCCATAGTCATTTCTTGGGAGAGTACATGATTAAAAATGAGTTAACATTTATTAGTGGAAAATAATTATTGTGCATAAAATTTAGAATCCAATTAATTGATAGACAAGGGTAAAATAGACAAAATGTATCCTTAAACTATCAAATGGATATGTATTTTGAAACAAAAAATTTCTCCTAAATTAATATGTATTTTGAAACGGATGAAGTACAAGATAAAATGAGATAAGATACGATAAACTTGAAAACACAATATCCAGTTTAAGGACAGACAAATTTGAAGACCAATTTCACTGTCCACTAGCGGAGGCCCCACCTTTTTTTAGAGAGAGCTTATGAACTACTCCCTTCGTCCCAAATTGTATGTCGCTTTAGTAAAAAAAATTGTCTCAAATTATATGTCGCTTTATAATACCAATGCAACATTAATGTTACTTTTCCTATTATAACCTTAATTATTAATTACTCTCTCTTCTTTCAATTCTTTCATTTATTTTTCTCATATTATTTATTAAGGATAATTTTGTAAAACAACTCATAATATCTCTTTTCCATACAATATTAATTGTATTTCTTAATATATGTGAAATGCTCAAAACATCATACAAATTGGGACGGAAGGAGTAACTCACATAAATTGACACTAAGAGGATTCAAACCTTAAACCATAAAAGAAGAACACTCAAAAGTCATAAGCCTAAACCATTTGACCAATCCATGTGGATTTAATATTAAGATATATTAATGTCTTTATTAATAACTCTCTTTAGTCAAAAAGGTAAAATAAAAATGAATAGCTATGTTAGATTTCCAATGACAATACATATCTACTTCTTTCATCCTAAATTATATGACGCTGAGACAATTTCACACGTATTAAAGAATGTAATTAATTTTGTATAAAAAGAGATAATATGAGTTGTTTTATAAAATCGTCCTTAACAAATGGTATCGAAAAGATAAATTAAAAATTAAAAGAAGATATAATAATAAATAATTAAGGATATAATAGAAAAAGTAACATTAACGTTTCATTGATATTGTAAAGAACATATAATTTTGGACGGAATGAGTAATATTTACATTGTTAGTAACAATGAGGATATATACTCTCTTTAGGCTACTGTCTAGAAATTTAGGTAAATAAGTGGGAAACTTATATATATAAGTTCGAACTTATATATATATATATATATATATATATATATATATATATATATATAATACGATATTCATATTAACTGTGTTATGTTGACGTCAAAGTTATCATATAAATAAATATTCAAATAACACAACTCTTTTAACATGCATAAAATGTGTATTATGATATTATAAATACGGACGGGCGTGAGTAAATTAACATTTAGTTTGTACAAACAAAAATTAGTTACTAACATTTAGTGCCCTTCAAAACAATTAGTAACATTTGGTGGGCCATTGACATCCATGCACATAGGTCAACCAATTTGACTTCGGGGATTGAATAGTTAATTTGTTGAATTCATTTCAGTTGCTAATATAACAGTTTCAAACTATATCTTCCTATGAAACTAACTAACACTATCATGTAACAAACCACTTTATCAAATCCATAAATTACGATAAAATTAATGGACCCCACATAATTGATGTAATATTAATCACGCCATCACTCTCGGCTTTTTTCTATCTATAAAACTCCTTTATTCACCCTCCAAGTTCACCACAAACTATCTTTCTAAGTCTCATACCTTCAATTACTCTTCAAAAAAAAAAATGACTTCCCTTTCTTGCTTTCTCATTCTTTTTGCACTTTCTCTTCTGACCCCAAATTTTGTTTCATCCTCTTCAGTTCAAGACCCAGAACTTGTTGTACAAGATGTACAAAGGTAATAACATTTCTTTATTTCTTAGTTATGTTGTGTTATGTGTACTCACTCTAGCTACATTATTCATTTCATGAGTATTTCGATCAACAATTTCATTATTTTTCTTTCATAAAAGTTTGTGGATTTGATTCATATGTAATGTCCAAAAACATTGTATCTAATGTGAGCATAAAATATGATTACACATGCATCTAATGACATATAATAAAATAAATATTTTATGCATTTTACACAACAAAGTAATATCATAGAGTAGTTTGTTCGAATGCATGTGTAATTTTTTTTACACTATCAGTGCATAACAATTAACCTCAAAGCTCATATATGTGTTATTTCTACATTTGATTATAGAATCAAATTATCTCAATATCAGCTGAGAATAAACTAAAATCATTTTATGAAAAATGTTGAGAATTCACCACATTGTCGTATAAACCCATTTAGAAAGAAAAAAAAAAAGTCTTTGGCTTGTTAAAAAAAAGTCAAGTTTTTTTTTAAAAGGTCAAGTTCTTGTTTTTAATTGGTTTAGTTTATCCCTTTTCTCTTCAAACATTTAAATGTAATTTCTTTTTAGGGATATGTAAATACTTATGTCATAATAACTTCAAAGAGTTTAATTACTGTGCAAAGTTATTTTACTTATCAATGTGTTGTTATATTAATTAATGACGTCAACTTCAACGCCAAATTAACTATATATTATGAAGTATAAATATTATGAAAACAAACTAAATTTTAATATAATAATTGTCAGATTTGAATTAATTAATTAATTTTAATTTTTCTTCTTGTAGGAGCATCAATGTTTCTAGGAGAAACTTGGGCTATTTATCATGTGGAACTGGCAACCCAATCGATGATTGTTGGAGATGTGACCCAAATTGGGAGAACAACCGACAAAGACTAGCTGATTGTGCAATTGGGTTTGGAAAAGATGCAATGGGTGGTAAAAATGGTAAAATCTACATTGTCACTGATTCAGGTGATGATGATGCAGTAAACCCTAAGCCAGGAACATTAAGGTATGGTGCAATTCAAGATGAACCATTATGGATCATATTCAAAAGAGATATGGTAATTCAATTAAAACAAGAGCTTTTGGTAAATTCATATAAGACAATTGATGGAAGAGGTGCTAGTGTTCACATTGCAAATGGTGGATGTATTACAATACATTATGTTAATAACGTTATAATACATGGTATTCATGTTCATGATTGTGTTCCAACGGGGAACACAAATATTAGAGACTCACCAGAACATAGTGGATTTTGGACCGTTTCTGATGGTGATGGAATTTCAGTGTTTAATTCAAAGCATATTTGGATTGATCATTGTTCTTTGTCTAATTGTCGTGATGGTCTTATTGATGTTATACATGGATCTAATGCTATTACAATTTCAAATAACTATATGACTCATCATGACAAAGTTATGCTTTTGGGACATAGTGATTCTTACACACAAGACAAGGACATGCAGGTCACTATTGCATTTAATCATTTTGGTGAAGGGCTTGTCCAAAGAATGCCAAGGTATGCATATATATGACACTAAAATCTCAACTTTTATTTTTTATTTATTTTTATTTATAGAACATTTGTTTTTATCTTTAATATATTTTTTTTATAGGGAAATGTTAACTAATGCAGCAAAACTAATATAGAAACTTTGCATGGGGAAGTAGTGAAAAATAAAAAAAGTTATTGTTTTTAATTAAAAAATTTATTTTTACTTTTTTAACTAGTGCGTCGGGGGTACTAGTTAACACGACCCTTTTTTATATTATAGTAGTAAAAATAAAAAGAAATCATGCATGGTTCATAGCAAAAACGTGTGTCTTTGAGGGAGAGCATTTTCCATCCCCGCCACTCAAAATGCATGTCCCCCCTTCTCTGTTACAGAGATTTTCTTATCTGTCATCATCTCCTCGTCTACAGAGATGAGGACAGAACCCATAAAAAAAAAATGCAAACTCGATTGTTGAAAACTCTATCATTTCTAACACTCTAAATTTCTCATGGTAGTGACAACCCTTTCTTAGTAGTATCATATTCATGAGACTACATATATTGAAACACAAATAGAGTAAAGACCTACCAAATTCAAAGGAATGTGCGTATATAATCATATCTAACTACCTTAAAAATTCAAAAAGTAGAATAAAGGTTAATTGTGACTTATTGATTGAGTTATCTATGGTTTATAGTATATTTTTTTTATTTTTGTTCAAACACTCACATGAAAATTAATCATGTATTTATGAGCATGAAAGTACATTAACCATAAATAATTATTGTTTACAGGTGTAGACATGGCTATTTTCATGTGGTGAACAATGATTACACACATTGGGAAATGTATGCAATTGGTGGGAGTGCTAACCCTACAATCAACAGCCAAGGGAACAGATTTCTTGCACCAGATAATAGATTTAGCAAGGAAGTAACAAAGCATGAAGATGCATCAGAAAGTGAATATAATAGCTGGAATTGGAGATCAGAGGGTGATTTATTCTTGAATGGAGCATTCTTTAGACAAACTGGTGCTGAAGCTTCTTCAATCTATGCTAGAGCTTCAAGTCTTAGTGCAAGACCAGCCTCTCTTGTTGGTTCCATCACTACTACTTCTGGTGTGCTTACTTGCAAGAAGGGCAACCGTTGCTAATTCGCTACTAAAAAAAGTTGAAATGACGAGGGACAAAAAAATATGGAATCTCCGATTAAAATTGGAAATCAGTTTCATTTTTTACGTCTCTAATTCTCGTCAATAATTTAACTTTTTACTAGTGTTTAATGATTATTTTTACTTTATTAGCTAAGAAATTTCAGGACATCGGAAAGGAAACAAAAATTCATGAAGTAATTAAGAATGAGACTTAGTGCTTATACTTAATTTATTTCATCGGTAGCCCCTTTTACAACTGGTTTTAAAGAAACTTTAACTTTGTTTCTTGAGGTTACAATGTCAAACTCTTATACCGAGTTGACACCTCATATTGCAGATACCAATATCATATTTATATATAGCTTGCAACTACAAGTTGTGTATGGTTATTAAATTATTTACATTTGGGTTTAATTACAACCTATGCCTTTTTCTTTTCATATATTGTAATCATATTGACCATGTTGCTTGTACAATGGAAAGGAAATGGAAAGGAAATGAATGCAGTTAGTGTTGGTCTATAAAATTATCTTAGTATACTTTTCAATGTGCACGCCTTGTCTATCATATACATCTTTTGCATTGGTTACGCTAATAATTTAGAGCAGCTTCACTTTTTTCCATTCTATTCTATGATCATAGTTTGACCCATCTACCTAAAATTGTCCTTCTGCCTTTGCATGCGTGGCTATTAAAATATTCTAATAGTAAAATAATGGATAAAATTTGGACCGTCTTGGTCTAGGACCATCTTAGTTTGTTAATCATTTGACACTATTTAACATGCATACTTCTTATAAAGATCTTACTAAAATGTTGTAGTTAATTAACTATGGAGTTGGTCTAATGTAAGGGGATAGACTCACATAACGTGACAAACTAATATTTAAATTCTAATCAAAAGAGATGTCCATATATAGCATACGTTAGGGCCTCTATCAAAAATACTTTAGTTTGTTTGATAATAAAAACTTAAACAAAATTGAAGTTAATTCACTTGTCAATCGTGCAAAGAAGGTTATAGGTCAGTTTTGAGGCACCACATGATCAAATTCATGTTTTTTAAGGATGATCAAATTCATTTTTGTAGACCTAAGTTTTCCATCGAAGAATTGTGACTAATTTATCTAACAAGGATGTAAATTACTCAAATGCAGTTCATAAACATATAAGGTTTTGTTTTGTGCTCATAAGTTAATTTTTACTCCACTTACGAATTATTCATGTGGCAAACTTTCATTAGACGTTGAGTAAATAATTGGTTCAATCTAATGAGAAATATTGAACCATGCATGTACAAAACATATAGTGTTATAACTAATGCAATATAGAATTGGTTCATAATTGAATGACATAGATTTGATTATTTTATAGAATTTAAATATAAAACTAATGCAACTTTTTCCTCAATATTATATATTTAGTTCAACCTAATGAGTAATATTGAACCATACATGTACAAACAGACAATGTTATAACAACGATTTGCTACGCAAACACGTCTCAATAGACCTTGTCAAAAATAGCAACACCAATTATAGTTATAGCTTGCTCAATTAAAAGGCAAAGAAGCCAGCAACAACAACGGTGGCAACGGCAGCAGAGAAGCGGAGAGATGATGCGCTAGAGGCCTCATCAGCAGTTGGGGCGGCAGCAGGAGCCACGTCATCAGCAGCAGGGGCGGGTCCAGGAGCAAAGAGATCATCAGTTGGGGATGGTGCTGGTGGAGATGAGACTTCTTCATCAGCAGAGGGCGAAGAGGCGGGTGAAGATTCAGGCGAAGAGATGGAAGCATCGGTTGAAGGTGTTGGTGTTGGTGCTGAAGAGGTAGCTTTTGGAGAAGATGCCGGTGCTTCTGATGCTTCTGGTGCTGACGATGGTGATGGTGACGATTTAGGGGATGCTGATGGGGATACTTCTTTAGCCATGACTATACCGGCCATGGCTACAAAAACAATGGCAAGAATAATGAATTGCCGAGCCATTATTTTATTTTAACTTTTTGTGATTCTTAAAGTAATTGCAGTTGTTCTCTATTGGAGAATAACTGCAGCTATTGTAAGAATGAATAACGAAGTGTAATAAGAAGATTATTTATAATGAAAAATATTTGAGGTGTGTGAGATAATTTAGGGGAAGGTGAGGAGGATATTGGATTTAGAAATTAATGGTTTCATAATTGGGGTTGATTGTGTGGATGGTGAATAGTTCAATTTTAGACTTTATTTTGTTGGCCTTTAGTTTCAATTGGGCACGAGTCAAACGGGATGAGGTGTTGGACCTTTGTGTACTAAGTTTAGGGCAGTTATTTTTGAAAGGAAGCTTGGGGGAGTTAATATTGAAAAGATTAATCCTTATTTATTAATTTTGTTAAGTTTTAATCTAATTTTTTTTTCATTAATCTTTTATTAGGTTTGCAACAATTCTATCCTAAAATTTTGGCTCTAAATGTGTATCATATATGTTTTTAATTTCTCTCTTTAATAACCGTAAATATTTTTTCAAAGCAAAAATTTAATAAATATCTTAATCCTTATCCTTATTATTTATTAATTTTATTAGGTCTGCAGCAACTTAAACCTATTGTTTGTTTTTGTTTTTTTTTTTGACAAGTTGTTGTACACTTATTTAATACGTTTACAAACAGAATACCCTAATTTCTATGCAAATTCGGCTGCCCTAAATAATTTGTTAGGAACCATGAACTAAATTAATTTTTTATGTTTAATTATAAAAGTAATAAATAAAATTTACCCCTGCAACAATATAAATTTTTATTCTTTTTATCTTTTTTCTTTATAATTTTTTTATTATCATTTGATTGTGATATTGTATCTCTAATAATCTAATTTGCGTTTATTGATCGACCCATGATCTTACGGGTTAAAAATTATTTATTGGTCTCTATTATAGTCGAAAAAACTCGTACATCACACGAGTCAAAAGTCTTGTTACTACTGACTTTTGTTTAAATCCATTTATGTATTTAATTTAAGGATATGATCCCCGTGTTTTAAAAGACTTTAGCTTAAATTTTGATTAACATATGTGCTAGAAAATAATTTTTCTGGCAAGTATAGCCTCAAATAGGTTGCTTTGTTGGTGAGATATAATATTTGAAGTCTAAGTTAACATAATCATTACTACCAATTTACTAATATTTGTCACTAAAAAAATTACATGAAATGATGTTAATTAAGTAGTAAGATTATGTCATTCAGTTCCTCGTAGGATTAAATGAGTAATTCAATGTCGTTAAATTGAATTTTTTTTATTCTTATCACTACAAGAATTTCTCAAATTATTAACCAATTCAAAATTGCATTATTAGGGAATTTAGACCCTCAGTAATTACAGTAATTACAGGCGGAAAAAGTCTTCGGTAATCAAGAAAAAGCACTCACTGGGCCGTTCCTAGAGTTTTACAGGCCTTAGACATAATATGAGAAAAGGGTCTCTTATATAATACGTCATAAATTTTTTTAGCTCATTGTTGTGATTTTATTAGCTCTTCATTTTGTTTTTTTCCCGCTTTTAACTACCAAATAATTTTTTTTAGACAACATCTTAAAGTAAATCAAATACTTTATAGACACCAAAACAAAATAAAATAATGTAGAAGATAACAACAGTTCTTGCAAAATGATAATAAATGCATCTCAAATCAGTTTCATGATCATGAATGCTCTCGCATGTTCTTACACTATCAAATTCAATTTTGCAATCCTTTCAATCAATTCAAGAAATTTGACATTACAATATTGATATAATTTTTTTTGGGAACCGTAGAAAGTAAAGATTAAGTAATTTTTTTTGGGAACCTTAGAAAGTAAAGATTAAGATTAATTTCATAGGTTCATTTTCAACTAAAATATAATGTTTTGTTATGAAAATTATCTCAATTTCTTGGATAATAAATATCACATGTACTTTTAATATTAGTGAGGCAAATTATTAGGAACAAAGGGCCCAAATTTTTTTTAAAATTTCTTCGATAATAAATTTTTTGGCAAATTATTAAGAAAAACCAATTTTTTTTATAGGGAGGGTGTATAAAGAAATCTGTGTTATACGAGGGTATATATAGCCTAAAACATTAACAGACTTGAGCCAAACTTTTCATCTTGTTAATATTTCAGGCCTTTTAGTGAACTTTACTATATAAGTCCCCCAGAAACCCAGTATTTCTATATACACCCTCTCCATAAATTTTTTTAGGGCCCCCAACGGCATGGGCCCTAGGCCGTCGCACTCCCAGCCTCTGCCTAGGGCCGGCCCTGAGCACTCAATATATTGGAAATTTTATTAATGCAATATGAGAGCAATAGTAATCTTTTTTTTTTTTTTTTGACAAAAGAGCAATAGTAATCTTGGTTTCAACTAAAGAGATGTAGGTCCTTTAGTTAATTTTGTATCGTTAATATGTAGTAACTTTTTTTTTTTTTGAAAGAGTAAATATGTAGTAACTTGTAGTTATAGTGTTCCTAAGCATGCAATTTAGCTTTTTCTCTTTGGTAAGTTACATTGTTTAAACATTTTCCATTCATACATGTTGGTAAATATATGATTTGATATCGCCATTTTATGAGTTAGGTTTTGACAATGAGATTGAAATTCATGTAGCTTAGTAATATGGTTAGCATAACAATGTGAGAATTTGACGATACATATACCCTATTTTCAGTATAATTTCAACTTCTCTTTATTAGTTGTTTTTTTTTTTTTTCTATTCTAATTTTTAAGCTCTCACTACAGCATTCTAACCCCCTCTGCCTTTACTTGCTTGTACTCCTTTTTATTTACCAAATATGCATGGATATTTCACCAATAATTTAAGTAATAAAAAAGTTGAGTCCCTCCTTCCCTCATCCATCTATGCATTCCCACTTTTTTTTTCTTTCCAAGGCATACAACAATACAAAACTCCATTTATCATTGTAGCCTATAAATTGAAACTAAAAAAATCAAATAGAATGAGCCTACGAGAGTGAGGTAACCGAAAATACAGATGATATAAAAGGGAGAAGCAACAATGTAGAGAGGGGAGTTACTCCTTCCTCACCATACACCATTTTCTCACTCTCTAAATTGCTTCCATTTTCATTCTCATCTTCTACCACCATGAAAACAATCTTTTAGTGAACCTTCTCTCTACTTCTTCCATCCTATAGTTTTGTTTGCGAGTTTGGAAATGAAGTGAGGGATTTGAAAAAAAAAATGAGCAAGTGGAAGAAATAGACGACATTTAGATGCGAAGACTTTGGGAGGTTATGGAGGATTTACATAAATTCTTCAAATTTAAACTATGTTGTTATAATATTCTTAAAATTAAAAATATATTAATCATAAACATTAATTCATCATTCTCTTAAAAAACACTCGTTCAAAAAAAGTGAAAGATTTTTCTATTTTTTCCTGTATTTTAAACCCTCCAAAGTCCTCCCGTCTCTTCCCCTCCAAACTCCCAAACAAAGCCTAATTGTCTTTTCCTTTGTGTTTTACGTTCCAGTTTCCTTTTCATCCTTTTATTATCTTGATTTTATTATTTATTTTTCTTCTTTTTTACACTTTGTTTGGTGTTTGGATTTCATTCCTTTTTTCACTTCAAATGAACTTTAAATATAAAAATTAAATAATTTAATAGTTTTTAAGAGTTAATGGGATGTAACATCTTAATTCTGGTGTGGTCGAAGCACAAGTTGTACAATTTGTTGGTTCTAAAACTCACTCTTATAACAAATTAATCAATATAAATCATTTAAAGAGAGTTCCCTAGATGTGGAATATTTTTAGTGACATTTTTTTTTAATTCTTTTTAGTGACATTTTTTTTTTAATTCTTAAACTGTTATGATATAAATTGAACAACTTGATCCTTCTCAACTTCACTTCCAAAACTAATCACTTTCTTCCATCAAAAAAAAAAAAAAAAACTAATCACTTTCTTAAAGGGTCAATTGAATGTGACATTCTTTTAATCCACGAGTTGCTAAAGCACAAGATTGATAATTCTAAAACTCACGTCTAAAACAACGCAACTAACAATCATACAAACTCGTCATAATTCACATTTTAATTTTTAATCAAATCCTCACATTTTTTTTATATTTTTTTTTTATCAAAATTCACCAAAAATAACATTCCTTTACAATCAATCAACAATGACCCAAACATCATAATCTATTTTTCTCATTCTATTAATTTTCTTTTATCAAATCAACACATCTTTTATCGTAGTTTAATACAACAAAAATAATTTCTTTAAAATCAATCAACCCACAATTTTTTTTTTATACCAAAAACTATGTTTCTTTGAATTTTCGATCCCTTGGGAGACATGTAGAAGCAATAGACCTCTCTTGTCAAGCCCAATAAGAATAAAACCTCGTTTTTCCCCTTTATTCAAGCATAAAAAAAATTACTTAAAAAAATCTAATTCATATTTAATAATAGGGAAAAATAATTTTTTTTTTTGAGGGAGGAAAAATATTTTTTTTTTTGGTAGAAAAAAAATAATTTTAAAGTTAACATTATGTTTTACACATTTAATTAGAGGTAATTGTTTTTTCGTAGATATTCTAGGGTGTGAATATCTTTCCTGTGCATCGACTTCGAACCCAAAACTTGATTTCAAAGATAATTTTTGTGTTTTAAAGAGTTTTTCAATGTTTTTTATATTTTAATAAATTTTGATTGCGACTTCATTGTCATAAAAAAAACCTTGAAGTTTAGGCTAGGACAAAATTGTATTGTAGTTCCACGTTGTCATTTTCATGTATTTAAGTAGTTTTTGAAGGACACTTTTTTTAGCTAAATTTAATAATCTTTCTTGATTGTAAAAAACACTAGTGAGCCTTGAGCTTAGTTTCGAATCATGGATTTATTCATGGTCAGTATGTTCTCCAATTAAATCTACTTCATTTGAGGTATCCCTTTTTGACTTGATAATGCTTTGTGATACAAATATTTGCATGATTTAAATTAGGAATTTACTTTATGTTATTGGTGTTTGTCTTGTGCATTCAATGATTTGGTTACGTTTATTGTTATATCTTCAAATAAAAAATAGTTTTTTTTTCTACTGTTTCAAATGAAAATGTTGAAATTTGGGGCTTAACTCATCATCACAAAATCGGTTTTGTGGGGTTGTGTTAGGTTCAACCACCATTTTTAAGATGGTATCAGAGTCTCTTCAAGATCCATTGGGCCACCTGCTATCAGGTTTCCGCTATCGGGCCACCCACCATTTATGTCCACGAACCAAGCCCAATAGTGTTGGTCGTGAGGGGGTGTGTTAAGAGTCTCACATCGGATAGGTGATGGTCTGACAATGTGTTTATAAGTGGGGGCAATCATCACCTTACAAATCGGTTTTGTGGGGTTGTGTTAGGCCCAACCACAATTTCCATTTGAGAAATGGGTCTTAATAATTAGTTGATGGTAATAAGTTTATTTCTATTAAAGTTTTTTTTTTTTTTTGGGTTCAATAGCCTAGTGGCAAGATCACACACTTTTTAAAGTGTCAAGAAGTGGGGAATCAGAGGTTCGAACCCCGGCCCCTGTAAATATTATATATGGTAGCTACCAACTGAGCTACTCTCACGGAACTTAAAGATTGTTTTAGCTAGAGATTTAAATTAAACTCGAGTATTCTTGTTTATTAGATTTTAATTAAAGTTTATTAACCATGCGTAGTCGTGGTAAAATGGGTTTAACTCACCGGATTAACACTTTTAACCCACTATTTTTGGTAGACTGAATTAGAGTTTTAAACTCATCGCTTTTAAGTTTTCGACTCGTGATGACTATAGTAACGCTACTTTTTGGGCAGTTAAGATTCTCTTCATATTCTAAAATCTAAAATAAATGACACTTAGTTTTTTTTTTGGTTACAAAATGACACTTAGTTCAATTAAGTGAGCTACACATCAACCCAAATAAATATCGTCAAATAATATAATAAATTCTTATCAACAAAGATTAAAGAATGTGATTAAATAGATAACACAGGAATAATTATTTTACTTAAGTGATAGAATAAGGGCTTGCATATGATTGGGTTTACAATTTGAATGTGAATTGACTATAGTCTGTGAAAATTGATCTTGACTAGAGTCTGCAAAAATTGCTCTTCTTTCATGTGTTTTTGTTTATTTCTACCTCAAGTTTTTTGAATTAATCCCATGTGAGTTAACTCACGTTCGGAATTAGCAACGTGACTTAACTCACATTGGTTCAACGTGACTTAAGTCACGTTCAGAAACACCAACGTGAGTTAACTCACGTTGAGTTTTGGTATAGCAGCAAAACAACATTCAATGCAAGCAACCAAGCCATTAATGACGTGTAATAAATACACTCTCATAGTTGATCCAAATTACATCATTTCAACAACATAATTCAATTATAATACTCAACATAACATAATCACACATAATTGATTCAAATTACACAAATTCGTCGTTAAATACACAATCCACAAAAGTATGAATTTCATTAAAATGAATTATTACAAACACAAATTCGAACATATTACACTATTACACGTCAATACATATTACACTTCAATGGAGCGGACACAAAGATGTAAAATGTTATTTTCAACTATTAACCTAAACATGTAATCTACATCACCATCATTATGGATAACTTGTGGAAAATAAATAGTCTTCCAATTGTCGACGAACTCAACCAAGAAAATCATCTCGCTCTCGCCATCTATCATTTGTTAAAAAAAATGAGGTGGTGTTTACTTCATAATCGCGAAACTTAGAAACACCGGTAGGCTTTGCTTCAGCAGAAGCTTGAATGGGAATTTCGACATCAACCAAACCTTCAATGATAGGTTTGACATCGACGGAAGCTTCAATGATGGCCAGTTTTAGCTCAACACTATCATCTGCCACATTTTCAACCATCACTATATCTATTGAATAAAAAAATAACAAGGAAAAACATTTATAAATAACTTATGCAACAAACCTAAGAAAGAAAGAAAAAATAGCGCCAAAATTCAAACTATGGGCACCAACGTGAGTTAAGTCACGTTGGCCTTCAACGTGAGTTAAGTCATGTTTAGTGCTCAACGTGCGTTAACTGATCACGTCACATTTATGCTACCAAAAAATATCGAACATAGCAGAAAAACCAACAAAATCTAAAGAAGTCAGGTGATACATTACCTGATTTTTTATATTTAATGAGCGTAGAAACTTGATTCTTGACGCTTTCCAATGATTCGAGCTCAAGATTTTGGTTAAAAAAAAAATCACACTTTGAGCTGAAGAAGGAAAGAAGCGTGTGTTTGAAGTGTGGATTTGCTGGATTTGTCCTGAAACAATAATGCATCTCAATGTGACTTAAGTCATGTTAACACTATGTGAGTTAAGTCACGTTGCTTTAAACGTGAGTTAACTCACGTTGGGGTTATTTTTGTTAGTTTGGGGGTGGGATTGGGCAAAATCATATGGAAAAAAGCAGTTTTTCGAGTCTGCCTATGCTAAAACTCGCAGACCCAAGCCTTTTGGTGTTGCTAGGAAAATATTTGATTCACTTCAAACTACTTATATAGTGATAGTTGGGGCATATATATATCTTTGATGTTGAGCAACATTCCATAGTCTAGACTTCTGATCAACATAAGGCATACTGAGTTGCAGGCCCTGACTAACATCATGTATGATGTTTAGACTTCACACAAGATACTCCTCAAAACCAGGGTTTAAAAGCTACTGTTGTGAAGGTTGATCATAAACAGAAGGGATAATGTTTAACCATTCAAACCAAGCTATGTCTATTGTAGTGTTTGGAGATATATCACTGTCTCATATTTCTCTTTGCACTCTGCCAATCTCACATAAAGCTAAAATCAAATGCAACCAATTAATAGTCATACATTAATCTTCTCCTCATTAACAATGACTTTAATTCTCACATCTATCCTCAACAAAACATTTGAAGCATCAGAGAAAATCTTTAATGTTTGGTCAAAGAAATATGCTCACACCCTTGGAATGTGCTTGTCCATCTATAGGAACCTATTCCAAAGTGTCATACCCTCATTTTGGACCTAAAACATACTAGTTCAAACTTCTTTTTGGTTCTGATTATTTCAAATTCACTATGTCTATTTTACAGTTGTCTACTGTGTGTCAACCGCACATTTTACGGCCTCCGTCTCTAATTTTCTTGCATTTAAAACCATCCAAAATGTTTTCTTGCATTACAAGTCCTTAAAAAGGGGTTTCTAAAACCATTACATACTTTCCTGCATTTTATTCCAATTTTTTGCATAAAATCATACAAAGGGTATTTTGGTCATTTCCTACAAAGGAACCCATTTTAGTCCCTACAATTTGTCCCTGAGTCTTTTTAACTTGTCTGCATGAATCATTAATCAAATTTTGTCCAAAAATCATCTTAGTTTTGCGTCTGAGTCAGTTTGAGTCAGTCTGTGTCGTTTTAGTCCCTGGGGGCATTTTTGGTCTTTTCACATCAAACAATTTTTTGACAGAGAGGTATTTTGAAATACCTCATTTTGGTAGTTTGTCCGTTTTAGTCCGTTTTGTCATTTTTAACTGTTTCACTTTACGTTTTTTCCAAATTACATTTTTTTACCATTTTTTATTCTATTTTTACTTTTTACAAATAAGTCCAAATTTTGTTTTAATTGCAAATGAGTCCAATTTTATTTTCAAAACAGTCCAATTTCAGTTTATTGTTTTCAAAAACAGTCCCAATTCTTTTAATTTTCAAAATAGTCCAATTCTTGTTTAATTGCAAAACAGTCCCATTTTTTTTCAAATTTGCAGATTAGTCCAAAGTGCCACACAAGCCAACTCAGTCCACATGTCACGTCCCAATTGGTCCAGAGGCCACATGTCAGCCTATATAAGGCCACGCGTGTCAGAAAAGCAAAAAAAGAAAAAGAGAGCCACATCACCAACAGAATCCATTTTCTCTCTCTTGGCAGTTACAGATCAAATTCACCAAAAATTCACAAAAACTCATGAACCCTAGCTCAAATTCAGCACCAATTCAGAGCAATTTCACAAGAAAACTTCAAATTCGCCATTGAATTCAACTCACAGAACCAAACAGAAGCAGAATTCACACGAAATTCATACGGTTTCAAGCAGTTCTTAGAGATTCGTGAGAATCTTCATCAACGAACTGCTGAACCTGCAATTCAAACGCGAGCACGCCACTGGAGGTAGCGCGCTGCAAGCGTGATCGCAGGCCTTGGATCAGAGAAGAAGAAGAAGAAGAGGTGAAGGATTTCACAGGATCCGGATCAGAAGAAGAAAGAAAGGAGTGAAATCGGCTTACCAGCAAAGATCCAAAGCCAAGAATCAAAGAAGCGGCTCAAATCTCCGAACAAAAACTCAGGTAATACCTAGACTTCACCTCACTTCACTGAAAATCATCACAAATCCAGAACAATGTGAATCCGCAGCAAGTTCGAACGGTTCGATCCAAAACCCTAACCCTAACACAAAAATTGTTTGAAAAATCAAAGAAACGTTTCGAAATCCACAACGAGTGTGAATCGAAGCGAATCCTTACAGTTTTACAACGATTTCATCCAAAAACATGAAGAATCCGAACAGTTCGAACCTACAGTGACAAAACTCAAAGATTCACATTGTTTCAACGGTTAAACTTGCTTTCTTTTGGGTGATTCATGCTTAGATTGATAATACGAACCGTTTAAACCATGAATAAGCCATTTCTGGGTAGGTTTGGAGAAGTTAGGGTTAGGGTTTGGAAAGGAGCGGCCAGAGAGAAAAGAGAGGAAGAAGAAGAGAAATGTGTGAATCCGGATCCTGAACCTTTTATATAAGTGCGTGGATCGGGTCGGTTCTGACCCGGTCCACTTCCCCTGCGCATAGGCCGTTGGATCTTGTTTTTGGAGCGTCCGGATCAATCCAACGCCTCTGAGGCATCAAAACTGATCCGGATCCATCAGTGGCGCGGGTTTGGGCCTTTAACTGTGGGCTTTGGGTTCTCTTTCATTTTTTTTGATTTTCTTGCTATGCACACCTCCAGCTTTGCTATCTGAACCTCCCTGTGTGCTTTGTTTTTCTTGTAAAATTTTAGGAATTTTTCTATGCGATTCTTGATATGCTTCTTACCATTTTGTGGCATTTTTTTACAAGTTTCATAGTGATGAAATGTGTGCTAAATTTTCTTGTGGAATTGCATCTTTTAAGTTTTTTGGTGAATTTCTTGCATGATTTTTGACCATTAAATCTTGATAAATGATAGTGGTACTTGATTTTTGTGATATTTTTTGCTATGAGCCTATGACTATTACCACTGTTGGTGAATCATGATATTAATTTCTTGGGTGGCAAGTAACATGAATTCTTTTAAGGTGTAAAATGTGCATAAAATGTGTATATGTTAAAGCTTGAATGCATGGCTTGTAATTTTCCTATGATTCTTGAAATGTTCCTCTTAAAAAGGGCTGTTTTGATGAGAATTATAGGTCATGGGTTTAGCTTAAGTTTTAGGGCTAGGTTTTGTGTGTTATTTTCATCACTTTTTGGCATTTGTTTTTACTATTTGTTCAATATTCCTTACTATTGTCATTTCATTTACTATACATTGCTTATTCATTACTATCATTTCTTACTTTGTTGCTAACCATTTCATGTCTCATGCATACTAAAGGCATCCCACCTCTTTCCTAGTTTAGGTTCCTTTCATTTTCTATGTTAATTTCCATGTAATATTTTTAGGTAGTTTCTTTATTTTAATTTCTTGCAGGACCATAGAATGTAAACTAGGGCCAATGTAAAGGACAATGGACACTATAATGATGTACACCGACACACGCACCGACACACACACACGTTGTATGACCTAACGCTAGGTGTATGTTTAGGAAGCGCGAAACTTAGGAAAAGATCATTCTTTCAAAAAATGTTAACAATTCTATCACTTGAAAACCTTTTTTAATAAACCTTGGAGCCAAAACTCCATTGTATTTCCTTTCTTTTCTTAATCAAATTCAAAAAATGAAAATAATTCCTACTTAAACCTTTTTTGTAAATAATTGACCAACCTCACCGTTTTATTTTCTCAAACCTTTACGGCCTCGTTCTCTTCTTCAAAACTCTTTTTTTTCAAAAAGCTAAAATCAATCAAAACCCACAAAGCTTTTCGAGAGAGAACTACATGGAGTTTGATCCCTTAAAAGGGTATGTAGGCAAGAGGTCAAAACCTCTCCAAGTCCACTAAAAAATAAAATCTACACTTCTTTCCCCCATTCTTGAAAAACAATTTTTTTTTTCCAATAAATAGCATTAAAAGTAAAGCGTAAACATAGGTCAAGAAAAACGGCTCCTATAGAATACTATAGTCGTTGCGGGTGCCTAACACCTTCCCGTAGCGAAAGTTGCCCCGAACTTAGAATTTCTAAGGGTTTTCTCAATTTTACCCTTCCCCAAAAAAAATAGAGACATCAATGATTGAAAGGTTCAAGCCTAATTAATGACTTGACACCCGAAAATCGCGATGACACAAAGGTATGAGAAGAAATCTTTTTCCAAACATTAGAGAGTTGCTTCAATGAATCAGAGTTTCTATTGAGGAGAGTTGTGGGCTTTAAGTCAATGTTAAATGCAATGAGATTGATGTATGCAATTTTATCGGTGATAATATCACCAAAATAGAAAATGATACCAAGAGGGGGTAGACTATTGGATACTGCTCTTTGATTAATGCTTTATGTGAGTATTTCATAATGCAACGAAGAAATCAGAGACATTGATTTATCTCTAAAACTTCAATAAGTAAAGTTTGTTGTTTGAAGGTTTGAAGAATAGACCTAGTGTTTATGATGAGCTACAACCACAACTGCCTATTCACTTGGATTTTCAAAAATATCTCATTTGGAGTGTTAACTTCATATAGGATGTTAGTCAGAGCCTGCAAGTCAGTATGCCTTATGTTGAACAGAACCCTACAAAGACATATGTACCCATCATCGTTCTACGAGAAGTTTGAAGCTAATCAGAACTTTTTATGCAACGCCGGCAAATTCACATATGTGCGGGTTTACAAGCAGACTCAGAATGTTGCTCTTTAAAGTTTGCAATAGCCACATCATCAACAACAACAGGACACTGATCCACCAAACAAGTCATGCCAAGAGTGGTTCTAATGTTTCCTCCTGTATTTTTTTAGTGTATTTTTCTTTTTCATTATATTTTTTTCTTTTTCTTGAGTCTTGGTGCATGGGTTATGATTAAATAAGGAAATTGACTACTTGCTTATGAAATTGTGTGCCTTTTAGAATTCCATTTAGTTAGGTGTCTTTGTTTTTTCGACAAAAAATTGTTCTCAAGTTCGAAAGTTTTTTCGAACCTAAAAATTATAAGTTTGTGTTGTCAACACATTTCAAAGAGATGAGATTGAAGAACTTGTCAAGAGAGAACTTTTAAACATATTGACATCTTAACTTTCTATCGTCCTAATTGGTGAGACTTTGCAGTTGAACAATTTTTTTTGTTGTTAATTTTTAATAAATTGTGATTATTCGTTATGGTTTAGTGATTGTGACATTTACATACACTGAGACAATTCTGTTTGACACTCTGAGTCTTTCCAATTAGTATTACCATCAGAATTTAGACTAACATTTTGAAGTCTTATACACATGCATCCAGGAACGAAATAAATTTATCAAAGTTGGAGGTATACTTTAATTACAATATGAGTTATGCATCCCAAGAAGATTCGTCTCGGATTATAGGTGTGTACCATGTGTTGGGTACCAGGAAGTACTAGAGTTTCCATCAATGACTCTGAAACGACCGTTACTCCAAGCTTCTATTCCTTCTGCGTTGATATCCAAATGAAAGGACAACTTTCAATAAACTTCAGCTTTAGTTTTGAGCTTCTGATGATCTTCAACTTCTGATGACGTCAGCTTCTGGTGAAACAACTTCTGATGAGAGTGCTTCTGATGAGGGTGCTTCTAATGATCTTCAGAACCTCTTTTCTTCATATGCTTTCTTGCAACACAAACTTCTTTTTTGTAGATTTCATTGCTCTTTATTTGTTCTTCCAAAACCTATGCATGATTTTAAAGACACTAGAATTTTGTCTATGGTCCTGCACGCTTGAACAAATATTAACATATCCAACTTACATTTTTTAATACCTTGTTATCATCAAAACTCAAAAGTGGTATTGTTAAACACATTTTGTTCCAACACATTACGCATGTTAAAGACTGTATTTCACAAAAGATGAATATTTAGAGAGGTCAAAAGCGGGGTAAGGTTGTCATGAATGTGCTTCAAGCCATCGTATCTTAAATTATGATTACTTATCTTCTCTCAATTTCAATTCTCAATGATATTGAAAATATGCTTAACACTTTTTGGTGGTGGGGGAGGAGGTAATAATCGAGGGATTAAATGGATGTCACGGCCTCACGGGAGAATGTGGTGTGACGATGGCCCTTATGGAAGCAATCCACTTAGCTACTAATAAACGATGTGAGAATGTTATTTTTGAGACTGATTCACATACCTTCCTATATTATATTTCTTCTCCTAGAAGTGGAACTTCTCTATTTAATGTCATGATAAAATTTAGGCTAAAGTGCACTTTTCACCCCTTAAGTTTCAAAAGTTTGTGATTTTGACCCCCTTATTTAAAAAAAATATAATTTTGGCCCTTTTCGTTTCAAAATTGCTGGGGAGACGTCACATGTCCCAAAAAAAGGGTCATAGTCGCAACTTTTTGAGAAGATAAGGGGTCAAAAGATCATATTTCTCTTATGTTAAGGGTTAAAAGAGCATATTTCCCTAACACATAGGGGTCACTTTTGTCATTTTTTTCATAGAGGGTCAAAATCGCAACTTTTTAAAACTTAAGGATGAAAAATGCATTTTAGCCTAAAATTTATTCAGCGTCTAGCAAACATGATTGCTCATACGATTTTCTTCTCCTTATATTAAACAATTTTTTTTTTTTGACAAAAATTAAACAATTTTAGTCATCACTTAATTTTGTCTTAGTCAAAAATATTTAAAAAAAAAAAACAAATTTCTTAGTTTAATTCTCAAAATGGGCCCTACATAAAGCAAAAACAATGTATTTGTCCTTGTCCTTTTCCACACTGCCAACATAGAGTGAATCGCCAGATTTAACTGCAATATTTAACATTTCTGTGATAAACATAAACATAAACATAGTTTCTCACGAAACTTGTGTCTGTCTTCTCCGCCCTCAATGACCCTCTTCTTTCCCTTATATTCATCCTCTTCCTTTTCCTCTTAGCTTCCATTCTTCTTCTTCTCTTCATTGTTTTTCTGTTCAATTCACTTCATTCTCGATTGTTCTGTCATGGCTCCAGCATTGGAAGTCCAAGGAGGTGAAACTGTGTCTCAAAACAATGTTAATGATGTTACAAACAGATCCAAGGTTACTGTTATTGGTAGTGGTAATTGGGGTAGTGTTGCATCTAAGCTTATTGCTTCTAACACCATTAGGATGAACAATTTCCATGGTAATTTTCTTGTTTTCTTTGTTATATATATGTGTATATATATATATATATATATATATATATATATATATATATATAAAGCACAGTGTGTCCCCGTGTCCATTGCAATTGATGAGATTTGGTTTAGAAGATTAAGTTGTGTTTCTTTTGGACCACTGAATTTTGTGTAATTTTCATATATGTGGTGCATGTCTGATGTCCAACATGTGTCGGTGTATCTGATAATGACAGAAGCACGTGTTGATATTCAATCATTTTCTTCAATAGTTATACATGTCACTGTCAATGTTGCGTCTTGTAAATGTTTTGTAGATATTCACATGTTGGGGTGTGGTAGATATATACGGAAATTTTAACTTTATGTTGAAACATAATTGTTGATGTAAAACAAATAAACTTTTCGACAGAATCATAAATTTCTCATTTTTATGAATTGTCTAGTAAATTCAGATGAAGTTAGGATGTGGGTATATAAGGAGACATTACCAAGTAGAGAAATGCTCACAGATGTGATCAATCAAACAAATGAATTTAGTGTAACACTATGTTCACCTATGTGGCACTTACACTTCTGGTTGAAAGTGTGTCTGATATCTGACATGTGTCATTGTCTACCAACGACACTAAAACATGTGTTTTTGTTCAATCACATTCATATTTTTTTTTTTAAATTATTACTGGATTATACTTGATTCGTGTCAATGTCATGTCATGTCTGATGTTCGTGTATTCAGGAGTTGGGATGTGGGAGATATATAATGGTGAAAATGTTAATGTGATTTTGGAATATGGAAATTTTAACTCTATGTTGAAACATAATTTTTGATATAAGCAAATGGATTTTTCGACAGAATCATAAATTTCTCATTTTTATGAATTGTTTAGTAAATTCAGATGAAGTTAGGATGTGGGCATATGAGGAGACTTTACCAAGTGGAGAAATCCTCACAAATGTGATCAATCAAACATATGAATTTAGTGTGACACTATGTTTGCCTATATGTTCAAACGCATTCATTTTGTATAAATTATTACTGGATTATATTTGATATGTGTCAATGTCGTGTCTGATGTTCGTGAATTCACGAGTTGGGATTTGGGAGATATATAATGGTGAAAATGTTAACGTGATTATGGAATATGGAAATTTTAACTTCATGTAGAATCTTAAAGTTCTGATTTTGATGAGTTGTTTGATAAATTCAGATGAAGTTAGGATGTGGGTATATGAGGAGACATTACCAAGTGGAGAGAAGCTCACAGATGTGATCAATCAAACCAATGTAAGGACTATTTCATCTCCAATATGTATCCAATGTTTTTCATTTAATGTTTAGTATTTTAATGACTAGTGTTGTTAAATAGCTGCTATAGCAGTGCTATAACGCTATAGTGTAGTAGTGATATTTGAACAAATTGTTTTTGCTCGGAGATACACCATTCAGTATAAAATGTTGTCAAACAAAGACTATAGCAATCATTGTGCATTATTACATTTGCGTAGTAGTATTTAAACAAATCTCGGTGTTTTGCGTTATGCTTTTTAGTACAAAATATTGTCAAATAGCAGATATAGTATAGCAATAACACTTTTGTATAGCTGAATGTGAAGAAACCGTTATTTTCTGCTATCGGCGATTGACAAACTAGACTATACGCAAAATAATGAATATTAATATATTACTATTGCTTCTGGCAGGAAAATGTAAAATACCTCCCTGGAATCAAGCTTGGCAAAAATGTTGTTGCAGATCCCGACTTAGAAAATGCAGGTATTATATTAGTACTTTTTTTTTTAAAAGAAACATTTACTATGAATGACAAAATTTAAGATTTTCAAATAGAAAAAAATATAGGTAACTCGAAAAACATTAAAAAATCGTTCACTTTACATTTTTTAGGATGAGGTGTTGGTGTCAAGTTGTGTGCTGTTCTGATTGAGTAAATTATGCAGTGAGGGATGCAAATATGTTAGTCTTTGTGACACCGCACCAATTCATGGAAGGAATTTGCAAAAGGATAGCTGGAAAGATAAGAGCAGATGCCGAGGCTATTTCCCTTGTTAAAGGTATGGAAGTCAAAATGGAAGGCCCTTGCATGATCTCTACACTCATTTCTGAAGAACTAGGAATCAATTGTTCTGTTTTGATGGGAGCAAACATCGCAAATGAGGTAGTTAGAAAAAAAATACGATTTTTTATTTACTTTTCTTTTTCTTCTAATTTTCTTGCTAGCTGATTGAATTTTCAAATTGGATCCTTGATTACTGCAGTATGGTGCAATAGTAGTAGGGATCGTAAGATTAGAGAGAGATTTTTCTCTCTAGTTCTAACGGTCCATACAGTTTCTGCACTGTATATAGCCGTAGAGGATTAGAGTTTTTTTTAACTTTTTGCTATTCTGATTTTAACCTTTTGTACAGATAGCGGTAGAGAAGTTCAGTGAAGCAACTGTTGGATACAGGCAGAATAGAGAAGCTGCAGAGAGATGGGTCCATTTGTTTTACACTCCTTATTTCATTGTGACAGCTGTGAGTGAAGAAATCTTGTAAAAAAAAATACTTGTCAAATGTTGTTTTGAAGGACTCGGATCCTATCCTACGATGCAACATTGCAGCAAAAAAATATTCGTTTAAAAAGTGCTACTACATACGGTGGTTTGCCGTCCTAGTTACAAAATTTTTGCTGCAGCGTTACACAGTATGAGAGGATCCAACTGCTCCATTATAGTGGTTGACTGGTTGTAGAACTGTTGCATCTAAATGCATGTTTGGAGTCGAGGTAAATTTGACAAAATCACAGTGTCACCGTGATTCTATTAAAAGCTCTAAAATATCGCTGTTCGCAAAATTGAGGTGATTCAGTGTGATTTTGCCAAACTTATCGCAGTCCAAATATGCATCAAGTGTAGTCGGATCATGCACCTTGAATCAACGACTCTGCAGCTGCTATAGAGGATTCAGATCTGTACTTTGGTAGAATCATGTGTTCATGAGTAGTTTGAAATTGTATAACAGTGACATATTACTTCACTTGTGCTTATGCTTTATGTATTCTATATTAAAATTAGGTTCAAGATGTTGAAGGAGTTGAATTATGCGGAACTCTAAAAAATGTTGTGGCCATAGCAGCAGGTTCGTTGCACTCTATTTTTAAAATTTACTTTACTCCATCATATTGTAAAATTTTGTGAATGATCAAAGAATGACACAAAAATGGTACAGGTTTTGTTGATGGCTTGGAGATGGGAAATAATACAAAAGTAAGCTTAAAATGATTTAAGGATATAAAGATTTTACGGTCGAAAAATATTTATTTGTATGTATATAATATTCTTTTAATTTGTGCAGGCTGCAATCATGAGACTTGGTCTCAGAGAAATGAAGGCATTTTCAAAATTATTGTTTCCATCTGTTAAGGACAGTACCTTTTTTGAGAGCTGTGGTGTAGCTGACCTTATCACAACATGCTGTAAGAATTTCACCTCTGCAGTTGAGAAATCGTAGTCATCGCAATCAACAAGTCTCGATTGTTGGATGAAGATCGTACAGTTCATAGTTTTACTTCATGAATCAGATATAACTGCAAACATAGTTTAAAATACTAACTTTGACCGTTCAATCTTCATCCAAAGCATCGAAGTTTATTGAATGTAGTGACTTCAGTAATTTTTTACGACATCAAGTGTGTTTCCTACTAATTTGTTACGTAGTTTTATTAGAAACCATATTATCTTTGTTGTTGCAGTGGGTGGAAGAAACAGGAAAGTTGCTGAAGCTTATGCAAAGAATGGAGGGAAGAGGTTTGTTTTTGTTTTGTTTTCTTTCTCTTTGGTCTATAATTCATTCATGAGTGAAAAAAGGAAAAAGCTGATTAGTTTTACGTGTTTTTCGGTATTCTCTACAGATCTTTTGATGAGCTTGAAGCTGAGATGCTACAAGGCCAGAAGTTGCAGGTATATTCATTAATCTTACTTACCATGCCAAACCAAAAACTATATAAATGTTTTCTTTGGAAAGTAATTACTAGATAATCTTAGATTCCATCACATATACATATTTTGAGAATTAATCTTTGATAGTTCTAGCCATAGAGATGGTGCCATTTGTTATTGGTTAAGATGGTGGAGACCCACATTTTTATAATAATAAAATGGTTGAAAAATTCTAAATTTGTGATATATAAATCAATATCATAATCTTTCCCATTTGACAAGAAACAACATGAGGTAACCCTTTTGACAAGAAAGTAAACACTATCTTTGATTATTCATAAATAAACAAACTATCTAATCTAATTCCAATCCTTCTAAACCAAACAATCATCATAGAAAACGCTGAGTTCCAGCACAATACCCTTAAGTCATTGTGACTTTCCCGCCACAAAGTCACCGAATCAAAATCCTAAAATTTCACCATAGCAATGTACTCATCCAAACACTCCCTTACCACTTGCCCCACCACAATCCTCCTCTTCCTTCTTCTCCAAATTTCATCGCTGATTGCCGGAAAATCCCACGTCATCAATTTCCAATCACCCAACCTCTATCCAGAAGGCATAGCATGGGACCCAACAAATCAACACTTCCTAGTCAGCTCCCTCCACCACCGCACAATCTCCGCCGTCTCATACACTGGCGTAATCAAAACCCTAATCTCTGATCCTTCCCTCCCCGAAAACGTCACCATATTAGGCCTCACCGTGGATTCCCACAACAACCGCATCCTTGCTGCAATCCACGCCCTTAAACCCTACCCTCCTTTCAACGCTCTTGCTGCCTATGACCTCATCTCCGGCCACCGCCTCTTTCTCTCTCACCTCCCCTCCTTCAAACCCTCTGACAACCCCGTCGCAAACGACGTTACTGTGGACCCCAACGGAAATGCTTACGTAACAAACTCTGGTGACAATTATATTTGGAAAGTTAACTATAAAGGAGAACCGTCGATTTTCTCAAACTCACCGAAGTTCACCGAACTTACTGTGGACCGCGATACACCGTATAGTTACTGTGGTCTCAACGGTATTGCTTACATCAACAATGATAACGGTTACCTTCTGGTGGTGCAAACTAATACAGGCAAGATATTCAAAGTTGATGCGGACAATGGTACTGCCGTTGAGATCGTGAAACTCAATAAAGATCTAACGTGTCCTGATGGTGTTAGTTTGAGAACTGACGGCGTCATTTTGGTTGTGTCACCAGAAGTTAATAAATTGTGGTTTTTAAAGAGTGATGATGGATGGATAGAGGGTGTGGTGGTTGATGAAATTGACCTTGACTTGGAAGGGTACCCTACTTCAGTTGTTGTTAGGGATAATGACAGGGGGTATGTGTTGTATGGATATGTGAAGGAAGGTATTTTGGGGAATTTTGAGAGGGAGGGTTTTAGAATTGTGGAGGTTAGGTCCTCTAAAGAGAGTGAGGATAAGAGTGTTTGGATGTATGTTATGATGATTGGAATTGGTTTGGTTTGTTTCTTGTATTGGAAGTTTCAAATGGAGCAGCTTGTGAAGAATAT